>QRFJ01003321.1:0-182630 GCA_006176705.1 Cocos nucifera
TGCATTCTTACTATCATTGACATCATCGAAACTCCTTTCGATGGATCAGAACTCTTCTGATTCGAACAGCAGAATGATCGATCATCTAAATATTCTAATTGCTCCCAAAATCCACCAGTGAACACCTAGTAGTATATGGTGGCAACCATCAGAACTGAATGCGAACCTCTTGGTGCAGCTACCTGTGTGATTCAGTTCTTCTATCTTGAGCCCGATCAGATTAGGGTTAAGGTGAACTCGTCAAACCCTAGTCTCTGTCATATGATGTAATCATTCGATTCGAGTCCAATGTGAAAATCTAAATAGAAACTCTTTCTATTATTCACTCTACATGGCCATGGATTTTTGGACTTGATTCTTATGATCATCATAGGGCTACTCCTCTACCACCGAGTTAGATAGATTCCATCTTGATGCAATCCAGTTCCTACAATGAACATGCTATAGCCAACATAACCTCAGGGGTTCGCATATGGCTAGGAGACCGAGAATGGTGTAGTCAAACTATAACACCCTCAAGGTGAACTGCCGATGCATCTCAGGTCAAAGAATCAACACACTACTGCAGCATCGAGTCATTCATTGACGAGAAGGTAGACTCCCTAATGACTACTCTGAGGTGGTCACGCTCAGTGCCCTTGTTTCTCTAACTAGTACTTACTCTCCGCTCGGTGTCTCCACATCGTAGACTTAAGACTCATCTACTAAAGAGAAGCGATTGTACACTAAACCTTTCGGATCAATCACCATCCTCATGATGATCCTATGGTCAGGAGCAATTTATGAGTTAATAATGATTATTTATGTCTTAAATTTTTAACTCTTAAAAATATGAATCATCATTACCATTAACTCAAAGGATGTATCACAGACACTAAATACACATATGTGATAGAAAATAACCCATTTATTAATTTTAGTCAAAATTACAATTTTGCCCCTAGAAGTGTATTACAAGTGTCAGCCAATTCTGGCTTCTAAGGCACATATATCTAACAATCTCCCACTTATCCTAAAGCCAATTAGCTACAAGTCTAAGTCCCATCTTCTCAAGGTGGGCTTCGATCTTCTATTGGCCCAACGGGTTGTCTAAAACCCATTCAATTGACTAAAGTCTGTCCAGGTCAGAAAAGGGTTATTTTATTTTGTAAGATAATATCTACCATTTTTGGTCACTTGCCATTTCTCATCCTTTGACTTTGGTCAAAAGTTGACCTTTGACTGGTCAAATGTTGACCATTGACACTTTGACTTCTGTTCATGTGTCATGCACCTATTGGAGAGCAGGTGGCAGCTTGTCCTCCTGCTAGAAGTTGGCAAGGAGGAGGGCGCATGCCACCCGGGTGGCATGCACCCAAGTAGGAGGTGCCCAGGAGTCCCTGTTGGATAGGGACTCCATCTCCTTTTTGGATTCCAAATAGACTCTTCCTAAGAACCAAGATTGACTGGTCTTAGGCACCATCTAAGAATGAATCCAAGGGACTCTATTTCCACTAATCAAATTTAGATCTGATTTTACAAAGAGTTGTGATTGGTTGGGAAGAAGAGGAGTTGGATCATGCATAGTCTATAAATAAGACCCTACGCCCAACTCAAAGAGAGAACATAATTCTCCATGCCCCAAGGCTACCTCTCTCCTCCTCCTCCATGCCAAGACCATCATCTCCCTCTCCTCTCCACATCCAAAGTAGTTTGGGATCTAAGTTGGTGCAATCTAGATGAGAGAAAGGCAATAGAAAGCTAGAAGGCTATGCTACTGCAAAGGATAACTGTTGATCTTCGAAAGCTATTTTGAAGATCCTCCAAATTAGATTCAGATTTGATTTTTGGAGATGTGATAGTGAAGAAGAGGATCTCTAGATCTACCCTGAGTGGATACCGATAGAGGCTAGGCACTTGCATGGCTAGATCTAGAACCTTCTGCTGCTTACAGGATCATCAATGGGTAATAGGATTATCCTACATCAAGATAAATTAAATTAAATTTAATTTATCTAAATTTTATTTTAATTATTAGAATAATAAAAATTAGATCTAAAATATTCTAGATCTAATTTAGATCAAAGAAAAAAAATTTTAAAAATTATCTCTGATCCGATCAGATCTGAACGAACCTGATCCGAGAAAATCAGGATTTTCCTTCAACTGGTATCAGAGCCAAGGTTCTAAAAGTGTTTAGATCTAATTTTAAATTTATTTTAATTAAAAAATAAGTGATTTCAGATGTCACATGAGATGTGATCAGATCTGAAATCAGAAAAAATTAAAATTAAATGATTTGGATCTAAGATTAGAAAATATGCATGACTAGTTCTAAAATAGAATAGTTCTATAGAATAGTCTTGCATGTTTTTAATTTAATTTGATTAAATCATATTTTAGATCTATTTATTTACTATTTTTTGATATTATAATTATTATAATAACATCTAAAAAATAGTAAATAAAAATTATTTAATTTTAAACATCATATGAGATATGATTGATGCATGTCTAGACTAGTTGTAGAATAGTTCTACATAGTTGTCTAGATTAGAATTTATTTTGATTAAGATCAATTTAAATCTAATTTTTTAGATTATTATGAGATAATTTAGATCTGAAAAATATGCATGATTCGATACATGAGATGTATGCAAAATATGCCATGATTAGATCTAATTTGTATATGAGATATATGATATAGATCTAAAACTATTTTGTAGTATTGCATGTTCCTGATTAAGGCATTCCTCTTGGCCGTCCGGTCATAAGAATGAAGAAGGGTTTAAAGGCCCTCTCTTCCCATTCGATGGGGTGTTCTTATGATGTGTAGGGGTGCTGCGTGTTCGTCCTTAATCAGAAATCCAAAACTTACTTTCTGCAAAACCCTAGATCCTGAAACCCTAGGATTTATTGTGCATATTTTGTTTATGAACCCTACTTAATTAAGAATTAAGATTATGAAATATTAATTAGGTCTAAAATTGAGAATTTTAGATCTAAGACATATTCATAATACTGGGTTCGGGCTTGGGTAGCTCAATTAGGTCTAAGCGGTTGATCAAACCGAATCAAGAGTTGGTTAGATGGGATCAACAATGCTTAAATTGACCAGCCTAATAGGATTAAGTCTGGGTCAAGATCGAGTCACGATCAAGCAAGACCTAATTAGGCTCAGAGGTTAGAGTCTGGATTGTAGGCTAACCCAATTGGTTCTGACTCAACAATTTGGTGTCTAAGGTAAGTTTGGCACATACGACCGACTGGTTTTTAATTGGAAGCTACTCGACCTGAATGCGTTCTTGTAAGAGTTAATGGCATATTCCTTCCACCGGTCTCACTTACCTGGCCATATCTGTTGACACAGTTCTGATCTTGAGGTGGTCAATAATCCGAGCTAACCCATGCCACTAGGTTAGTCATAATTGTTATGACTATGACAAGTCTAGTTTAATGAGACCTGAATCAATTCTCCCTAAGAAAAGATTAAGTCTGAGGTCTTCCACCATTGTAGATGTGCGGGCCCTTCCCGGGGTTGATTGTTCTCGACTGGATACAGTGGCTCAGTTGCACCGGAAAGATGCAACCATGTCTATTAGGCATTGGATGCTATGGGCTGGAGGATGAGTTGGGCTCAATATTTTGGATACGGTGAGAGACTCAATTAGGAATCCAGTCTGTGCAAATGGTGGGTCTGACTTAACTAAGGAGTGGATCAATATTTTGGATACGGTGAGATTCATGAATTAGAGACCAAGTTTGGGTGCACCATGATTAGAGAATCATTGAACAAGAGTTGTTCACTCATTGGCTAACCCATCACCAATAACTGTTAGGTGAGGTGATGAGTCAGTTGGTGAGACCGCACCACCCACTAGAAATCATTAATCATGGAGATTTTTGCATCTCTACAGAGGGAGTGTAGGGATCCGAAGAAAATAGTGGGAGCTAATTTGTTTAAAAATAAAATTTCTAAATAAATTGGTCAAGTCATAATTACAGTATCTAACTAGAATCTTTGACTCTCTACAGGAAAAATGTCTGCGTCCAACCCATTAGCACGTATCCTGGACACACATAGACTGACCGGACCCAATTATAAAGATTGGCTCAGGAACTACAAAATTATTTTGGGTTCCGAGAAGTTAACCCATGTATTGGACCAGGACCCTCCCACCTTACCAGCCTCCATCCATCTGTTGAACAGAGAGCGTCTCTGAAAAAATGGATAGACGAAGATAATAAGGCCAGATATTACATGTTGGGCTCGATGTCTGATGAGCTCCAGCGCCAACATGAAGATATCGGGACTGCTCGCCAAATGTTGGCTCACCTGCAGGAGATGTTTGGTGAACAGAGTCGCGCAGCCAAATATCAAGTCACGAAATGACTTTTTAAGGCTAAGATGCGTGATGGGCAGTCAGTCCAAGATCACTGTCTGATGATGATCAAGGACATGGAAGAGCTTGAGAAGCTCGGTGTGAAGTTAGACTTGGATCTGCAGAATGATATTATTCTGCAATCCTTGACTGATGCATATGGGCAATTCATCATGAATTACCACATGCATAAACTTCAAAATTCCTTGGCCGAATTAATGAATATGCTGGTCACCGCTGAGCTTTCTATGAAAGGTTCTAAAGGCTCAGTTCTTGCTATGGAATGGACTTCTTCCAAAAGAAAGTCTTATGGAAAAGAAAAAGAAGTCTGTGAAAAAGCAGAAGGTGGAAGGAGCAAAGAAGAAGAAGGCAGAGCCGAAGAAGAAAGGCCGCTGTCAAAGAAAAGTATTTCCATTGCAACAGCGACGGCCATTGGAAGCGGAACTGCCCTACTTACCTGGCCACCCTGAAGAACAAGAAGGAAGGTCCTTCTGGAGGTATGCTCGTTATTGAGTCTAACCTTACGATTTCTTCTGCATCCAGTTGGGTGCTTGACTCTAGTTCTAGTGCTCATCTGTGCACTTCCATGCAGGGTCTTGAGGATAGCAGGAGGCTGAGGGATGGAGACATGATCCTACGCATCGGTAATGGAGCAAGAGTTGCTGCAGTGGTGGTGGAAACATACCCTCTTCGATTACCATCTAGTTTAGACTTAGTTTTGAAAGACTGTTATTATGTGCCTGCAGCTAGCAGGAATTTGATTTCTGTTTCATGCTTAGCACTAGAAGGCTATGTGATTACCTTCTTTAAGGACCATTGTAACATTCTTTATGAAAGAAATAAAATTGCAAATGATTTTCTTATTAACGATCTTTATCAGCTACATATTGATGTATCTGTTCTAACTATCGAGCAAAACGTGAATGCCAAATGACCTAGGGATAGTCCAAATGATAGGTATCTATGGCACCTGAGATTAGGTCATATAGCAGAAGATAGGATCAACAAATTGGAGAAAAATGGGCTATTGAGTCCTTTGACTTTCGAGTCATATCCAACTTGTGAATCTTGTCTTCAAGGCAAAATGACTAAACTCCCTTTTGTAGGACATGGGGAAAGGGCCACAGACTCCTTGCCCTAGTACATATCGATGTGTGCGGCCCATTTGATGTACCGGCTAAAGATAATTTTATCTACGTCATTATCTTTATCGATGATCTATTTAGGTATGGGTATGTGTATTGATGCGTGCTAATTTGTAGCTATGGCAAGTGCACCAGTCGATCAAGTAATAAAGTGAATGAGTAGAGTATCGTCCCCAGAGGATTGGAAAACAAGTACTGAAAAGCTCTTTTCTATGCTTTATTTAGAAGATCGATTTATGAGAATAAGAAATTAAAGAATAAAATAAAGAAATAATTAAAAATTTTTAAGAAAATAGAAAGAGTGTAAATTATTAGGGTTTTAAACTCAAGAGTAATGGATTACTAAGGCAATCAATTCACCAACTCAGTCAATACAATATTCAGATTTTTAGATTAATTTTATTTCATGTGACGGTGGAGTCTCCTAATTTATTCACTACCCTTTGGTCCAGGCATAGCAAAACTATCAATATTTATTAATTACCCTTTGGTCCAGGTGTAATTTAAATAAATATTAATGCATTAAGTTTTGTGAAACCCTCTAATTAAAATACGCTGCATCCAAAGCGCACTAAAATTTCCGCATGCATATGAATTCTAATTTGATTCATAATACAAGGTATATAATCAAGAAGCATTAACATAGATGTACTTGGTCCGTAACATCTATGTTCATCAGATCAATTAGAAGATGGCCAGTAATCTAAAAGCATTAAGATCAGATTTATATACTCCTCATGAATAAAATTTAAAAATAAATCATACTGAATATTGCATCAAAAGAGTGGCTACACCTTAGCCTTAGTAAAAAAAATTTAGTTCATGATAACAAATTCAAAAATAGCAAATAAAATAAAAAGCATAGAAGAAATTAGACTGTTTGATTGCTGAAATTGATTATCTGCTTGCTCTTGATGTGGAGAACTTGGCGAAGAAGAAGAGGCTCCTTGATCGATGTCTTGATTATCGAAAGAAATCAAAAATCCTTTTTGATTTTCTTACAAATCACTCTTCTCTTTCTACCTCTCTCCTCTCTCTTTCTCTCTCTCTCTCTTTTTCTCCCTCTCTCTCTTTCTCCCCATCTCTCTCTCTCTCTCTCTCTTATTTTTTTTCACGGCAACAACAGGTTTTTATAGATAAAGAGTTTGATTTCCCCCAAAATCCATCAAAAATTAGGTTTAAGACTCCCAAAACAACTCAAATTAAGATCTGGATAATTCTGCCCATTAGATGTTGATCAAACGGTCCAAAAACCACTCGAAAAACCCCTTAAAATAACCCAGATCAAGTTGGATTTAATGCCAGCCATTGGATCAACCGTTAGATTGAATCTGGGCCATCCGATCACGTAGAAAGAAGGCTTCTGATCTATAGTTTAACTATCGGGATGAATCTCAGCCATTGGATCTCGATCGGGAGCTGTGGATGCCGTCCATCAGTGCCTTCATTTCGACCGTCCGATCGAGTTTCAGTGAAAATCCGTCCGTTGGATCAGCAAAAATTCCCAAATTGCCCTCCATGGACCATGCGCGAGCTTGGTGTTGCATGGACCGCCGCATTCTTCAGCCAATCAGAGCGCTTTTTCTGATGTGAAATGCTCGAAATACCCTCTGGATGGTCCACCGTGTGCCATGCAAAAAATGCTGACATCATCCTGACGTCAGCATTGAACGTCTGGCCAATTTTTTTTTTTTTTTTTTTTGAAATTCAATTTTAGGCTCGTTTGAAGTCCATTTTGCCTGAAATTTATTTCATCTGAACCAGAAAAAATAAGATCTTCATATTGGTGGCCTTCTTTCCTACATAAGATTAATAAAAGTATCAATTTTTAAAAAAATAGATTAATTTATTTTATAATTTAATACTTTTATTAGTATATTTTTACCACTTATCACACCCTCCAACTTAGTCATTGCTAGTCCCTTAGCAATATTTTATTTAATACCATATTTCAATAAGATTATCCATCACAAAGATAAAATCTAGGATTAAAGGTCAAAAAGTTTAGAAAATACTGCTAACTAAGCATTGAGCTTCAGAAGCAAATTTTTCAGTCAATACAATTAAAAACTTTCTTAGAGTACATCAAAGATCTATAGCACTTGTGTTCGTGATGACTAACTTTAGCATTTCAGTATTAAATTAAAAGAACAAAAGTATCTTCTCTTATCACCTATTTTGGTCAATTTTCTATACATTCTCAATTTTATACTCATGAATTAAGGTAGCTTTCACACTGCCTTTCTTTTTTTTTTTTTTACTGTGCTGAGCATCCTGGCCTTTCCCTTCACCATTTTACGTGAATTTTCACACTTGACCTAGGTGCAGAGACCCAGTTACTAGGCTTTGGGCAATCCACATATACTCTATCTTTTGCACTTTATTTATAGGCAGGTAGCTCTTTCCTTAAATTCAAGTTTCTTTGATTAGAATGTATATTAATTACCAATTTTTAGTGATAATTGAATCCTCAGTTGGCCTTATAATCAATACCTACTTTGCCTTGTTAGTGTGCATGTGCAATTAAAAGTGCTAATAATCTTTTAATGACCTAAGTAGGCTGCTAAAAGTTGACCAACTAATCTACTTCTTTAACTCATTACATTCATTAGCAAATAATTCTATCTTTTATCACTTATCCAGTTTATCTTGCTCAAGATTTTCTTCTTGACACATGATTTTTTTTTTTATTTTTTTTTTAACTTATTCTACATTATCTTAAAGGAGAAAGAAAAATAAAGGGTGCAATAAAGGATAGGAAGGAATACACCTGATTTGGTTCAGTCTGGTTCTTTGGAGCTTTGAAATTTTGCTTGAGCTTCTCATTGAATTTTTCTCTGCAAAATTGAAAAATACACACCAAAGCAGTAAAAGAGCAACAACAAATTACTAGAAAAATAAAAGAAAAAAAAATGATCAAAACTAAAAAGAAAAGAAACAACCTATCTAGTAGTTCTGATTTATAGTCTTCAGCTTGACTTTCTTTGAGTTCTAAAGTGGATCAATCTGGTGCCACTTCAATTGGAATACTTTCATGTTTGATCGAGTCTTCTTTCAATTTGACATTGCTCGCTTTTATAGTCTCAAACCTATTTTCTACAGAATTCTCATATAATGGATTGTCAATAATATCAATTAGAAAATAAGTTTGATTATCATCAGTTTGTTTAGTATCTTTGAAAACATTAAAAGTAACTTGTTCATCTTGGACTCTAAGAATTAATTTTCCTTGTTGAACATCTATTAAAGCTCCTCCAGTAGCTAAAAAGGGTCTCCCTAAAATAAGGGGTACATCATAATCTTCTTTCATATCAAGAACAATAAAATCAACAGGAAAAATAAACTTGTTTACCTTTACCAAGACATCCTCCACTATACCTCTTGGATATTTAATGGATCTATCGGCTAATTGAAGAGTAATAGTGGTAGGCTTTGGTTCTCCTAGACCCAGCTTCCTGAAAATAGAAAAAGGCATGAGATTAATGCTTGCTCCTAAATCACATAAAACTTTATCAAAACTACAATCACCAATAATGCAGGGGATAGTAAAACTCCCTGGATCTTTTAACTTCTGTGGTAATTTATTTTGAAGTATTGCTGAGCATTCTTCATTCAAATTTATTCTCTCATGCTCCTTCAGCTTTTTCTTATTTGTTAAGATTTCTTTGAGAAACTTGGCATACCTGGGCATTTGAGTAATAGCATCTACAAAAGGAATATTAATATGTAAATTCTTTAGAAATTTTGAAAAAGTTAGAAAATTCCTTATCTGGATGCTGTATTTGTCTCTCTGGGAATGGTAGTGGCGGCACGTAGGGCTTCACATTTGGATCAGCAAATCGTATACCTGGAGACCATCCATCTGCTGGTTGTTTTGGTGACTGACGAATTTGAGTTGATGGTTCCTTATTTGTAGTTGGCTCTTCAGTCTCATTTCTTCTGATGTGGCTCCTCCAGCTTTGTACCACTTCTTAGGGTGATAGCATTGACTTGCTCCCTTGGATTTGTCTCCATATTGCTTGGCAAGGATCCTTGAGGTCTCTCAGAGATTATCTTAGCCATTTGACCTATTTGCATCTCCAAGTTTCGAATTGCTGCTGTTTGGTCCTGCCTAAGTTTGGCTTCCAAATTTTTTATAGTTGCTTCTTGGTTTTGCATAAATTTGACCATCAGCTCTTCCATGTTGGACTTCTTTTCAGGTACTTGAAATCCCGAGGGTGGCTGTTGTGCTGCATTTTGATTGCTCCATGAGAAATTTGGGTGCTGCCTCCACCCTTGATTGTATGTGTTAGAGTAGGGATTGTTTTGTTGCGGCTTGAAAAAATTACCAATATAATTAACTGTATCAGTTATTTTAGCAAAAGAATTACCTATCTGGTAATTGCTCGTATCATGTCCTCCTCCACACAGGTCATAAGTAATGCTCTGAATATGCATAGCTGTTTCCTTTAAGTTGTTGACTTCGGCTCTAAGGGTTGCAATTTCAGCTAGTAAGGTTGGCACGCAATCTACTCCCTACACAGCTGCTAGTCTTTTTGACATCATACATTCTGTCTGCCATTGATAGCTATTTGATGCCATCTCATCAATCAAATCGAAAACTTCTTCCTAAAGACAATATGATTTTTAATTAATTTCGTTCTCTAACCTGGTCAATTCATTGGTGTCTAAGGAAAGCAATGAGGAGACCCCTAACTCTCTTCTACTTACCTAGCCGATTTGATTGATTTAATTCTAGATTGGATGCTTAGGCATTGTTGTTGAAATTTAGATTCAAAATGCAATCGAGCCGGCTCGGATATGCAGTCAAGCTAGCTCAGGGTGAGATCGAGCCAGCTCGAGGTAGATTCGAGCCAGCTCTCTCAGGTGGATAGAAAGTGGTGCTCGGGTCAGATGCTGTTGAGCCAGCTTGATTGTGGACCGAGCCAGCTCAATGGATGGATTTTTTTGATTCACTACATCAAAGGCCTTCCTTCATGCTAGTTCATTATTATGTCATAAACCATATTAGATTTGTTGTGCATCCACAAAATCAATTATGGAACTAATGTAATATTGATCTAGTGCATAATGATGCTTACGGCATTTTGGATATACTGCTTTATTGTATAACTACAAGAGCAGTTATATTTCATTATGACATGTAGAAATGAAGGGTCATGCTTAACTGAAATATTATAGTTTGTTGTGCTAACACAAAACTATTATTGTTTTAGAGGCTAAGAATATATTGGGAATTGCATGAGATGCAACTGAAAAGAGTTTTCTACCTTTGAACTTATAAAAAGATTTGTTGTGCAATCATAAGACTCTTTTATAAGAAATTAGGATCTCAATTCTATTAAGAAAAATAATTAGGTTTCCTCAATTATCATATTTGAGGGTTATGATATTCGATAAAATAGTGGAAGACATAATTAAATTAAAGTTCTAATTTAATTATGTACATCATCATGAGTTATTTGCTTATGTAATGTTCTTTATTATGTAGAATAAATGGCTTCTTCACTTTCACTACGTTCAAGTTTAGATTGAAATAAGTTGACTGATCCTAACTATGTGGATTGGCTAAGAAACCTAAAAATAGTACTCAGTTAAGAATAATTCTTCTATATTCTTGATGCCCCTAATCTTGAGCCATTAGGGAAGATGCTATAGAGGAAGAAAAGTCCACATACAAGATGTGGCAAAATGATTCTCTTACTATCAAGTACATCATATTTGCCTCCATGAGTAATGAGTTACAAAGACAACATGATGGCATGGATACTCAATCCATATTGCTCAATCTAAAAAAACTTTATGGAGAGCAGAGTAGGACTGCTAGATATGAGATATCTAAGCAGTTATTCCATGCCAAGATGGCAGAGGGTTCACCCATGCAAAATCATGTTTCGATGAAAATTGACCTAATCATTCGATTAAGTCAATTAGATTTTGTCATGGATGGAGAGTTGAGTTAGGATCTAATCCTGCAATCACTCCCAAAATTATTTTCTCAGTTTATCATGAACTATCACATGAACAAACTGAATACTTCCTTGCTCGAGCTATTAAATATGCTTAAAATTATAGAAAGCCATATCAAGAAGGATAAGGCTCCTCTTCCTCTTGTAGATAGGATCTCCAAGAAGAAGGCAGGCAGAAAGGATACTAAGAGGAGGCTGAACCCTAAAGGTGGCATAAATAAGAAGAAAAAGGGAAAGAATGCCTCTGGACAGAAGACCTATTTTCACTACAGCAAAGTAGGTCATTGGAGGAGGAATTGAAAGGCTTACCTATTAGATATGTGTGCCCTGGAAGCCAGAATTGGCTGATACTTGTAATACACTTCTAGGGACAAAATTATAATTTTGACTATAAATAATAAAATAGATTATTTTCTATCATAAATGTATATTTAGTGTCTATGATACATTCCTTGAGTTAATGGTAATGATAATTCATATTTTCAAGAGTTAAAAATTTAAGACATGAATTTTCATTATTAACTCATAAAATGCTTCCGACCGTAGGATCATCATGAGGATGGTGATTGATCCAGAAGGTTGGTGTACAATCGCCTCTTTATAGTAGATGAGTCTTGAGTCTATAATGTAGAGACACCGGAGCGAGAGTACAGATAGTCGTTAGAGAACGAGGGCATTGAGCGTGACCATCTCGAGCAATCATAAGAAAGTCTACCTTCTCATCAATGATGACTCGAAGGTATAGTAGTGTGTCTGGTTCTTTGACTTGAGGTACATCGATAGTTCACCTTGAGGGTGTTATAGTTTGACAACACCATGACTCAGTCTCCTAGCCATTCAGAATCCTGAGGTACATGTTGGCTATAGTATGTTCATTATCGGAATTGAATTGCACCAAGAGGGAATCTATCTACCTTAGTGGATGAGGAGCAGCCCTATGAGGATCATGAGAATCAAGTTCATAAGCCCATAGCCATGGCAGAGTGAAATAATAGAAAAAATTTCTATTAAGATTTTCACATCAAACTTGAATAGAATGGTTAAATCATATGATAGAAATTAGGGTTTGACGAGTTCACCTTAACCCTAATCTGATCGGGACTCAAGATAGAAGAACTTAATCACACAGGTAGCTGCACCAAGATGTTCATTTTTAATTTTGATGGATTGCTACCATATACTGCTAGATGTCACTGGTGGATTTTGGGAGCAATTAGAATGATTTAGATGATCAATCATTCTAATTGTCTGAATCAGAAGAGTTCTGATCCATCGAAAGAAGTTTTGACAAAGTTGATGATAGAGATCACGACATATCCTATTATCATACAGAATCGAATCTAACTAGATCACACAAATAAGGGTTTGGATCTGGATATCATCAATTGGACTAACCCAATTCAATTGATTTGAATAAGATTCAATTAGGTTTAAGAAAATCGAGCTAGCACATGATTGAGCCTAACATTCTCCTTCTACTATCATCAAAAGTTATCTCGACTGAGCCAAATATGTTTATGCTCACTCAGGTATCTTTACTTGGTCTGACTGGGGCTTGTCTAGGTCAGAAAAGGATTGTCTTAATTTATGAGATAAATTTGAGACAACACCTGCCATTTTTCGTCCCTGCTAATTCTTGTCTTTGACTTTGGTCAAATGTTGACCTTTGATACTTAGATATCTGTCCATGTGTCATGCACCCATAGAAGAGCAGATAGGAGCTTGTCTCCTTACTAGAAATTAGAAAAAAGGAGGTGCATGCCTAGGGAGATGTGCGTCCATGGATAGGGACGCTTGGAGTTCCATACAAATGGGACTCTAGGTTGCTTCTAGGATTCTACTTAGGTGGCACCAACCTATAGACTTTGACCAGTCTTAGGCACCATCTAAAGATGAATTAAAGGAGCTCTCATCTACTTGGATCAGATGATATCATTCCATCAATCAGATTTAGATTTGATTACACGAAGTAACATGATTGGCCGGGATGATGTGGCACTGCATGGCGCAGAAGGGTCTATATAAACCCTGTCTGCACCCAACTTATATAGAGTTCTCTCTTAGCCCATGCCCCAAGATTGCCCCTATCCCTCCTCCATGCCAACTTCTGCTCCTCTCTCTCCCTCTCCATGCCCAAGGAATTTTGGGCTCTAGTTTGGTGCGATCCAGGCAAAAAAAAGATGATGAGAAAGGATGAAAGCAACACTGCTACTGCAGAGACGACTACAGATCTTCGAAAGAAGTTTTAAAGATCCTCTAAATCTGATCTAGATTTGATATTTTGAGAGATGATAAAGAAGAAGAAGATCTCTAGATCTAGCCTGAGTGGATATTGATAGAGGCCAAGCACTTGCGTGGCTAGATCCAGAACCTCAGGCAATCAGCAGGATCATCAAATGGTTATCTAATTACCCAACATCAAGGTACAAATTAATCAAATTTAATTTATTTTTATTTTTATTTATTAGATCTATTAAATTAGATTTAAAATATTTCAAATTTGATCTAGATATATGAGAGAAATTTTTGATATATCTCTCTTGATCCGATCAAATCTGAATTAATCTGACCCAGAAAATCAGGATTTCCTCTTCAACTGGTATCGAAGCTAGGTTCTCTAAATTATTTAGATCTAATGTTAATTTATTTTTGATCTAATAATTTAATAATTTTAGATGTCATATGAGATGTGATTAGTCTAAAATCAAAAAAATTAAAATTAAATAATTTAGATCTAAGTTTTACAAGATGCATGACTAGTTGTAAAATAGAACAGTTCTATACATAGTCTTGCATGTTCATAATTTAATTTGATTAAATTATAATTTTAGATCTATTTATTTACTATTTTTTAATGTTATAAATATTATAATAAGATCTAAAAAATAGTAAATAAAATTATTTAATTTTTGGATCATATGAGATATGTTGAATGCATGTTTAGACTAGTTGTGGAATAGTTCTACATAATTATCTAGATTAGAATTTATTTTGCTATGATCAATTTAAATATAATTTTTTAGATAATTATGGGATAATTTAGATCTAAAAATATGCATGATATGATACATGAGATGTATGCAAAATATGTTTATAGTTAGATCAATTTTTATATATGAGATATATGATGTAGATCTAACTAGTTTTGTAGTTTTGTATATTTCTGATTAAGGCATTCCCCTTGGCTATCTGATAATAAGAATAAAGTAGGGTTTAAATATCCTCTCCTCACATTCGATGGGATATTTTTATGATGTGTAGGGGTGCTGCGCGTTCATCCTTAATCAGAAATCAAGAACTTACTTTCTGCAAAATCCTAGATCCTAAAATCCTAGGATTTAATATACATGTTTTGTTTATAAACCCTAAACTTAATTAAGAATTAAGATTATGAAATAGTAATTAGGTCTAAAATTAAGAATTTTAGATCTAAGATATATTCATAATATTAGGTTCGGACTTGGGTAGCTCAATTAGGTCTAAGCGGTTGATCAAATCGAATCAAGAGTTGGTTAGATGGGATCAATAGTGCTTAAATTGACCAGCCTAATAGGATTAAGTCTGGGTCAAGATCGAGTCACATGAGTGATCGATCAAGTTAAGACCTAATTAGGCTTAGTGGTTAGAGTGTAGATTGTAGACTAATCTGATTGATTCTGGGTCAATAATTTGGTGTCTAAGGTAAGTTTGGTAGATACGATCGATTGATTTTTAATTGGGAGCTACTCGACTTGAATGCATTCTTATCAAGTTAATGGCATATCTCTTCCACTGGTCTTACTTATCTGGCCATATTTATTGGCTCAGTTCTGATCTGAGGTGGTCAATAATCCGAGCTAATCCATGCCACTAGATTAGTCACAATGGTTATGACTATGTCAAGTCTAGTTTAATGAGACCTAAATCAAATCTTTCTAAAAAAAAATTAAGTCTAAAGGTCTTCCTCCATTGTAGATGTGCGGACTCTTCCCGGGGTTGATTGTTCTCAGTTGGTTATAGTGGTTCAGTTGCACCGGAAAGATGCAATCATATCTGTTAGGCATTGGATGCTACGGGCTGGAGGATGGATTGGGCTCAATATTTCAGACACAGTGAGAGACTCAATTAGGAATCCAATCTATGCAAATGGTGGGTCTGACTTAACTAAGGAGTGGATCAATATTTTGAGCATGGTGAGATTCATGAATTAGAGTTCAAGTTTGGGTGCACCATGATTAAAGAATCATTGAATAAGAGTTGTTCACTTATTGGCTAATCCAGCATCAATAACTATTAGGTGAGGTGATCAGTCAATTGGTGGGACCGCACCACCCACTAAAAATTATTAATCATGGAGATTTTCGATCTCTATAGAGGGAGTATAGGGATCCGAGAAAATAGTGAAAGCTAATTTATTTAAAAATAAAATCTCTAAATAAATTAGTCAAGTCTTAATTATAATATTTAACTAGAAACTTTGACTCTTTATAGAAAAAAGTCTGCATCCAACCCACTAGCACGCATCCTGGACACCCATAGACTGACCAAACCCAATTACAAGAATTGACTTCAAAACTTCAAAATTATTTTAGATTCTGAGAAGTTAACTCAAGTGTTGGACCATGACCCTCCCACCTTACCAGCTCGTCCATCTGTCGAATAGAGAGCGTCTCTTGAAAAATGGACGGACGAAGATAACAAGACCAGATACTATATGTTGGACTCGATGTCTGATGAGCTTCAAGGCCGACATAAAGATATCAGCACTATTCGTCAAATGTTGGCTCACCTACAAGAGATGTTTGATGAATAGAGTCACGCAGCCAGTATCAAGTCACTAAATGACTTTTCAAGGCTAAAATGCATGATGGGCAGTCAGTCCAAGATCTTTATTTGATGATGATCAAGAACTTGGAAGAGCTTGAGAAGCTTGAAGTAAAGTTGGACCTGGATCTACAGAATGATATAACTCTGTAATCCTTGACTGATGCATATGGGCAGTTCATCATGAACTACCATATGCATAAACTTCAAAATTCCCTAACCGAACATATGAATATGTTGGTTACTACTGAGCTTTCTATGAAAGGTTCTAAAGGCTTAGTGCTTGCTATGGAATGGACTTCTTTCAAGAAAAAGTCTTTTGGAAAGAAGAAGTCTGTGAAAAAGCAAAAGATGGAAAGAGGAAAGAAAAAAAAGACAACGTTGAAGAAGAAGGCCGTTGATAAAGAAAAGTATTTCTATTGCAACAATGATGGCCACTGAAAGCGGAACTGCCCTACTTACCTGGCCATCCCTGAAGAATAAGAAGGAGGCAGGTCCTTCTGAAGGTATGCTCATTATTGAGTCTAACCTTACGATTTCTTCTGCATCCAGTTGGATGCTTGACTCTAGTTCTAGTGCTCATTTGTGCACTTCCATGCAGGATCTTGAGGATAGCAGGAGGCTGAGGGATGGTGAGATGATCCTACGTGTCGAAAATGGAGCAAGAGTTGCTGTCGTGGTGGTGAAAACATACCCTCTTCGACTACCATCTGGTTTAGACTTAGTTTTAAAAGATTGTTATTATGTGCCTGCAGCAAGCAGGAATTTGATTTCTATTTCATGCCTAGCACTAGAAGGCTATGTAATTAGTTTTCTTAAGGACCATTGTAACATTCTTTATGAAAGAAATAAAATTGCAAGTGGTTTTCTTATTAACGGTCTTTATCAGTTACATATTGATGTATCTATTTTTAATATCGAGCAAAATGTGAATGCCATGAAATGACCTAGGGATAGTCCAAATGATAGGTATCTATGGCACCTAAGACTAGGTCATATAGCAGAAGATAGGATTAACAAATTGGAGAAAATTGGGCTATTGAGTCCGTTGACTTTCGAGTCATATCCAATTTGTGAATCTTGTCTTCATGGCAAAATGACTAAGCTCCCTTTTGTAGGACATGGGAAAAGGGCCATGGATCTTCTTGCCCTAGTACATACTGATGTGTGCGGCCCATTTGATGTGCCGGCTAGAGGCAATTTTGTCTACTTCATTATCCTTTACCGATGATCTTATCTAGGTATGGGTATGTGTATCTTATGAGACACAAGTCTGAAGCTTTTGAAAAGTTCAAAGAATTCAGACATGAAGTAGAAAAACAAACTGAAAAACCCATTAAGGTTCTTCGATCAGATCGAGGAGGTGAATACCTTAGTCAAGGAATTCCTAGAACTATCTCAAGAAAAATGGCATAGTCTCTCAATGGACTCCACCTGGAATACCTCAACTCAATGGGGTTTCAGAATGGAGGAAATCGGACCCTATTAGATATGGTCCGATCCATGATGAGCTTCACAGACCTTCCTGATTTTCTTTGGGGACACTCTTTGTTAACTGCAATATATTTACTGAATAGGGTTCCTTCTAAAATCCATTCCTACCACACCGTATGAGATATGGCATGGTAAGAAACCAAGTCTGAGTCATCTCAGAATTTGGGGTTGTCCGACTCATGTCAAAAGACAACAAGCGGACAAGTTAGACTTTAGGTCCTTTAGAGCTCGATTTATAGGATATCCTAAAGAGTCATTAGGATATTATTTCTACATTCCAGAAGATCCACAATGTGATTGTGAGTCGACATGCCATCTTTCTTGAAAAATAGTTTATTCAAGATAGCGGCATTGGAAAGCAGATCAAGCTCGATGAGAAAGTCTCACAAGAGCAACGAGCTAAGGACCAATTGGAACCAAATCAGGTTGAGCCAATACAGAACACTACCTCCTCCACCTCGTAGATCGAAAAGAGTTTTCCATCCCCCTGAAAGGTACTTAGGTACTATTTCAGAGGAAGTAGAGAAAATGTTCCTCATAGGTAATGGGGTTCATGGTGATGATCCCAAAACCTATAACGAGGCGATATCAGATATCGACTCCGAGAAATGGCTTAGAGGCAATGAAGTCAGAAATTGACTCGATGCACTCAAACCAAGTCTGGACCTTGGTAGATCCACCAGAAGGTATAGTACCTATTGGGTGTAAATGGATCTACAAGAGAAAGATTGGTGCAGATGGGAATGTGGAGACATTCAAAGCTAGATTAGTGGCAAAAGGTTATAGTCAATGCGAAGGCATTGACTATCAGGATACTTTTTCGCCAGTAGCTATGCTAAAATTCATCCGCACATTGCTTGCTTGTTGCAGCCTATTTCGATTATGAAATATGGCAAATGGACATGAAAATGACATTCTTAAATGGATATCTTGAGGAAGATATCTATATGGAACAGCCGCTAGGTTTCACATCCAGTGATGCTGATCACAAGGTATGCAAGCTGCAAAGGTCCATATATGGACTTAAGCAAGCATCTCGGAGCTGGAATACTCAATTTTAATGATGTGATCAAATTGTTTGATTTCATCAAAAATGAGGAGGAGCTATGTGCCTTCAGAAAGATCAGTGGGAGTGCTCTTGTCTTCCTCATATTGTACGTGGATGATATCCTCCTTATTGGGAATGATATTTCCATGTTGACCACAGTTAAAATATGGTTATCCAAAGAATTCTCCATGAAAGACCTAGGTGAAGCATCCTTTATTCTAGGAATTAAGGTCTATAGAGATAGACCGAATAGGATGCTAGGACTTTCATAGAAGATGTACATAGAGGAAGTGCTAAAGAGGTTTAGTATGAAAAACTCTAAGAGGGGATTAGTATCTTCAGACATGGTATTCATCTTTCTAAGAAGATGTGCCCTAGCACACCTGAGGAAATAGAATGCACGAGCAAGATCCCATATGCTTCAGCAATAGGGAGCCTCATGTAGGCCATGTTATGTACACAACCTGATACAACCCATGCTGTGAGTGTCACAAGCAGATATCAGTCGAATCTAGGAGAAAAATACTAGATTTTTGTGAAATGTATCCTTAAATACTTAAGAAGAACTAAGGATATATTGTTGGTTTTTGGTAATGGAGAACTCCAAGTCTAAAGGTATACAGACTCAAATTTTACATCCGATATAGATGATCGAAAGTCGACATCTGGGAGTCTATTTGTGTGCAATGGTGGAGCTGTCAGTTGAAAAAGTTTCAAGCAAACTGTGATAGCAGATTCCACCATGGAAGCAGAATATATTGCTGCATCAAAAGCTACAAAGGAGGTATTCTAGTACAAGAAGTTTGCCGTAGAGATCAGAGTGATGCCAATAGATGATGTTCCTTTATACTGCGACAACAATGAAGTCATAGCTTTAGCTAAAGAGCTAAGGTCTCATCAGAAATCTAAGCTCATCGAGCGGCGATACCACCTCATCCATGATTACCTCAGGAAGGATCACATCGAGGTCAAGAGAGTTAACTCCACAGACAATGCGGTGAACCTGCTTACAAAGCCGTTGGGCCAATAGAAGATCGAAGCCTATCTTAAGAAGATGGCACTTAGATTTATAGCCAATTAGCTTTAGGTCAAGTGGGAGTTTGTTAGATATGTGTGTCCTAGAAATCAGAATTGATTGATACTTGTAATATACTTTTAGAGGCAAAATTATAATTTTGACTATAAATAATAAAATGGGTTATTTTCTATCATAAATGTGTATTTAGTCTCTGTGATACATCCCTTAAGTTAATGGTAATGATAATTCATATTTTCAAGAGTTGAAAATTTAAGACATGAATTTTCATAATTAACTCATAAAATGCTTCCGACCGTAGGATCATCATGAGGATGGTGATTGATCCAAAAGATTAGTGTACAATCACTTCTTGATTGTAGATAAGTCATGAGTCTACAATGTAGAGACATCGAAGCGATAGTATAGATACTCGTTAGAGAATGAGGGCACTGAGCGTGACCACCTCGAGTACTCATAAGAAAGTCTACCTTCTCATCGATGACTGACTCGAAGCTATAGTGGTGTGTCTGGTTCTTTGACCTGAGTTGCATCGATAGTTTACCTTGAGGGTGTTATAGTTTGACTACATCATGACTCGGTCTCCTAGCCATCCAAAATCCTGAGGTGTATGTTGGCTATAGCATGTTCATTGTAGGAATGGGATTACACCAAGAGAGAATCTATCTACCTCGGTGGATGAGGAGCAGCCCTATGATGATCATGAGAATCAAGTCCATAAGCCCATGGCCATGGTAGAGTGAAAATAATAGAAAGAGTTTCTATTAAGGTTTTCACATCAGACTTGAATCAAATGATTAAATCATATGATAGAAATTAGGGTTTGACGAGTTCACCTTAACCCTAATCTGATCGGGGCTCAAGATAGAAGAACTTAATCACACAAGTAGCTACACCAAAAGGTTCATTTTCAATTTTGATGGGTTGCTACCATATACTGCTAGGTGTCACTGGTGGATTTTGGGAGCAATTAGAATGATTTAGATGGTTGATCATTCTAGTTGTCTGAATCAGAAGAGTTCTGATCCATCGAAAGGAGTTTCGATGATGATGATGATAGAGATCATGACATATCCCATTACCATATAGAACTGAATCTAACTAGGTCACACAAACAAGGATTTGGATCTGGATATCATCAATTGGACTAACCCAGTTCAATTAATTTGACTAAGATTCAATTAGGTTCAAGAAAATTATGCTAGCACATGATCGAGCCTAACGTTCTCCTTCTACTATCATCAAAAGTTGTCTCGACTGAGCCAAATATGTTTGTGCTCACTCAAGTACCTTTACTTGATCTGACTGGAGCTTGTCCAAGTTAGAAAAGGGTTGTCTTAATTTATGAGATAAATTTGAGACAACACCTATCATTTTCCATCATCTACTAATTCTTGTCTTTGACTTTGGTCAAACGTTAACCTTTGACACTTAGACATTTGCCCATATGCCATGCACCCATAGGAGAGCAAATAGGGGCTTGTCCTCTTGCTAGAAATTGGAAAGCAAGGGGTGCATGCCTAGGGAGGCATGCGCTCATGGATAGGGATGCCTAGAATCCCATATAGATGGGACTCCAGGTTGCTATGGGACTCCAGGTTGCTTCTAGGATTCTACTTTGGTGGCACCAACTTATATACTTTGATCTATCTTAGGCACCATCTAAGGATGAATTAAAGGGGCACTCATCTGATTGGATCAGGTGATGTCATCCCACCAATCAGATTTAGATCTGAATACACAAAATAACATAATTGGCCGGGATGATGTGGCACTACATGGCGCAGCAGGGTCTATATAAACCCTATCTGTGCCCAACTTATATAGAGTTCTCTCTTAGCCCATGGCCCAAGGCTGCCCCTCTTCCTCCTCTAAGCCAACTTCTAGTCCTCTCGCTCCTCTCCATTGCCAAGGAATTTTGGGCTCCAGTTTGGTGCAATCCCGGTAAAAGAAAGGTGACGAGAAAGGAAGAAAGCAACACTACTGCAGAGATGACTGTAGATCTTCGAAAGGAGCTTTGAAGATCCTCCAAATCAGATCCAAATATGATATTTGAAGAGGTGATAAAGAAGAAGAAGATCTCCAGATCCAGCTCGAGTGGATATCGGTAGAGGCCAAGCGCTTGTGTGGCTAGATCCAAAACCTCAGGCAATCAGTAGGATCATCAAAGGATAATCTGATTACCCAACATCAAGGTACAAATTAATCAAATTTAATTTATTTTTATTTTTATTTATTAGATCTATAAAATTAGATTTGAAATATCTCAAATTTAATCTAGATATATGAAATTTTTTTTTAAAATATCTCTCTTGATTCGATCAAATTTGAACGAACCTGATCAAAAAAATCAGAATTTCTCCTTCATTACCTAGCAACCTGAAGACTGATGGAAATATTACACCAAAAGGTATGTATGAGATACATACAATTTTATCATTAAATTATTTCAATTCAAACTCTTGGATATTGGATATCAAATGCAATTTTCATATCTGCAAATCATTATAGGGACTGCAGAAAATTAGAAGTTTGAATAAAGGTGACTTTGAGCTCTATGGCACTGGAAGAGAGTCCATCCAAACGGAAGCTGTCACGATAAATATATTAAAGTTACCTTCTAAAAAGATAGTAGAGATGACAAATTATTATTATATGCATAAGATTTTTAGAAATATTGTATATATACCCTTGTTATTAAAATAAGGTTATAGTCTTGATGTAACAAGCAATGGTTGCTCGATCAAATATTTTAATAAAATAATATGTTCTGGCATTTTTAACAATAGCTTGTTGACTCTATGATTGGATGACAATATTTTTCATGTTGATAAAAATAGAAAATATAAGAGAGAAGACATAAATAATATTTTACTTTGGCATTATCGACTTGGTCATATTAGTGAGACCAGGATTAACAAGCTATATAAAGAAAAGTCCTTTGATCCTTATGATTATGAATCATTAGAAACTTGTGAATCATATCTCATGGGTAAATTGACCAAGACTCCATTTAGTAGACATGGAGAAAGGACAAGTGAGTTATTAGAATTTGTACATATAGATGTATGTGGTACTATGATAACTCAGGCCAAAGGCGGATACTCTTATTTTATAATGTTCACTGATGATTTATCTAGATTTGAATATGTGTATTTTATGAAACACAAATCTGAGGTCTTTGATAAATTTAAAGAGTATCATAGTATGGTCGAGAAACAAACTAGAAAGAGTATAAAAATCCTTCTAATCAGGGAGGAGAATATTTGTCCAGTGAATTTCTAGACTATCTTAAAGTAAAAGGCATTCTATCTGAATGGACCCCTCCTTATATACCGCAATTAAATGATGTAGCTAAAAGAAGAAATCATACCTTGTTAGATATGGTACGGACCATGATGTGCTTCACAAAATTATCTATATATAGTACGGAGTCATACCTTGGAGACCGTAATATATATCTTGAATAGAGTACCTTCTAAGTCTGTATCTAGCACTCCATATGAGATATGGAGAAGAAAAAAATATAATGTTAAGTATCTTAAGATATGGGATTGTCCAGCATATGTAAAAAAAAAATTTGGATATAAGCTAGATGTTAGAGTAGATAGATGTCTATTTATAGAATATCCTAGAGATAGTACGGGATATCTATTCTACCATCCTACTGAACAAAAGGTGTTTGTAAGTAGGCATGCCACTTTCATGGAGAAAGAAGTCATTCTAGAAAGAGGTAGTGGGAGAAACATTGAACTTAGAGAAGTTCAAGAAAAATAAATACATATTTCTCAAGCAAATAAGCACATAAATAAGAAAAAACTAGAACACACAACTCTAATCCATAGGTCTGATAGAGTGCGACATGCATCTACGAGGTATAGATTTATTATTGAGAATAATGAAGCCCAAGTCATTGAGAATGATGAACCTCTAACCTATATGGAAGCTGTCATGAGTAGGGACTCAAACAAATGGCTGGCTGCCATGCAATCTAAAATGGACTCCATATACACCAACAAAGTATGGACTTTGGTGGATGCACCAGAGGGTGTGAACTTTATTGGGTGCAAATGGGTCTATAAGAAAAAGATTAGACTAGATGGTCAAGTTGAAACCTATAAGATCAGATTAGTGGCTAAGGATTTCAGACAAAAATATGAAATTGATTATGATGAAATATTTTCACCTATTGCCATGCTCAAATCTATTTGTATTATGCTTACAAGACCAGCATACCATAATTATGAAATATGGCAAATAGATGTGAAGACCGCCTTTCTTAATGATTTTCTTGAGGAGGATGTCTACATGTCACAGTCAAAGAGATTTGTCTCAAATGAGAGACCAAATTAGGTATGCAAGCTTAAAAGATCTATTTATGGATTGAAGCAAGCTTCAAGGAGTTGAAATATCCACTTTGATGTTACAGTCAAAAAGTTTGGCTTCATCAAGAACATGGATGAACTATATGTGTACAAGAAGACTAATGGGAGTATCATAGTTTTTTTGGTTCTATATACACACGACATACTCCTTATTGAGAATGATTTCTCAATGTTGCAATCAGTCAAGTTATGGCTATCAAATATGTTTTCCATGAAAGACTTGGGAGAAGCATCTTATATACTAGGTATAAAGATCTATAGAGATGGATCTAAGAGGATGCTAGGCTTGTCCAAGTCTAGGTACATTGACTTAATACTAAAAAGGTTCAGTATGCGTGGGAGTAAAAGAGGATACTTATGCATGAGTCAAGGCATACATCTCTCTAAAAAAATATCTCCTAAGACAATTGAAGAGAGAAATAGAATGTGTTCTATTCCATATGCTTCGGCTGTAGGATCAATAATGTATGCCATGTTATGTACTGGGCCTGATGTTGCTTATGCTTTAGGCATAGCCAGTAGATTTTAGGCTGATCTAGGAGAAGACCATTGAAAAGCTATGAAAAATATTCTTAAGTACTTGAGAAGGACTAAGCATATTTTTTTGGTATATGGTAGATCTAATCTCAAACTAGAGGGATATTTTGACTCTAGTTTTTAATGAAATCCAGATGATAGCAAATTCATTTCAGGATATATCTTTACTCTGAATGATGGAGCAATGGATTGGAAGAGTACCAAGCAGCCAACTATAGCTAACTCAATCACTGAGGCAAAGTACATAGCTGCAAGTGAAGCTGCCAAGAAAGCTGTCCGGATGAAGAAGTTCATCACTGAATTGGATGTTGTTCCTGAAATTGAGAACCCAGTATCACTTTACTATGATAATACTGGAGCAGTTGCTCAAGTAAAGAAACCAAGGTCTCATCATAAATCAAAGCACATTCTAAGATGCTTCCACCTCATTCATGAAATAATCGAGAAATAAGATATTGTCATTGAATGAGTAGATACAAAGAACAACATAGCAGACCCGTTCACTAAGGCTTTACCATAGTAGTAGTTCGATCACCACCTTAATTATATGGGATAAAAATATAAAGGCGATTGGCTTTTTTGCAAGTGGGAGATTGAAAGAAATATGCCCTTAAGCCAATCGAAATTTGTATTTTGATGGGCTATTCTTTTGTCTTCCAAACTCATATAGTGACATTTTCAAATAAATAAAGGAATTTTATTTCATCATTTGCTGTATCTTAATTATGTATTTAAGATTATGATGAATCACATAAATTAGGTCTATGGTTTTAGGATTATGATGAGATCATACTTGTGAGACCTAAAATCTCAAAATCCTAATCCAAAATATTTTTGGTCGATGGAACATTGAGTTGGGGATCACTGTTTCTCAAAAGACTAGCACATTCTATTTATGCTTGATATAAGGGTGATTGATCTCACTATCACTTATGTATGATACTAATACAAGGATGTGGATACTCATTAGAGAACAAGTTCGCTGAATTGATCCAATTTGAGAACATCTAATGGAGTCTTATCTACATATCAATAGATGGTTCTCATAGTGGGAGTTGTGCATGTAATCTTTTGACCTGAGACTACCATAGAACCTTGTATGTATGAATTCATGTTTTGGTTCATACTCATTCATGACTTAGTCATGTATGGGATGATCTGGATATGGTGGATTATATATGGAGGTTATGAGTAGGTCAACAAGGAATCAATCACTCCTAGTAAGAGGAGATTGCATTCTACTTGCTTCAATCGAATGATGGTTCAGGAAGACTATGATCAAAGCATGATGAAAATTAGAAATAATTTCTAATAATTCATTAATTGAATCATCATCATATGATTAGAAGCAAAATGAATATGAAAATAATTTTGACATGATTCCACATCTATAGTCATATTCGGGATGCAGGGTGATTGAAGGATCTTGTTGCACGGTAACTTTTCACTAAAGAATATTTTTGATTTTTCCATCAAAATTTCATATCTTCTAAGTAGACATGAACATTACTAGACATTAATCTTGTCTTGTGGGTTCAATCAAATTAAAGAGTTTAATTTGATTGTTAAATAGAAAGAGTTCTAATTGATCAAATCGGGTTAGCAAGTTTTGATCTAAATCAGTTTGGTTAAGTTCTAACCAAATTAGGTCAAATTGCACCCAGATCCGCTGCTGGCTAGATGTAAAATCCAATGGATTACACACAAATAGAATTGATCAAGGGTCTAATTAGATTAGATCATGTTTGTGGGTTGAATATGCTAGCACATATTGCAAACTCTAGCACCTAGATTCGAATCGGATTTGAAATGGGTTCTAATTTAGGCAAATTAGATCCAAGTTAGGTCAAATCAGATTTGATCCTTCATTGGATTGACCTCTGGATTGATGACCAGGGTCTTGGTGCCATCTAATAGTAATCCACACATCAGAGACTCTCTCTCTTGGTGCATGGGGTTTAATTTATGCGCAAGAGTTTTTTGTGCACATGGGATTGTTTGGCACCAACCTCTTTTGCCTTATCTGCTTTTCGTAACATTTGTTATGTGATTTCAAATCTAAAGAGAAGGGTGACTAAGAGTCCTTCTAAGTTTTAAACACTTCAATGTTTTATCCAAAAGATGGATAAGGAAGACTCCTTGCCACCCCAACCACCTTGGCACACCTTGAACCAAGTCAAATCTTTTGAAAATTTGACTCTTCCATGCCAATTTTCTCCATGCTAAAATTCAAGTGAGGCATCCCTTTTCTTGGCCATTGGATGGCCATCTCATCTGATCTCATCCCTTGACTTTTGGCATCATATATTGAAGTCTTGCGACTCTTTGGAAGAAACTTACATAGAAATTTTATGAAGAGTCCTTCTACTTTAAGAAACCTCTTCGTATTAATTCTATGTATTTTGCATGGTGATTTCTTCTAAAGGGGCATGAGATAGGCTGATGGGTGTGAGATTTTAATTGAGAATAGGCATGAAAAAATTAAGGAGGTGCCCCTACATACATTATAAATAGGGGTGCACTCTGTAGTCTCAAGTGATTTGAGAACTCTTGTTTCTTTCTTACCACTCTCCATAGTTGTCCAATTTCTTTCTTCCTTCTCTTATTAAGACAAGTCCTAATTAAGGACAAAAGGTCTGCTTTAGGATAAGGGCTTAGGAAGATTGTAAAGGAAGACAAGAAAAAAATGAAAGATAAGAAAGGGTAGGAAAGAAGGGTGACAGCAAAGGCTAGGAAGGGTTCTTCCCAAATAATTAAAGTTCTTATCACAAGAATTTTTAATTAAAATAAACAAAGGTGTTGGTGTCTTAATCAAGTCACCATATAGATTAAGATTGGAGGGTAAACACAAGGGAACCTGGTGGAACCTCTGATGAATTGTTACTGCTGATCAAGGTGAAGTTGGAGTTTAGCGATCGAAGGTATCTTCTAATACCTTTATTTATGTTATAAATGCATATTATATGATTCAAATTCTAATAACATGATCCTAGATTTGGGTTTAGTTATATGATTTCATTATTTTTTTTAAAAAAATTCATGCTTCCACTTTGCACACCAAACCCATCATGGACGACCAAAGTCAGGCTTATGTGCAGTATGTGTGGATTTTAGTACCCATTAAGGAATTAATATAATTTCTCGAATTGGAGGTAGAGGCTATTAATTCGTACAAAATAGTGAGAGAATTTTTAGACTAAAGTTCATGTCTTTAGGGTTAAATAATTCATATACCAATTGATCCTTATTTTTTCCGTTTAGATATGGCCACTTTTTTGTTTCTCCGATCACTATTGGATAGTGATAAATTGACAGGACCTGATTTTGATAGATAGTATCAAAATTTAAAGATAGTCCTGGAGCACGAACAGATCTTGTACGTTTTGACAAATCCAGCACCTGAGGAGCCCACTCCAACCACTCATGGTATGGTCCATGACACTTACCAAAAGTGGCAAAACAATCAAACCATGGTGCATTGCATAATGCCAGTGGCGATGAATGAGGAGTTTAGTTGCAAGTTTGAGGATTTTTAATTGAACGACATGCTTCAACTGTTGAATAAGTCCTTCGACACCTCTGACGATGTTGAGAGGCACAAAAATAGCTATGCTATCTTCAATGCTAGGATGAGGGATGAGACGTCAGTCACCGATCATATATTATACATGATCGAGATGATTGAGTGCTTAAACAAACTTGAATTTTTCTTGTAGGACCAGCTTGGGAAAGATGCAATTCTTAACTCACCGCCCAAGTCCTACCCCACTTTTCTTAGTCATTTTAGAATGATGCAGACTGTAGTAGACTACCATGGTTTGCTAGGGTTGCTACAAACTTTTGAGAAGGATTACTAGCTCCAAAAGGAGTCGGTGAATATAGTGGGAGGATCTTCTTCTGGTAATCAACCCTTTGAAAAAAGAAAGAAGTGAAGAAAAACTATATAGGGTTTCATGCATATATTTGAAACTTTTCAAAACCAAAGGTGGAGCAAGTATTAATAATTTTATGCATTATCAAATCATAAACACCAATTTTTTATATATTAAGATGAATTAAAAAATAAAATGGTTTCATCAATTCAATTTAGCAAACTAGATATAAATGTTAGATTATATGTGCCCTAGAAGCCAGAATTGGCTGACACTTGTAATACACTTCTAGGGGCAAAATTATAATTTTGACTAAAATCAATAAAATGGGTTATTTTCTATCACATATGTGTATTTAGTGTCTGTGATACATCCTTTGAGTTAATGGTAATGATAATTCATATTTTCAAGAGTTGAAAATTTAAGACATGAATAATCATTATTAACTCATAAATTGCTCCTGACCATAGGATCATCACGAGGATGGTGATTGATCCGGAAGGTTGGTGTACAATCGCTTCTCTTTAGTAGATGAGTCTTGAGTCTACGGTGTGGAGACACCGGAGCGAGAGTACAGGTACTCGTTAGAGAACGAGGGCACTGAGCGTGACCACCTCGAGTAGTCATTAGGGAGTCTACCTTCTCGTCAATGACTGACTCGATGCTGCAGTAGTGTGTCTGGTTCTTTGACCTGAGATGCATCGGCAGTTCACCTTGAGGGTGTTATAGTTTGACTACACCATTACTCGGTCTCCTAGCCATATGGAACCCTGAGGTGTATGTTGGCTATAGCATGTTCATTGTAGGAACTGGATTGCATCAAGATGGAATCTATCTACCTCGGTGGTAGAGGAGTAGCCCTATGATGATCATGAGAATCAAGTCCAGAAATCCATGGCCATGGTAGAGTGAAATAATAGAAAGAGTTTCTATTTAGATTTTCACATTGGACTCGAATCGAATGATTACATCATATGACAGAGACTAGGGTTTGACGAGTTCACCTTAACCCTAATCTGATCGGGGCTCAAGATAGAAGAACTTAATCACACAGGTAGCTGCACCAAGAGGTTCGCATTCAGCTCTGATGGGTTGCCACCATATACTGCTAGGTGTCACTGGTGGATTTTGGGAGCAATTAGAATGATTTAGATGATCGATCATTCTAGCTGTTCGAATCAGAAGAGTTCTGATCCATCGAAAGGAGTTTCGATGATGTCGATGATAGAGATCATGACATATCCCATTACCATACAGAACTGAACCTAACTGGGTCACACAAACAAGGGTTTGAATCTGGTGATCATCAATTGAACTGATCTAGTTCAATTGATCTGAATGAGATTCAATTAGGTTCAAGGAAATCGTGCTAGCACTCGATTGAACCTAACGTTCTTCTTTTGCTATCATAAATAAGTTGTCCTGTCTGAGCCAAAGGAGTTTGTGCTCAATCAGAGGCCTTCATATGGTCTGACTGGAGGTTGTCCAAGTCAGAAAAGGTTGTCTTATTTGTAAGACACTTACCTGCCATTTTTGGTCACCTGCCATTTCTTGTTCTTTGACTTTGGTCAAAAGTCTACCTTTGACTGGTCAAACGTTGACCATTGACACTTTGACTTTTGACCACATGTCATGCACCTATTGGAGAGCTGGTGGGGGCCTGTCCCCCTGCCAGAACCTGGCAAGGAGAAGGGCGCACGCCACCCTAGGCGTGTGCCCAAGTTGGAGGCGCCTAGGAGTCCTTGTTGGACAAGGACTCCATCTCCTTTTTGGATTCCAATTAGAGTTCTTCTAAGAACCAACTTTGACTGGTCTTAGGCACCCTCTAAGGAGGAATCCAGGGGTCTCTATTCCCACCAATCAGATTTAGATCTGATTTCACAAAGGGTTGTGATTGGTTGGGAAGAAGAGGAGTTGGATCACAGCTAGTCTATAAATAAGACCCTGCGCCCAACTCAGATTAAAAGCAATTCAATTGAGAAACCCCATGCCCCAAGGCTGCCTCTCCCCTCCTTCTCCATGCCATAGTCTCTTCTCCCCTTGCTCTCCACGTCCAAAAGGAGTTTTGGACCTTGGTTGGTGCGATTCAGATCAAAGAAAGGCGATCAAAAGCTAAGAAGGCTGCGCTGCTGCAAAGGACGACTGCTCATCTTCAAAAGAGTTTTGAAGATCCTCCAGATCAGATCCAGATCTAATTTTTGGAGGTGTGATAGAGAAGAAGAGGATCTCCAGATCCAACCCGAGTGGATACCGGTAGAGGCCAGGCGCTTGCGTGGCTAAGATCCAGAACCTTCCGCTGCAAACAGGATCATCAACAGGGTAATAGGATTACCCAGATCAGGTAAATTAAATTTGATTTAATTTATCTTTTAATTTTATTTTATTAAAATAATAAGAATCAGATCTAAAACATATCAAGATCTGATTGGGATCAAGAGAAAAAATTTTTGAAATATATCTCTTGATCTGATCAGATCTGAACGAACCTGGACCGGAAAATCAGGATTTCCCTTCAACTGGTATCAGAGCCATGGTTCTAAATTGTTTAGATCTAATTTTAAATTTATTTTAATTAGAAAATAATTGATTTTAGATGTCACATGAGATGTGATCAGATCTGAAATCAGAAAAAATTAAAATTAAATAATTTGGATCTAAGATTAGAAGATATGCATGACTAGTTCTAGAATAGAATAGTTCTATAGAATAGTTCTTGCATATTTTTGATTTAATCTGATTAAATCATATTTTAGATCTTTTTATTTACTATTTTTTGATATTATAAGTGTTATAATAACATCTAAAAAATAGCAAATAAAAATTATTTAATTTTTGAATATCATATGAGATATGATTGATGCATGTCTAGACTAGTTGTAGAATAGTTCTACATAATTGTCTAGATTAGAATTTATTTTGATTAGATCAATTTAAATCTAATTTTTTAGATTATTATGAGATAATTTAGATCTGAAAAATATGCATGATTATGATACATGAGATGTATGCAAAATATGCCATGATTAGATCTACTTTATATATGAGATATATGATATAGATCTGATATTGTTTTGTAGTATTGAATGTTCCTGATTAAGGCGTTCCTCTTGGCCGTCCGGTCATAAGAACGAAGAAGGGTTTAAAGGCCCTCTCTTCCCATTCGATGGGGTGTTCTTATGATGTGTAGGGGTGCTGCGTGTTCGTCCTTAATCAGAAACCCAAAACTTACTTTCTGCAAAACCCTAGATCCTGAAACCCTAGGATTTATTGTGCATATTTTGTTTATGAACCCTACTTAATTAAGAATTAAGTTTATGGAATATTAATTAGGTCTAAAATTGAGAATTTCAGATCTAAGACATATTCATAATACTGGGTTCGGGCTTGGGTAGCTCAATTAGGTCTAAGCGGTTGATCAAACCGAATCAAGAGTTGGTTAGATGGGATCAACAATGCTTAAATTGACCAGCCTAATAGGATTAAGTCTGGGTCAAGATCGAGTCACGATCAAGCAAGACCTAATTAGGCTCAGAGGTTAGAGTCTGGATTGTAGGCTAACCCAATTGGTTCTGACTCAACAATTTGGTGTCTAAGGTAAGTTTGGCACAGACGACCGACTGGTTTTTAATTGGAAGCTACTCGACCTGAATGCGTTCTTGTACGAGTTAATGGCATATTCCTTCCACCGGTCTCACTTACCTGGCCATATCTGTTGACACAGTTCTGATCTGAGGTGGTCAATAATCCGAGCTAACCCATGCCACTAGGTTAGTCATAATTGTTATGACTAAGCCAAGTCTAGTTTAATGAGACCTGAATCAATTCTCCCTAAGAAAAGATTAAGTCTGAGGTCTTCCACCATTGTAGATGTGCGGGCCCTTCCCGGGGTTGATTGTTCTCGGCTGGATACAGTGGCTCAGTTGCACCGGGAAGATGCAACCATGTCTATTAGGCATTGGATGCTATGGGCTGGAGGATGAGTTGGGCTCAATATTTCGGATACGGTGAGAGACTCAATTAGGAACCCAGTCTATGCAAATGGTGGGTCTGACTTAACTAAGGAGTGGATCAATATTCCGGATACGGTGAGATTCATGAATTAGAGACCAAGTTTGGGTGCACCATGATTAGAGAATCATTGAACAAGAGTTGTTCACTCATTGGCTAACCCATCACCAATAACTGTTAGGTGAGGTGATGAGTCAGTTGGTGAGACCGCACCACCCACTAGAAATCATTAATCGTGGAGATTTTCGCATCTCTACAGAGGGAGTGTAGGGATCCGAGAAAATAGTGGGAGCTAATTTGTTTAAAAATAAAATCCCTAAATAAATTGGTCAAGTCAAAATTACAGTATCTAACTAGAATCTTTGACTCTCTACAGGAAAATGTCTGCGTCCAACCCATTGGCACGTATCCTGGACACACATAGACTGACTGGACCCAATTATAAAGATTGGCTCAGGAACTACAAAATTATTTTGGGTTCCGAGAAGTTAACCCATGTTTTGGACCAGGACCCTCCCACATTACCAGCCCGTCCATCTGTTGAACAGAGAGCGTCTCTGGAAAAATGGATTGACGAAGATAATAAGGCCAGATATTACATGTTGGGCTCGATGTCTGATGAGCTCCAGCGCCAACATGAGGATATCGGGACTGCTCGCCAAATGTTGGCTCACCTGCAGGAGATGTTTGGTGAACAGAGTCGCGCAGCCAAATATCAAGTCACGAAAATGACTTTTTAAGGCTAAGATGCGTGATGGGCAGTCAGTCCAAGATCACTGTCTGACAATGATCAAGGACATGGAAGAGCTTGAGAAGCTCGGTGTGAAGTTGGACTTGGACCTGCAGAACGATATTATTCTGCAATCCTTGACTGATGCATATGGGCAATTCATCATGAATTACCACATGCATAAACTTCAGAAATTCCTTGGCCGAGTTAATGAATATGCTGGTTACCGCTGAGCTTTCTATGAAAGGTTCTAAAGGCTCAGTTCTTGCTATGGAACGGACTTCTTCCAAAAGAAAGTCTTATGGAAAGAAAAAGAAGTCTGTGAAAAAGCAAAAGGTGGAAGGATCAAAGAAGAAGAAGGCAGAATCCGAAGAAAAAGGCCGATGGCAAAGGAAAGTGTTTCCATTGCAACAGCGACGGCCATTGGAAGCGGAACTGCCCTACTTACCTGGCCACCCTGAAGAACAAGAAGGAAGGTCCTTCTGGAGGTATGCTCGTTATTGAGTCTAACCTTACGGTTTCTTCTGCATCCAGTTGGGTGCTTGACTCTGGTTCTAGTGCTCATCTGTGCACTTCTATGCAGGGTCTTGAGGATAGCAGGAGGCTGAGGGATGGAGACATGATCCTACGCATCGGTAATGGAGCAAGAGTTGCTGCAGTAGCCGTGGGAACATACCCTCTTCGATTACCATCTGGTTTAGACTTAGTTTTGAAAGACTGTTATTATGTGCCTGCAGCTAGCAGGAATTTGATTTCTGTTTCATGCTTAGCACAAGAAGGTTATGTGATCACCTTCTTTAAGGACCATTGTAACATTCTTTATGAAAGAAATAAAATTGCAAATGGTTTCCTTATTAATGGTCTTTATCAGCTACATATTGATGTACCTATTCTAACTATCGAGCAAAACGTGAATGCCAAACGACCTAGGGATAGTCCAAACGACAGATATCTATGGCACCTGAGATTAGGTCATATAGCAGAAGATAGGATCAACAAATTGGAGAAAAATGGGCTATTGAGTCCATTGACTTCCGAGTCATATCCAACTTGTGAATCCTTGTCTTCAAGGCAAAATGACTAAACTCCCTTTTGTTGGACATGGGGAGAGGGCCACAGATCTCCTTGCCCTAGTACATACTGATGTGTGCGGCCCATTTGATGTGCCGGCTAGAGGCAATTTTGTCTACTTCATTACCTTTACCGATGATCTGTCTAGGTATGGGTATGTGTATCTTATGAGACACAAGTCTGAAGCTTTTGAAAAGTTCAAAGAATTCAGACATGAAGTAGAAAAACAAACTAGGAAAACCCATTAAGGTTCTTCGATCAGATCGAGGAGGTGAATACCTTAGCAAGGAATTCCTAGACTATCTCAAGGATAAATGGCATAGTCTCTCAATGGACTCCACCAGGAACACCTCAACTCAACGGGGTTTCAGAATGGAGAAATCGGACTCTATTAGGATATGGTTCGATCCATGATGAGCTTCACAGACCTCCCTGATTTTCTTTGGGGACACTCATTGTTAACTTCAATCTATCTACTGAATAGGGTTCCCTCTAAAACCGTTCCTACCACACCGTATGAGATATGGCACGGTAAGAAACCAAGTCTGAGTCATCTCAGAATTTGGGGTTGTCCGGCTCATGTCAAAAGACAACAAGCGGACAAGTTAGAGTTTAGGTCCTTCAGAGCTCGATTCATAGGATATCCTAAAGAGTCATTAGGATACTATTTCTACATTCCAGAAGACCACAATGTGATTGTGAGTCGACATGCCATCTTTCTTGAAAAATAGTTTATTCAAGATAGCGGCATTGGAAAGCAGATCAAGCTTGATGAGAAAGTCTCACAAGCAGAACGAGCTAAGGACCAAGTGGAACCAAATCAGGTTGAGCCAATAAGAACACTACCTCCTCCACCTCGTAGATCGGAAAGAGTTTCCCATCCCCCTGAAAGATACTTAGGTATTATTTCAGAGGATGTAGAGGAAATGTTCCTCGTAGGTAATGGTGCTCATGGTGATGATCCCAAAACCTACAACGAGGCGATATCAGATATCGACTCCGAGAAATGGCTAGAGGCAATGCAGTCAGAAATTGACTCGATGCACTCAAACCAAGTCTGGACCTTGGTAGATCCACCAGAAGGTATAGTACCTATTGGGTGTAAATGGATCTTCAAGAGAAAGATTGGTGCAGATGGGAATGTGGAGACATTCAAGGCTAGACTTGGTGGCAAAAGGTTATAGTCAACGCGAAGGCATTGACTATCAGGATACCTTTTCCCCAGTAGCTATGCTAAAATCCATCCGCACATTGCTTGCTGTTGCAGCCTATTTCGATTATGAAATATGGCAAATGGACGTGAAAACGGCATTCCTAAATGGATATCTTGAGGAAGATATCTATATGGAACAGCCGCTAGGTTTCACATCCAGTGATACTGATCACAAGGTTTGCAAGCTGCAAAGGTCCATATATGGACTTAAGCAAGCATCTCGGAGCTGGAACACTCGTTTCAATGATGTGATCAAAAAGTTTGGTTTCATCAAAAATGAAGAGGAACCATGTGTTTTCAAAAGGGTCAGTGGGAGCGCTGTTGTCTTCCTCGTATTGTACGTGGATGACATCCTCCTTATTGGGAATGATATTCCCATGTTGACATCAGTCAAGATGTGGTTGTCCAAGGAATTCTCCATGAAAGACCTAGGTGAAGCATCCTTTATTCTAGGAATTAAGGTCTATAGGGATAGACCGAATAGGATGCTAGGACTTTCACAGAAGATGTACATAGAGAAAGTACTAAAGAGGTTTAGTATGGAAAACTCTAAGAGGGGATTAATACCCTTCAGACATGGTATTCATCTTTCCAAGAAGATGTGCCCCAGCACACCTGAGGAAATAGAACGCATGAGCAAGATCCCTTATGCTTCTGCAATAGGGAGCCTCATGTATGCCATGCTATGTACACGACCTGATATAGCCCATGCTGTGAGTGTCACAAGCAGATATCAGTCAAATCCAGGTGAAGAACACTGGACTTCTGTGAAATGTATCCTTAAGTACTTGAGAAGAACTAAGGATATGATGTTGGTCTTTGGTAACGGAGAACTCCAAGTCCAGGGATACACAGACTCGGACTTTCATGTCCGATATAGATGATCGAAAGTCGACATCTGGGAGTCTGTTTGTGTGCAATGGTGGAGCTGTCAGCTGGAAGAGTTCCAAGCAAACGGTGATAGCAGATTCCACCATGGAAGCAGAATATATCGCTGCATCAGAGGCTGCGAAGGAAGCATTCTGGTACAAGAAGTTTGCTGCAGAAATTGGAGTAATGCCATCAGATGCCATTCCTCTATACTGCGACAACAATGGCGCCATAGCCCTTGCTAAGGAGCCGAGGTCTCACCAGAAATCCAAGCACATTGAGCGGCGATACCACCTCATCCGCGATTACCTCGAGAAGGGTTACGTCGAGGTCAAGAGAGTCAACTCCGCAGATAATGTGGCAGACCCACTTACAAAGCCGTTGGGCCAGCAGAAGATCGAAGCCCACCTTGAGAAGATGGGACTTAGACTTGTAGCCAATTGGCTTTAGGACAAGTGGGAGATTGTTAGATATATGTGCCCTAGAAGCCAGAATTGGCTGACACTTGTAATACACTTCTAGGGGCAAAATTATAATTTTGACTAAAATCAATAAAATGGGTTATTTTCTATCACATATGTGTATTTAGTGTCTGTGATACATCCTTTGAGTTAATGGTAATGATAATTCATATTTTCAAGAGTTGAAAATTTAAGACATGAATAATCATTATTAACTCATAAAATGCTCCCGACCATAGGATCATCACGAGGATGGTGATTGATCCGGAAGGTTGGTGTACAATCGCTTCTCTTTAGTAGATGAGTCTTGAGTCTACGGTGTGGAGACACCGGAGCGAGAGTACAGGTACTCGTTAGAGAACGAGGGCACTGAGCGTGACCACCTCGAGTAGTCATTAGGGAGTCTACCTTCTCGTCAATGACTGACTCGATGCTGCAGTAGTGTGTCTGGTTCTTTGACCTGAGATGCATCGGCAGTTCACCTTGAGGGTGTTATAGTTTGACTACACCATTACTCGGTCTCCTAGCCATATGGAACCCTGAGGTGTATGTTGGCTATGACATGTTCATTGTAGGAACTGGATTGCATCAAGATGGAATCTATCTACCTCGGTGGTAGAGGAGCAGCCCTATGATGATCATGAGAATCAAGTCCAGAAATCCATGGCCATGGTAGAGTGAAATAATAGAAAGAGTTTCTATTTAGATTTTCACATTGGACTCGAATCGAATGATTACATCATATGACAGAGACTAGGGTTTGACGAGTTCACCTTAACCCTAATCTGATCGGGGCTCAAGATAGAAGAACTGAATCACACAGGTAGCTGCACCAAGAGGTTCGCATTCAGCTCTGATGGGTTGCCACCATATACTGCTAGGTGTCACTGGTGGATTTTGGGAGCAATTAGAATGATTTAGATGATCGATCATTCTAGCTGTTCGAATCAGAAGAGTTCTGATCCATCGAAAGGAGTTTCGATGATGTCGATGATAGAGATCATGACATATCCCATTACCATACAGAACTGAACCTAACTGGGTCACACAAACAAGGGTTTGAATCTGGTGATCATCAATTGAACTGATCTAGTTCAATTGATCTGAATGAGATTCAATTAGGTTCAAGGAAATCGTGCTAGCACTCGATTGAACCTAACGTTCTTCTTTTACTATCATAAATAAGTTGTCCTGACTGAGCCAAAGGAGTTTGTGCTCAATCAGAGGCCTTCATATGGTCTGACTGGAGGTTGTCCAAGTTAGAAAAGGTTGTCTTATTTTGTAAGACATTACCTGCCATTTTTGGTCACCTGCCATTTCTTGTTCTTTGACTTTGGTCAAAAGTCTACCTTTGACTGGTCAAACGTTGACCATTGACACTTTGACTTTTGACCACATGTCATGCACCTATTGGAGGGCTGGTGGGGGCCTGTCCCCCTGCCAGAACCTGGCAAGGAGAAGGGCGCACGCCACCCTAGGCGTGTGCCCAAGTTGGAGGCGCCTAGGAGTCCTTGTTGGACAAGGACTCCATCTCCTTTTTGGATTCCAATTAGAGTTCTTCTAAGAACCAACTTTGACTGGTCTTAGGCACCCTCTAAGGAGGAATCCAGGGGTCTCTATTCCCACCAATCAGATTTAGATCTGATTTCACAAAGGGTTGTGATTGGTTGGGAGGAAGAGGAGTTGGATCACGCTTAGTCTATAAATAAGACCCTGCGCCCAACTCAGATAAAAAGCAATTCAATTGAGAAACCCCATGCCCCAAGGCTGCCTCTCCCCTCCTTCTCCATGCCATAGTCTCTTCTCCCCTTGCTCTCCACGTCCAAAAGGAGTTTTGGACCTTGGTTGGTGCGATTCAGATCAAAGAAAGGCGATCAAAATAAGAAGGCTGCGCTGCTGCAAAGGACGACTGCTCATCTTCAAAAGAGTTTTGAAGATCCTCCAGATCAGATCCAGATCTAATTTTTGGAGGTGTGATAGAGAAGAAGAGGATCTCCAGATCCAACCCGAGTGGATACCGGTAGAGGCCAGGCGCTTGCGTGGCTAAGATCCAGAACCTTCCGCTGCAAACAGGATCATCAACAGGGTAATAGGATTACCCAGATCAGGTAAATTAAATTTGATTTAATTTATCTTTTAATTTTATTTTATTAAAATAATAAGAATCAGATCTGAAACATATCATGATTTGATTGAGATTAAGAGAAAATTTTTTTTTGAAATATATCTCTTGATCTGATCAGATTTGAACGAACCTGGACCGAGAAATCTCAAGGATTTCCCTTCATAAAAGAGATTGGATCTCTTTATCTATGCATGAATCGAGAACACTACTACTGATTTTCATAGTTGTCTTCATTGCTCAGAGCCACACAGGGTCTCCACATGAGGCTCCTATGTTGATCGAAGGTTCGTCGAATGAAGATCCATGCAAAGTGCTACGTTCTTATGGATCCCTCCTAATGATTGATCTAAATGCCATACTTCGAACTTCTTAGACCCTCCAAGAGTGGAAGAACAGGAGGAGGATTGATAGAGAGAAATTCCTCACTAATCTCTTAAAACATGGAGAAGAGAAGGCTCAGAAAGAAATCCTAAGAGAAGAACCCCTTCTCTTCTTTTTCTCTCAACAGGACATGAATAATTGATGTCCTAAAGAAACACTCATACCGTAACAATATTGGCACCTCAATCCTATGCCCCTCTCCCCTTTTCTCTTGCTTTTTACCATGGAAAATTCCTAGGTTTCTTATGCCATAATCCTCTTAAATAGGAGGCATCCCAAGTTAAGCAAAGACTAGGTCAAAGACCTAGTCAAAGAGGGAAAACTAGGGAATTTTAGGGGGCATCCAACTCTTGGATGCCTCCCCCTAAATTTCAAATGTGAGGACTAGGAAAGCCACACACAAATATGGAAAATAGGGGCAGACCAAAAATTGGGCATGGCAAAAATATGGCACAAAAGAGAGAGGAGTTTTTGAGATCTAAAACTCTATCTAATAGAGTTGTAAACAAATCAAAACTTACCTTATTTGACTGGATGACTTTCATCCAAAATCAAAGAGATAATGAGCATGTGGTGCTTTCCTTTTGCATGAGTAAATTCATGCGAAATAAAAAAAAGAAGGGTTTTGGGCATGGGCAATTATGGCGCAACGAAAGAGGGAGAATCCCAATCCAACTAAGACTCTCCAATTTTGACTAAGTCAAACTTAATCTAAAGCCCCTTTAAATTAAGATTGATGCAACCTAATTAAGGATGATCTTAGTCTAACTAGGAGTCTAATTAAATCAGATTAAATCATATTTAAATCTAATTAGAAATTAGGGGCACTCAAGTTCTAATCAAATAGGGGATTATTCTTCCTTGTAATTGCTTATCTTATAAACCAATTAAACTTGACCCAATCAAGTCCAAATTAAATCTAATTAAATTTTATTCAATCAGATCTGATCTCAGTCCAATTGTTCAATCAAATTAAGATAATTAGCAATTTAGTTACTAACAGATCTTTCTGTAATACTTGCATTTGATTAATCATTAATCGTATTGACAATTCGATCACTGAATGATTCTTAATCGTTAATCAATCATCCGATCATATTGAAATATCTTACGTGTAAGACCCCATAGGTTCTTAGGTAGCATAAGAACTAATTTCTGTAACAATCAAAATATCCACCTAGCAATGATATCCGATGTCCGAATAAGTCGAATGTATGTACAACAATATTCTTAGAATTCTAGCCTATGGTTACCATGTAATTCATCCCTTTGACCCTTAATGCTTAGGATGACTTGGAGTTAACTATTAATACCGAAAATAGTTCATTCATATTGTGTCTCAATCTTACAAATCTCGTGACTCCTCATAAGGATTATCAAGATCTAGGTTTTGCTCAATTAACACAGTGAGACATTCACTCCTGAAATTAACTAGAAGTGATCAATTCCATCTTGACTCATACACCAACTCTACAAGTACTTAACTACATCTTGAAACATTTCATCATGATATTAGACATACAAGTAGTTCGATACCAAAGTATAGCGAGTTGCTTGCAAGTCATCATGGTGATTTCAGGTCGGAGCGACACTTATACTTATAAGTCTTTACTAACTACTCTTGATAGGTGAGTGCTACGTTGGTCATGTTCTATGCTGATATACTCCTACATCTCACCTACATGCCATACCAGTGTCTTCACATCATTTGGTTATGAGGACAATCAATACATATGGCATACAGCAATCTATACTCAATAAGTTATCATCTCATTTGATCGTGAACAAGTTTAAAAACCATCCAATAAATCCTTTTTTATTGATTAATTATGGTTCTAAGGACTTTATCATAATATAGAAGTTTATTTAAGGAAGGTAGATAATTTATGATGAATAAGCCAAATAACTTTTATTAATTAATAATTCATATATAAATTACAATCATCTATAACTTAGATGATTGGTTTTAGGATATATTTTCTAATAACTCTCACAATGACTAAAGCCAATTAGAGCAATATCAAATACCTATCTTCCACTTGAGTCCGTCGAACTCTTTCATTTTGAGGCTTTAGCAAAAGGGTCAACCAAGTTCTCCTTTCCATCGATATTCTGAAGGTCGATATCAATCCAATCTATTATCTTCTGGACAAGGTGGTAGCGATGTAGAATATGATTGATTCTGTGATGCACCTTTAAGTCTTTAGCATGAGCTATGGCTCTAGTGCTATAGTAGGACTAGACCATCGATGGAGGGTGCCACTCCAAGCTTGCTAATAAACTTTCACAATGACATAGCCTTCATGGCAGTATCAGATGCCATGATGTATTCTACCTTACCAACAGAATTGGCTATGATGTTCTACTTGAATCTTTTTCAATAGATTGCCCCTAAATCTAAGGTAAAATCATGATCCAACATGCTCTTGTTGTCATCTTGATCTGACTAAAAACTAGAATCAATATATCCCATAAGTTTAAAGCCAGTATCTCCATGTATGAGCCACTAGTCCTTGCATTTCTCAAATACTTAAGGACTGTCTTTACAACCTTTCAATGATTCTCATCTAGATCAGATTGATAAAAAAAAGAGTGCCCCACAAGCTAATCACATATGTGATGTGATGGTATTTTTCTTAATAAATTTTTAATTTATATAATGACATTTTTATTTATTAATAAAATAAAGATATTGTTTCATCATTTTAGATGCATCTTATAATGTTTAAGATTGTGATGAACCCCATGGAATAGGATAATGATTTTAGGACACATGAATGGACCCCTAATCTTGAATGTTCTTAATCGCAGGAACATTGAGTCGGAGATCAATGTTCTAGAAAGACTAGCACATCCTATGTATGTATTAGATAAGTGCCCTAAAAGCTAGATTGGCTGATACTTGTAATATACTTTCAAAAAATATTTTTATAATTTTGATTAAAATTAATAAAAGATTATTTACTATCACATTGTGTATTTAAAGTATCTATGATACATTCTTTGAGTTAATAGGCATGATAATGTATATTTTCAAGAGTGAAAATTTAAGACATATGTTATCATAATTAACTCATAAATTACTCTCCATCGTAGGATCATCACAAGAATGGTGATCAACCTGAAAGACTAGTGTACGATCACTTTCCTAGGATAGATGAGTCTTGAGTCTACGATGTGGAGACACTGGAGCAAGAGTATAGGTACTTGTTGAGAATGAGGGCACTGAGTGTGACCACCTCAAGCAGTCATAAGGGAGTCTACCTTCTCATCGATGACTAGCTCGATGCTACAGTTGTGTGTTTGATTTTTTGACTTGAGATGCATCGGTAGTTCATCTTGAGTGTGTTATAGTTTGACTACACCATAACTCAATCTTCTAGCCATTTGAAATCCTAAGATGTTTATTAGCTATAGCATATTCATTGTAGAAATTGGATCACACCAACAGTAGATCTATCAAACATGGCAGATGAGAAGTAGTCCTATGATGATCATGAGATCAAGTCCTTAAGCCCATGGCCATAGCAATGTGAGTTAATAGAAAAAAGTTTCTATTAAGATTTCACATCAAACTAGAGCCGAATCTTTTATTCATTGATAGGATTGGTGTACAAGGCAGAAGAATGGATTTTAAAGCAAAATTATGAAATCATACAAACCAAACCCGAACCCAAGGACCACCTTATTAGCACTTAAATCATATAACATGCATTTGTAATATAAAAGAAAGTATTAGAACATACCTCTTATCACTAAACCCTAAATTGTCCCTAGTTGCCGACAGCAGTCGGTCAGGGGTTCCACCAGGTGCCCACATGTTCATCCACCAATATTGATCCATATGGAGACTTGATTAAGATACCAGCACCTCTAATTTATATATAATTAAAATTTTAATAATAAAAACTTTAATTAAATGGGCAAGACCTTCCTTAGCCTTTATGTGGCAAGACCTTCCTTAGCCTTTATGTCACCTTTCTTGTCTCTCCTTATCTATCTTTCTTTTTTCTTGTCTTCTTAATTTTTCTTTCTAATCTCTTTATCTTAAAATGACTTCTTATCCTTATAAGGATAAGGTCTGGACAAGAGAAGGAAAGAAAAAAAATTAGATAATAAGAAAACACTTGTAAGAAAGAAAGATAATTTCACAACCCTCGGACTCTTGGTGCGCACCCTTATTTATAATGCACGTAGGGGTGCCAACACATTTTATCATGCCCTTTTCATATTATTATCTCATGTCCCTTCAGCTTATCTCATGCCTTATCAAATAATAATGACCTGTAGACCTAGTCCAAGAGGTGCCTTAAAGCAGAAGGACTCTTGGACTAATTCTACATAAGTTATTTACGAAGAGTCGCAAGCTTTCATTTTTTGTGCCATCATATACAACCATTCGATCAGATAAGAAGGACATCCAATGGCCTTGACGAGGGATGCCCACTCAACAAAAAATGGTGTGGAGATGATCTTTGAATAGTCAAAGTCCCAAGGGACTTTGACTTGGTCCAAGAGGCGCCAAGAAAGAGTGGGCGGCAAGTAGTCCTGGGCGACAAAGAGTCCCTTCTTGTTCAAATAGATAATAGAGCTTTTAACCTACAGAAGGACTCTTTTGCACCCCATATCTAATGTGCACACCTATTTGAAAAATTTACATGACATGAAAAATAGAAAAAATCAAAGAAGGTAGGCGCCAACTTAATCCCATGCGCCAAAGACTCTTTGCACTTGCAAAACTTCCCATGCGCAAGAGAGAGACACTTTGGCATATGGGATTCTAGTATGTGATTGCCCAACTAAAGCCCAATCAGTCTAGGTTAATCTAATTCAAGACCAAATCCAATTTGTCTCAAATTTGTCCTTAATTAGCCCAAATCGAAAGTCGATTCGAATCCAATTCGAATCTGGGTACTAGGGTTTGCTACATGTGCTAGCATGTTCATCTTACAAACATGGTCTAATCCAATTAGATCCTTAATCAATTCTCTTTGTGTGTGATCCATTGGGTTCTACATCTAGCCAGTAGTGGGTCTGGGTGTGATTTGACTTAATCAGGTTAGAACTCAACTAAACCAATTTAGGTCAAAACAAGCCTACCCAGTTTGACCAATTAGTACACTTTCTAATTTAATGATCAAATTAAAATTTTAATTTGATCAAACCCACAAGACATGATTGATGTCTAGCAACATATCGTGACTTTTCGAAAGATGTAAAATTTTGATGGAAATACCAAAAATACCTTTCAGTGGAAAGTTTTCAAGCAACTAGATCCTTCGATCACCTCGCATCCTGAATATGACTCTGGGTATGGAAATATGTCAAACCCAATATCATATTCATTTCTCTTTCAATCTTATAATGATGATTTATTTAATGAAATATTAGAAACCATTTCTAATTTTCATCATGCTTTGATCAAAGTCTTCCTGAATCATCATTTGTTTGAAGCAGATAGGATGCGATTTTCTCTTACCAGGAGTGATTGATTCATTATTAACCTACTCACAACCTTCATATGTAATCTACTATATCCAGATCATCCCATACATGACTGAGTCATGAATGAGTATGAACCAAAATATGGATTCATATATATAAGATTCTATGGTAGTTTCAGGTCAAAGGTTTACATGCACAATTCCACTATGAGAACCATCTATTGACATGTAGATAAGACTCCATTAGATATTCTCAACTTGGATCAATTCAGTGAACTCATTCTCTTATGAGCACCCACATTCTTGTATTAGTGTCATACACAAGTGATTGTGAGATTAATCACCCTCTCAATTGAGCATATAAAAGATGTGCTAGTCTTACCAAAAACATTGATCACCAACTCGATGTTCCATCGATCAGAAATGTTTAAATTAGGGTTTTAAGGTTTTAGATCTCATCGGTATAATCTCATCATAATCCTAAAACCATAGTCTTAATTTATGAGATTCATCATAATCTTAAATAAATAATTAGATACTGCATATGATGAAATAATACTTTTATTTATTTTAAAATATCATTATATGAGTTTGGAAGACAAAGAACAACCCAAAAAAATAAATTTTTGATTGGCTTGAGGGCATATACCTTTCAATCTCCCACTTGCACTAAAGTCAATCATCCTTATATTTTAATCCCGTACAATCAAGGTGGTGATCAAACAATTGTAGTGGTAAGGTCTTAGTGAATGGGTCTACTATGTTATTCTTTGTGTCAACTCATTCTATGACTATATCTTATCTTTCAATAATTTCACGAACGAGATGGAAGTGTCTCAGAATGTGTTTGGATTTATGATGAGACCTAGGTTCCTTTGCTTGAGCAACAGCTCCAGTATTGTCACAGTAAAGTGGTACTGAATTCTTAATTTCAAAAATAAAATTCCATTCAATGATGAACTTCTTCATCCTGACAGCTTCCTTGGCGGCTTCACTTACAGCTATATATTCTGCCTCAGTAGTTGAGTCAGCTATAGTTGACTGTTTAGAACTCTTCCAACTCACTGCTGCACCATTCAAAGTAAAGATATACCTTGAAATGGATTTGCTATCATCTAGATCTGATTGAAAACTAGAGTTAGAATATGCTTCTAGTTTAAGATCAGAACCACCATATATTAGAAAAATATCTATAGTCCTTAAGTACTTAAGAATATTTTTTACAGCTTTCCAATGATCCTCTCCTAGATCAGCTTGAAATCTACTTGCAATGCCTAAGGCATAAGCAACATCAGGCCTTGTACATAATATGGCATACATTATTAATCCAACAGCCGAAGCATAAGGAATAGAACTCATTCTATTTCTCTCTTCAGGTGTCTTTGGAGACATCTTTTTAGAGAGATGTATACCTTGACTCCTGGGTAACTAATCTCTTTTACTCCCATCCATACTGAATCATTTCAGTATTAAGTCAATGTAACTAGATTGGTACAAGCCTAGCATCCTCTTAGATCTATCTCTATAGATCTTTATTCCTAGTATATTGGATGCTTCTCCCAAATCTTTCATTAAAAACTTATTTGATAGCCATAATTTGACTGATTGCAACATTGGGATATCATTCCCAATGAGGAGTATGTCATCTACATACAGAACCAAGAAGTCTATGGTTCTCCCACTAGCTTTTTTGTACACACATGGTTCATCCACATTCTTGATAAAATCAAACTCTTGGACTGTTACATCAAAACGGATGTTCCAACTCCTTGATGCTTGCTTTAATCCATAAATGGATCTCTTAAGCTTGCATACTAAATTTGGTCTCTCATTTGACTCAAATCCCTCTAGCTGTGACATATAGACCTCCTCCTCAAGGAAACCATTAAGGAAGGTAGTCTTCACATCCATTTGCCATATTTCATAGTCGTGGTATGCTGCTATGGCAAGCATAATTCGAATAGATTTGAGCATGGCAGTAGGTGAAAATGTTTCATCATAATCAATCCCCTATTTTTGCCTAAAACCCTTAGCCACCAATCTGGCCTTATAGGTTTTAATTTGACCATCTGCTCCAATCTTTTTCTTAAAAATCCATTTGCAACCAATAGGATTTATATCCTTTGGTGCATCTACCGAAGTCCATACTTTGTTGGTGTGCATGGAGTCCATTTCGGATTGCATGGCAGCCAGCCATTTGTTAGAGTCCTTACTTTTGATTGCCTCCGTATAGGTCAGAGGTTCATTAATCTCAATGACTTGGGCTTCATTGTTCTCAATAATGAACCCATACCTCACAGGTGTATGTCGAACTCTTTCAGACCTACGGATAGGAGTTATGTGTTCTGGTTCTTTTATGTGATTATTTGGTTGAGAAATTTCTGTTTGTTTTCTTGAACTTCACTAAGTTCAATATTTCTGCCACTGCCCTTTTCTAGGATAAATTCTTTTTCCATGAAAGTGGCATGCCTACTTATAAATATCTTTTATTTAATAGGATGGTAGAATAAATATCCTATACTGTCTCTAGGATATCTGATAAATAGACATCTATCTAATCTAGCATCAAGCTTATGTCCAAAATTTTTTTTGACATATGCTGGACAACCCCATATCTTAAAATACTTAAGATTGGATTTCTTTCCTCTCCATATCTCATATGGAGTACTAGATACAGATTTAGAAGATACTCTATTCAAGATATAAATTGCGGTCTCCAGAGCATGGCCCCAGAAGGAAATAGGTAATTCAATAAGCGACTACACCATTTAATTGCGGTGTATAAGAAAGTGTCCATTCAGAGAGAATCCCTTTAACTTTAAGATAGTCTAGAAAATCATTAGATAAGTATTCTCCTCTCCGATCAGATCAAAGGATTTTTATACAATGTCCAGTTTATTTTTTGACCATACTTTGATACTCTTTAAATTTATCAAAGGCTTCTGATATGTGTTTCATAAGATACACATATCCAAACCTAGATAAATCATCAGTGAATGTTATAAAATAAGAGTATCCTCCTCTGGCTTGAGTTGTCATAGGACCACATACATTCGTATGTATGTCCTAATAACTCTTTTGTCCTTTCTCCATGTCCACTAAATGGAGTCTTAGTTATTTTACCCATAAAACATGATTCACAAGTTCCTAATGATTCATAATCAAAAAGATCAAAGAACTTTTCTTTGTATAACTTGTTAATCCTAGCCTCACTAATATAACCTAATCGACGATGCTAAAGTAAAGTATTATTTATATCACCTCTCTTGCATTTTCTATTTTCATCAATATGAAATATATCATCATCCAAACATAGAGTTAACAAATCATTGCTAAATATGCCAAAACATATATTTTCATTAAAATATTTAATCGAGTAACCTTCGCTCATTACATTAAGACTATAACCTTATTTAATTAACAAGGATATAGATATAATATTTCTAATGATCTTAGGCATATAATAATAATTTGTAAGCTCTAAGGTAACTTCAATATATTTATCCCTATAGCTTCTGCTTGGATAGACTCTCCTCCAGTGCCATAGAGCTTGAAGTTACCTTTCTTCAAACTCTTAATTTTCTGCAGTTCCTATAAAAATTTGTAGATATGAAAACCACAGTCGGTATCTAATACCCAAGAGTTTGAAATGAAAGAATTTAATGATAATATAGTATGTATCTTATACATACCTTTTGGTGCATTATTTACACCAGACTTCACAGTTACAAGGTAAGCCTTGCAATTCCTCTTCCAATACACCAGACTTCACAGTTGCAAGGTAAGCCTTGCAATTCCTCTTCCAATGATCTATTTTGTCGTAATGAAAATAGGTCATCTATCCAAAGACCTTTTTCCCCTTTTCCTTCTTATTTATACCACCTTTAGGATTCAACCTTCTCTTTGAACCCTTTTTACCTACCTTCTTCTTGGAGATCCCATCCATAAGAAGAAGAGGAGCCTTATCCTTCTTGATATGGCTTTCTACTGTTTTGAGCATATTTAACAGCTCAGGCAAGAAAGAATTTAGTTTGTTCATGTGATAGTTTATGACAAACTGAGAAAATAATTCAGGGAGTGATTGCAGGATCAAATTCTGACTTAACTCTCCATCCATAATAAAATCTAATTGACTTAATCGAGTGATTAGGTCAATTACCATCAAAACATAATTTTGTATGGATGTTCCTTCTATCATTCTTGCATAAAATAATTACTTAGATATCTCATATCTAACAGTCCTACTATGCTCTCCATAAAGCTCTTTTAAATTAAGCAATATGGATTGAGTGTCCATGCTATCATGCTGCCTCTATAATTCATTGCTCATTGAGGCAAGTATGATGCATTTGATAGTAAGAAAATCATTTTGCCACATCTTGTATGTGGACTTATCATCATCTATGGCATCTTTTTCTAATGGCTTAGGATCAGGGGCTTCAAGAATATAGGAGAGTTTTTCTTGACTGAGTACTACTTTTAGGTTTCTTAGCCAGTCCACATAATTTTGATCAGTCAATTTATTTGAATCCAAAATTGAATGCAATGAAAGTGAAGAAGCCATTTAATCTACATAATAAAGAACAATACATAAGCAAACAACTCATGATGACAAACATAATTAAATTAGAACTTTAATTTAATTATGTCTTCCATTATTTAATCAAAAAACATAACCCTCTAATTGATTTTCTTAGTGAGAATAAGATCCTAATTTCTTATAAAAGGTCTTGTGGTTGCACAACAAACTGTTATAAGATCATAGGTAGGAAACTCTTTCCAATTGCATTTTATGCAACTCTCAAAAAATTTTTGCCTCTAAAATATTAATAGTCTTGTGTTAATACAACAAACTTTGATGTTTTAGTTTAAATAGAATCCTTCATTTTTATACAATCAAAATAAAATATAACTGCTTTTGTGGTTACACAACAAAGTAGCATATTCAAAATGTTGTAAGCATCTCAATGCACTAGATTAATATTACATCATTCTCCATGATAGATCTTGTGGTTACACAACAAAACTAATATGATTCTGGATATAATAAGAACCTAGTATGAAGGAAGGCCTTAATGTATTGAATATAATACTAAGTATTTCAATCTAGAATTAAATTAATCAAATCGACCAAGTAAATGGGAGAGAAGTGGGGCTCCCCTCGTTGCTTTCCTTAGACACCAATAAATTGGCCAGGTTAAACAATGGAATTAATTAAAAAATTACATTCCTTTTACCAATCATGAACCATTTTTTCTAGACACCGATAGATCAATTAGACATCCCGACTGATTCAGCTATAGGTTAATTACACTACAACTTAATATAATTTTAAGGAGGAATTTAAATGGTCTCGATGCACATTTTGATTTAAATCAAACTAAATGCATAAAAGCATCAATTATGATAAAATTTATATATATATATATTAATATATATAATTATTCTAGGACAACCATCATTACATAGTGAATACTTTCCACTATGTCAGGGCAACCTTTACAGAATAATATATACACCATAATCTCATTATGATAAATAAAAATATTATCTCATCATATAAATAACATGCAAATAAAAAGATTATATCATATCTTTTATTTATGCCATTATATTATAAGCAAAGCGTTATATGATTTAACCTAATAAGGCTTGCTCTGATACCACTGATAGGATTGGTGTACAGGGCGGAAGCACGAATTTCAAAGTAAAATTATGAAATCATACAAACCAAACCCAAATCTAAGGACCACCTTACTAGCAATTAAATCATATAACATGCATCTGTATTATAAAAGAAAGTATTAAAACATACCTCTTATCGCTAAACCCTGAATTATCCCTAGTTGCAGCAGCAGTCCATCAAGGGTTCCACCAGGTGCCCACCTATTCATCCTCCAACGTTGATCCACACGGAGACTTAATCAAGACACCAGTACCTCTGATTTATATATAATTAAAATTCTAATAATAAAAACTTTAATTAAACGGGCATGACCTTCCTTAGCCTTTAAGTCACCTTCCTTATCTCTCCTTACCTATCTCTCTTTTTTCTTATCTTCTTAATTTTTCTTCCTAATCTCTTTATCTTAAAATGACTTCTTATCCTTATAAGGATAAGGTCTGAACAAGAGAAGGAAAGAAAAAAAATTGGACAATAAGAAAACACTTGTAAGAAAGAAAGATAATTTCACAACCCTCGGACTCTTGGTGCGCACCCTTATTTATAATGTACGTAGGGGTGCCAACACATTTTCTCACATTCTTTCCATATTATTATCTCATGTCACTTCAGCCTATCTCATGCCTTATCAAATAATAACATCATGTAGACTTAGTCCAAGAGGTGCCTTAAAGCAGAAGGACTCTTGGACTAATTCTACGTAAGTTATTTACGAAGAGTCGCAAGCTTTCATTTTTGGCGCCATCATATACAACCATTAGATCAGATAAGAAGGCCATCCAATGGCCTTGATGAGGGATGCCCATTCAGCAAAAAATGGCATGGAGATAATCTTTGAATAGTCAAAGTCCCAAGGGACTTTGACTTGGTTCAAGAGGCATCGAGGAAGAGTGGGCGATAAGGAGTCCTGGGCGACAAAGAGTCCCTTCTTATGCAAATAGATAACGGAGTTTTTAACCTGCACAAGGACTCTTTTGTGCCCCATATCGGATGTCCATGCCTATTTGAAAAATTTATGCGACATGAAAAATAGGAAAAGTCAAAGAAGGTAGAAGCCAACTTAATCCCATGTGCCAAAGACTCTTTGCGCATGAAAAACTTTCCACGCACAAGAGAGAGACTCTCTGGCACATGGAATTCTGGTATGTGACACCCCAATAGAAGCCCAATCAGTCTAGGTTAATGCAATTCAAGACCAAATCCAATTTGGCTCAAATTGGTTCTTAATTAGCCCAAATCGAAAGCCGATTCAAATCCAATTCGAATCTGGGTGCTAGGGTTTGCAACATGTGCTAACATGTTCATCTTGCAAACATGGTCTAATCTAATTAGATCCTTAATCAATTCTCTTTGTGTATGACCCATTGGGTTTCACATCTAGCCAGCAGTAGATCTGGGTGTGATTTGACCTAATCAGGTTAGAACTCAACTAAACCGATTTAGGTCAAAACTAGCCTACCCAATTTGACCAATTAGAACACTTTCTAATTTAATAATCAAATTAAAATTTTAATTTGATCAAATCCACAAGATATGATTGATGTCTAGCAACATATCATGACTTCGTAGAAGATGTGAAATTTTGATGAAAATACCAAAAATATCCTTCAGTGGAAAGTTATCATGCAACTAGATCCTTCGATCACCCCGCATCCTGAATATGACTCTGGGTATGGAAATATGTCAAACCCAATATCATATTCATTTCTCTTTCAATCTTATGATGATGATTCATTTAATGAAATATTAGAAACCATTTCTATGTTTCATCATGCTTTGATCAAAGTCTTCTTGAATCATCATTTGTTTGAAGCAGACAGGATGTGATTTCCTCTTATCAGGAGTGATCGATTCAATGTTAACCTACTCATAATCTTCATATATAATCTACCATATCCAGATCATCCCGTACATGACTGAGTCATGAATGAGTATGAACTAAAATATGGATTCATATATATAAGATTCTATGGTAGTTTTAGATCAAAGGATTACATGCACAATTCCACTATGAGAACCATCTATTGACATATAGATAAGACTCCATTAGATATTCTCAACTTGGATCAATTCAGTGAACTCATTCTCTAATGAGCATCCACATCCTTGTACTAGTGTCATACACAAGTGATTGTGAGATCAATCACCCTCTTAATTGAGCATACAAAAGATGTGCTTGTCTTACCAAAAATATTGATCCCCAACTCAATGTTCCATCGATCAAGAATGTTTAAATTAGGATTTCAAGGATTTAGATCTCACTGGTATGATTTCATCATAATCATAAAATCATAGTCTTAATTTATGAGATTCGTCATAATCTTAAATAAATAATAAGACACTGCATATGATTAAATAATGCCTTTATTTATTTTAAAATATCATTACATGAGTTTGGAAGACAAAGAATAGCCCAAAAAAATAAATTTTTGATTGGCTTGAGGGCATATACCTTTCATTCGTGTGATAGGTGTTAGGTCTGATGAGTTCACCTTAACCTTGATCCTATCGAGCTCATGATAAAAGAACCCAATCACACAGGTAGCTGCACCAACAGGTTTATATTCTATTTTGATGGATTGCCACCATATATTGCTAGGTATCACTGGTGGACTTTAGGACTAATTTGAATTGTCTTGATGATCGATGATTCTAATTGGCTAAATCAAAAGAGTTCTAATCCATCAAAAGATGTTTTGATGATGTTGATGATGGAGATCACTACATATCCCATTACCATATAGAATTAAACCTAACTAAGTCATAGAAGCAAAGGTTTAGATCTGGATGTCATCAATTGGGCTAATTCAGTTTGATTGATTTGGATGAGATCGAATCAAGTTCAAGAAAATCATGCTAGCACATGATTAAGCTAAATTTTCTCCTTTTATTGTCTTTCTGATTCATCTTGATTGAGTCAAATTTGATTTGGCTCATCTGGGAGCCTTGTATCGATTTATCCTAATCTAATTGGATCTTGTCCTGATGAGAATAGGACTTATCCTGTTCAAAACAAGGCTTATCCTAAAGAGTTCAGGGCTTGTCTTAAAATCCTAGCAAAAGCATTAGGACAAGGGGTCTTTGACCCATTCTTTGTAGGAAAGAACAGGTTGGGGAATGCACCCTTGGACTTTATTTGAGGGCGCACGTCCCCATCAGATTTGCATGAAGAAATGTTGATGCACAACACCATATGGCGTGCACCCATTATGGATACAGTTTTGATAGGATCAAAACTCTAAGGGGATAAGTGTTTGCGCCAAACTCTTCTCCCTCATTCATTTGACATGCCATTTTTTCTATTTTTTGTGAAACAAAATAAAAAAAAAATAGGTGTGGGCATCGGATTTCAGATTGGAGTCCTTCTGCTTTAAGCAACCTAGTTGCTTAAAGCTCTAGGTCTATAGGGTGGCGCTAGGCCTATAAAAGGTCCCCTACACCAAGTTGTTTGGCATTGAAGTTCTTCCATGGCAAAGCTTTGTCTCTCCCACCATCACCCATGCCCTCTTCTAGATCTCCTCCCTCTTCTCCATGACCAAATTGGTTGGACAAAAATCAAAGATCAAGAGTTGGTCCCTGATCCTGCAGTGGCTGCACAATCAGTTAATGATCAAGAGACAAACGTGCCACCTTGAAGATCATGTTCGAAGGCTTCACAGATCGATTCTAGATCTGATCTTATGAGATCAGATCTAGAAGGAGAAGTCATTCAGATCCGACCTGAGTGGACTTTGGTAGAAGTCAGGTGCGTGCATGGCTAGATCTAGAACCTTTACGTGCTATCAAATCATCGACAGGGTAAACCATTCATCCAAATTAGGTAACATGTGATATTATAATTTTATTTTAATTTTAGTTTTTTCTATTAGATTATTCTAATTAGATTTGAAAACTCTCAGATTTGATCAGATTATTAGAAAAATTTTTGAAATTTCTGCTACAAATTCGATCAGATCAAATTGATCATGCAGTAGGAAAACTAGTATTTTCCTACAACTGGTATCAGAGGTGCATTTGTAGTTCTTCAGATCTATTTTAGATCTAATTTTTATTTTTTTCTATGATCTAATATAATTGATTTCAAAGGTTACATAAGATGTAATCAGATCTAAAATTAGTAGATTAAATTTAAAAATTCATATATGCGATATATGTGATGCATGTCTAGACTAGTTTTATAGATCTTATGCTTGAATTATCTAGAATAAATTTTTTTTATGATATGATCATTTAGAATTTTATTTTTAGATGTTATATCAGATATAATCAAATCTGAAACATGCATGTATTTATTTAAATATGATACATAAGATGTATGCAAAACATATATAAGTTAGATCTTTAATTATATAGGAGATAAATATTTTAGATCTAACTATTTTCGTAGTGTAGATTAAATTTCTAATTAAGGCATTCTCCTTGGCCATCTAGTCATAAGAGTAAGAAGGGTTTAAAGACCCTCTCTTCCCATTCGATAGGGTGCTTTTATGGCGTGTAGGGATGCTACGTGTTCGTCCTTAATCAGAAATAAAAATTTAATTTTCTACAAAATTCTATATCCCAAAACTCTAGAAATTTTGATATACATTTTATTTTTTGAATCCTTGGACCTAATTGAGAATTAAGTTTATAAAATTAGTTAGATCAAAAAATTATGAATTTTTAGATCTAGGACACCTTCATAAAATATGGGTTCGAGTATGGGTAGCTCAATTAGGTCAAATGGTTGATCAAACCGAATCAAGAGTTAGTTAGGTGGCATCAAAAGAGCTTAGTTTTGACCACTCCAATAGTTGTATGTCTTGGTCAAGGTCGACTCACAGTCACATGTGGTCGATCAAGTTAACACCTAATTTGGCTTCACGGTTTGAGCCTTGGATTTTAGGCTAATCCAATCGATTTTGGTTTGATAATTTGATGTTTAAGATAAGTTTGGCTGATATGATCGATTGGTTTTTACTTGGGAGCTACTCAACCTGAATGCATTCATGGTGAGTTAATGGCACATTTCTTCCACTGGTCTCACTTACTTGGCCATGTCAACCCACTTCTGGTTTGAGGTGGCTAACGATTTGAGCTGACCCATGCTACTAGGTTAGTCATAATCATTATGACTAAGTCAAGTTTAAGAGATCTAAATCAAATTTTTCTAAGAAAATATTAAGTCATAGATCTTGCATCATTGTAGATGTATGGGCCCTTCCCAGGGTTGATTGTTCTTGGCTAAATATAGTGGTTCAGTTACATCAAGAAAATACAATCATATCTATTAGGCATGGGATGCTATGAATTGGAGATGGGTTGGGCTCAATATTCTAGATATGGTGAGGGATCCAATCAAGAATCTAGTATGTGCAAATGGTGGGTCTGACATATCAAGGAGTGGAGTAATATTTCAGGCATGATGAAGTTCATGAATTAGAAATCAAATTTAGGTGCACCATGTTTAGAGAAACATTGGATAAGAGTTGTCCACTCATCGGTTGATCCATCATCAATAACTATTAGATGAGGTGGTGAGCCAGTCGGTGAAACCACACCACCCATTAAAAGTCATTAATCATGGAGACTTTCGCATCTCTGCTAAGGAAGTATAGGGATCCAAGAAAATAGTGAAAGCCTAAATTTATTTAAAAATAAAACCCCTAAATAAATTAGTTAAGTCAAATTATAAGTTTAACTAAAAACTTTGACTCTTTAAAAAAAAAAATCTGCGTCAAACCCTCAAGTGTGAATCTTAGATACCTACACACTGACTGAACCCAATTACAAGGATTGGCTTTGGAACCTAGAAATTGTTTTAAGTTTCAAAAAGTTGTCCTATGTGTTGGACCAAGAACTTTCCACCTTGCTAGCCCGTCCGATCGCTGATCAGAGAACATCTCATGAGAAGTGGTCCGACAATGATAATAAAGTGAGGTTCTACATATTAGGCTCAATGTTAGATGAGTTGCAGGGCCAATATGAAGACATCAAGACTGCTCACCAAATATTGGCTCATCTAAAAGAGTTCTTTGGTGGATAGAGTCGCGTAGCATGTTATCAGATCTCAAGAAGATTTTTCAATGCACAGATGTATGATGGGCAGTCGGTCCAAGATCATTGCTTGGTGATGATCGAGGACCTAGAAGAGCTTGAAAAGCTCAATCTCATCATGGATAAAGACTTGCAAATTGATATGATCTTGCATTCCTTGACTGATTCATATTGGTAGTTCATCATGAACATGTTAGAAAATGTGTCCTAAAGCCAATATCTAGGTGGTAGATGATTGGAATTAGTTTATGAATTATCTAATAATAGTTATTTGGCTGATTCATCATAAAAGTTCTATTTTTCTTAAATGAACTCCTAAATTATGATGAAGTTCTTAGAACCACAATCAATCGATAAAAGAGGATTTATCGAATGATTCTTAAATTGTTCACGATCAAATGATAAGTTATTAACAAGGATAATAACTTATCGAGTGTAGGTCGCTGTATGCCATATGCATTGATTATCCTCGTAACCAAGTGGTGTGGAGACACTGGTATGGCATCCAGGTGAGATATAGGAGTACATCTATACTAAACATGATCAATGTATCACTCTACTATCAAGAGTAGCTAACTAAGACAAATGGATATAAGTATCCCTCCGACCTGAGATCACCACGGTGATCTGCAAGCAACTCACTATACTTTGGTACCAGACTGCCTATATTTTTAATATAGGTTCAAAAGATTTTTAGGTATAGTCAAGTACTTGTTATGTAGGTGTGTGAGTCAAGATAGGATTGACCACTCCTGATTAATTTTAGAAAGAGAATGACTCGATGTGTTTCAATTTAGCAAAATCTAGGCCTGGGTAGTCCTCGTGAGGAGTCATGGGATTTGCAAAATTTTGAGACATAATAGAGATGAATTGTATGAGTGTTTGATAGCATACTTAAAGTCATCTTTAGAATTATTGATGAAAGAGATGAATTATATGGTAACCATGGGCTAGGATTCTAAGAATATTACTTTGCATACATTCGATCTATCTGGACGTTGGGAACCATTGCTAGATGGTAACTTCGATTGGTATATAAATTAATTCCTATGCTACCGACTTAGGTTTGAACCTATGGGGTTACACACATTAGAGCTTGTAACTTGATTAGATGGTTAATCGATGATTGAGAATTGTTCTAAGGTCAATCCATTAATACGATTGGTGTTTGACCTAATGCAAGTATTGTACGAGAATTGATTAGCAATTGGATTGCTAATTGCTCAATCTGATTGAGCAATTAGGCTGAGATCAAGTCTAATTAAATTAGATTCAATTAGAATTAGTTTAAACTTAATTAGATTATGTCTAGTTGGTTTATTGGATAAGCCAATTGCAAGAAAGAATAATTCCTTGTTTGACTAGGACTTGGGTGCACCTAATTGACTTAGGATTTAAATCAGATTTAAATTTTGATTTATTTTGATTTAATTAGATTTCTAGTTGGACTAGGATCATCCTTAATTGGGTTGTATTTAATCTAATTTTAATAAAATTTAAATTTGATTCAAATCTATTTTGACCTAGTCAAACAAGAGGAGTCCCAGTTGGACTGGGACTCTCTCTCTTTCTCTTGTGCCTAAGAAAGTCCACACCCAACATTAACTCCTGATGTTTACATGAGTCATTCCTCACTTAAAGATGGTATCCCATGCCCCAATATCTGGATTATTTGGAATAAAATTTGACTTGGTCAAAACTAGAAGGAAGTTGGAATTTGTTTCCTACTTAGAAGAGCCCTCTTTGACCTAAACTCTTCCTTGCTCTTGTGCACCCACTTTTCCCACACCATTTTTTTTGTGCCACCCTTTCTCCCCTAGTTTTTGTGCATGAGATTTAGAGGATACATGAAAATATTTATGGGAGGGGCATTTAAGAGTTGGACGCCCCATAGGAATCTATAAATGACTAGGTTTGACATAGTCATTGTATATATTTTGGATGCTTCCTTCTAAGAGTTAGAGGGCACCAATAATACCTGGTATTCCACCATGAGAATCAGAAGAGAGGTGCTAGGAGGCATGGAGTCTTGCGGCACTAAGTTCCTTGGAGAAAGGGTCTTCATCTGGACATCAAACGTTGATGTCTTAAAGGCACAAAGGTAAGAGAAGATGGTCTTCTCTTGTTGTTTTCATTTAATCTTTTCTTTCTATTTTCTTTGTATATTTTTATGTGATAAAGACCTGAGAGAGAAAGTGATCATCTTTGGACATGATCTGATCATGTCCTGATGTGAGAAGAAGAAGAGAAGAATGTCTTCTCTTAGGATTTCTTTGAGAACCCTTCTTCTCCATATTTTATGAGAATTTTCTATGATAAAATCAGATATATTAGATTTAAAAATCTTAAAAATTATTTAGAGGAGAAAGTCTCCTCTAATCCTAGCATAGAGATATTTTCAGGACATCAACTGTCCCGAAGGAGAAGATTTTTCTTCTCTTAGGATTTATTTTTCCTTATTTTTATTTTCTAATTTATGGGAGATCCAAGGATTAGATTCTTTTCTTATTCCTCCTCATGTTCTTCATCTCTTGGAGTATCCAAGAGATTTGAAAAACATGTATTTGATTAACCATCAGGAGGGATCTGCGAGAAGCTAATACTTTGAGCGAATCTTTATTCGACAAACCTTCGATCTATATTGCAGGTTTGTGTGGATCTCCTATAGTGGCCGAATGCATGTGCGACTCTAAAAGCAACAACAAAAATCAACCGTGGAGTTCTCGACCCGTGCAAAGATAAGAGATATGATCTCTTGGTGATCTAGATATGATCTTAGGTTAGATCTAGAATTATTCTAGATCTAGGTATTGATTTGATCAATACCAATTATGATTAATTTATTTTTAGATTTATATTTACATCATAACATGTTATAGATCCTTGATGTAGGGTTTTATAATCTAATTACATGCATTACGTAGATTAAACTGTTTAATCTATGCTTCTGCTACTTTAATTTTGAAAAAGTTTTGAAATCTATGCATAAAACCCTACATGATTTCCATCAGTGGTATCAGAGCATCTAGATTTTTTTATAACATGTTCATGAATGCTTAGGAATAAATCTAAAAATTAAAATTAATTAAAGATCGCATATACTGTCATAAGGTTGTCCTATTGTAAGGTTTATCCCTTATAATGAAAAGGTTGTCCTATTATGTGCTGATTTGAATCTAAATCATGAATTATTTAGATTAGATCTAAAAAAAATTATGATTTAATTTTTTAATTTTAATTAAAAATTAAATAGATATTAGATCTATTTTAGATTATTTAGATTAGTTCTAAATAATATCAAGATTGCCCATACCGTCATAAGGTTGTCCTGCTGTACAGTGAAAATGTTGTCCTAGTATATGCTAATCCGAGAAATCTAAATTATAAATATGTTAGATGAGATCTAAAATAATTTATGATTTATTTTTAAATTTTAAATCTAATATTAAATAATTTATGATCTGATTTTGATCATTTAGATGAGATCCATGTGATATGTTTCATGTTTTGATCTAGATCTTCATGTTGCATATGTTGATATGTAGCTTCATTTTTGAATTTAGTTCTTATAAGTATGACATATAAGTTTTGTAGAATTTAAATTATGAACTTACTTTCTATAAAATTCTAGATTCAAAACCCTAGGACACGATCAAAATATTGAAATAAATTAGATCTAAAACCATTATTTGAATTTGATTCAAAGTAAAGTATTTATAATTTAAAAATATTTTAAATGATCAAATCAGAAAATAGTTTTGAGGTTTCATAAATCCAAACTCATAAGCTTGAACTTAATTGAGAATTAAGTGATTGTTTAGGATCTAGGTTTGTGATTTAAAGATCCTAAGATAATTTTATAAAACATGGGTTAATGGATAATGGGTTAGCTTTGATCAGGTCCTTAACTGGGTTAGACCTAGGGTTAGATTAAATGTGGACTTAGTTAAGAAATTGATCAAACCTAATTAATAGTTAATTAGGATTAGATCATTTCTTTAGATCAATTCAATAGATATAGTTGATCGAAGTTCATACATCTAACAAATGAATACTGATCGTCGCTTAATGGTCGAGCCCGAGTCTTGAGACAAATCACATCAAAATTGATAAATTGATTGATGTCTAAGGTAAGTCCGGCATCTCAGATCGATGGTTTTTAATTGGCAGTTCACTTACCTGACCATTTCTGATGGTGTCTAAGACAAGCCTTGGCAGACCCTCCCACCGATCTCACTTATCTAGCTAATGTAGTTAATCAGCTTTTGATTAGCTTGCTCATTAATTCGTGCTAACCCATGTCGCATAGGAACTCAGTGAGATTGATTTTACTCAATGAGACTAATATAGGTGCCCATGGACCAAAATTGATCCTAATCCTCATTTATGACTTAAGAAGTCAGTGGGAGGACTTAACTTGGTGAAGTTAGTGGGAGCAAATAGGTCCATCTCCTTTCTATCCTTAAATAACTAATAATTTAAATCTTCTAGAATTATTAGGTTCTTAAAATGATAAAGTTATGAAGATAACTGAGTCATAGCCTCCCTTTAAGGTGTTTGATAATGGATCCATTAACTCAATAATCATTATATGCCCATAGGCCTGGTGCTTGTTGACTAATGAAATTATCATTCATTATATGATGACTTGGATGTGTCTCTCTAATGGTGGTTAGGTTGACCAACCATAGTTGGGCTTAATCATTCGTTAGTTAGATGCACCAAGTATGCTCATATTAATGGTTGGACCTAATCGGATCCTGACAATGGAGGCCCTAGCCTACTAATTAGATTTCTGGAGTAAAATTAAATTACTAAAAATTACTTAGAAAAATAATTGATTATGAACCTACCCTTAGATGTACATGGATTGAACAACCATAGTTGGGCTTATGTGCAGCCTATATAGATTTTGGTACCCACTAAGAAATTAAGGTAATTCCTCGAATTGGAGGTAGAGGCTATCAATTCGAATAAAATAGTAGGAGAACTTTTAGACTAAAGTCGAAGTCTTTAGGCTTAATATAATTCATATACTTAGGTCAATGTTCTCTTTTCTTAAATTAAGGCTAAACCCTAATTGCTCCTATCACAGTTAGATAGTGATGACTTATGGGATCCAACTTCGATAATTAGTATTGAATGTTAAATTTGGTCCAGCAGCATGAATGGGTTCGTATTGGGGTTTCAAAGTCCAGTCAAAATAATTAGTCCAAGGTTAACCAAAATCAGGCATAATGCTTCTAATGTTTGAAGCAGGATCATAGGAAGAAGATTTGTCTTGCTTTCCTTGACCATAACAGGCTAAATAAGAGAAAGGAGCAAAAGTTGCTCATTGAGGATGTTATATGATAACACCTTAAAATTTCTTTGTATATAATTCTACTACATGAGTATTAAATATCGATAGTCTTATGCAATTTGTTGTAAAGATTACAAGTAAGTGGGATATTTGAAAATGGTGAGAAATACCTAAACGTTGGGGATGGAAGCTTTGTTCCAATCCTAGCTTTAGGAATTGTCAAGCTTATTTTCAATAGATGTCATTTTGAGTGATTGTCACTATTGTCCATCGTTTATGATAAATGTGATCTCTGATGGTCTTTTGATCAGAGATGGTTATCATTTATCAATAAAGAAGATTATTATGATATTATTATGAATAATATAATAATAATACATGGATAATAAAAATGATATTTAACATCTATACAGCTTGTAAAGTATAATGTACATATTTAATAAATACTCAAGTTCGATTATGTCATCGATATCTATCTTTGGCATTATAGGCTTAGTCATCTTGACAAGAACAAGATAAGGAAGTTAGCTTGAAGAAAAATCTCCACATCAATGATTGTAAATTGATAGCCTATGAATTTTGTTAAGATGACAAAGTCATCTTTTACTGAAAAAAGGTGAAGGAGCTGATAAAGTTCTAAGTCTCATATATAGTGATGTATATAGACCTATGAACTTAAATGCCAAAGAAAGATATTAATATTTCATTATAGATGACCTATCTTGGCATGGGTGCATCTAGTTTGAATTATTTGAAATGTTCAAATAATTCAATAATTAAATAGAAAAACAAACTGGAAAGACATTGAAACTCTTCTATCAGATCGAGGAGGCGAATACTTATTCAGTAAGTTTGTGACATATTTAGAAGAGAATAGGATTCTCTCTCAGTGGATTCTTTTTTGGAACATAGTGTATCTGAAAGAAGAAACTTGAACTTTGTTAGACTTAGTTCAATCCACGATAAGGTTCACTTGTCTGCCTACTTCAAGGTTGTGCTGTTGTGGCTGCTAGTTTTACTCTAAATTTATACCCAACAAATCTATTGTAAAGACTCCATATGGGATATGGATCGGGCATAGACCTGACTCTCTCACTTTTGGGTTTGGAGTTGATTGACCTATGTCAAAGATTTGCACACAGATAAACTTGAATCCTGGTCCAATAAATATTTTAAGGGTTATTAATTCTACTGTGCTAAAGAACATAAGATGTTCATCAGTAGTAGGGCATTCCTTTTGGAAAGAAGTTTCTTAGAAAAGGAACCGATGCCTGTCAAGTTGAACTTGTAAAAGTTTGACTAGTTAAAAAGAACCGACGTAATCTAGTAAACCTATAGAATTGAATTTGATCAGATCAAACCCGAAGCCCATTAAAGTGTCACCTTTAAGGAGATCTAATAAAGTACCGGCTTAGCCAGACAAATACTTTAGTATCTTGGTCTGGGATGGCAATCCTATTGAGCTCGATGAGAACAACAAGGATCCAAGCACCTATAGCAATACAATGCATGATCTGACTCTAAGAAGTGGCTTGGAGCCACATGATCCAAATTGAAGTCCATGAAAATCAATAGTATATGGACACTAGTTGATTCACCTAAAGAGATAAAACCAATTGGGTGTGAATGGATTTTTAATAGGATCAGAGTAATGCAGATGGGAAGGTAAAGACCTATGAGGCCCATTTGGCTATTATCTCGATTTTCAAACATACGTTCTGAATGTATATCTTTATTATGAACAAAGACAAACCTTGTATTTATAATTGACAAAATATTTTATAGTGTTATTTCTTATGATGTTTGAGGATGAAATTCTCTTAATCAAGAATGGCATTCCAACATTGAAAGGAATAAAGGATTAGCTATCATCTTATTTCTCCATATACGAGATCAAACATAGTACACTCACTAGAGGTAGTGAGCAGATACCAGTCTGATCGAAGTGAGAGTCACTGAAAGGTTGTATAGACAATCCTTAAATATTTAGAAAATACTAAGAATTAGTGACTCAAATATGAAAATACTGAATTAAAATATGTGGATGTTTTAATTTCAATCAAAATAAGATGACAACAAGAGAATGTCCGATCATATCCGAATTATAGGAGCAATCTGCTGGAAAGATTTCAAGCAGTATACTTTAGCCTATTCAGACAGTGATGTAGAGTACATCATGGCATATGATGCTGCCATGTAAGCTGCATAGTTGCTGAGGTTCATTAATAGGTTGGAAGTGACACCCTCCACCAATGGTCCAGTCCTATCGTAGCACTGGAGCCATAGCTCAGGCTAAAGAATCCAAGGACCAACATATGCTGCATCGCTTTCATCTTAGATATTAGATCTGGGTGACATCAATCTTTAGAAGATCGACGTAAAAAGAGAAGTTGACTGACCCATTTACTAAGGCCTCAAAACTAAGGAGTTCTACGAACTCAAGTGGAAGATAGGATATTTGATATCATTCTGATTGGCTTTAGTCCAAGTGAAAGTTGTTGAAAAATGTGTCATAAAGCCAATCATCTAAGTGGTAGATGATTGGAATTAGTATATGAATTATCTAATAATAATAGTTATTTGGTTGATTCATCATAAAAGTTCTATCTTTCTTAAATAAACTTCTAAATTATGATGAAGTCCTTAGAACCACAATCAATCGATAAAGAAGGATTTATCGAATGGTTCTTAAATTATTCATGATCAAATGATAAGTTATTAACAAGGACGATAACTTATCAAGTATAGATCGCTGTATACCATATGCATTGGTTATCCTCATAACCAAATGGTGTAGAGATACTGGTATGGCATCTAGGTGAGATGTAGGAGTACATCTACACTGAACATGACCAATGTAGCACTCTACTATCAAGAGTAGCTAGCTAAGGCCAATGGGTATAAGTGTCCCTCCAATCTGAGATCACCATGGTGACTTGCAAGCAATTCACTATACTTTGATATCGGACTGCCTGCATTTCTTATACAGATTTGAAAGATTTTTCGGTATAGTCAAGTACTTATTAAGTCATGTGTGAGTCAAGATAGGATTGACTACTTTTGATTAACTTCAAAAAGAGAATGACTCGATGTGTTTTAATTTAGCAAAACCTAGACCTAGGTAATCCTCATGAGGAGTCACGGGATTTATAAAATTTTAAGACATAATAGAGATGACTTGTATGAGTGTTTGACAATGTACTCAAAATTATCTTGAGCATTATTGATCAAAAGGATGAATTATATGGTAACCATGGGTCAGGGTTTTAAGAATGTTGCTTTGCATACATTCGACCTATCTGGACGTCGGGAACCATTGCTAGGTAGTAACTTTGATTGATACAAAAATTGGTTCCTATGCTACCAGTTTAGGTTCGAACCTATGGGGTCATACACATTAGAGCATGTAACCTAATCAGATAGTTAATCGAAGATTGAGAATCATTCTAAGATCAATCCATCAATACGATTGGTGTTTGACTTAATGCAAGTATTGCAGGAGGATCAATTAGCAATTGGATTTCTAATTGGCTTAACCTGATTGAGCGATTGGGCTAAGATCAAGTTTAATTGAATTAGATTCAATTAGAATTAGTTTGGACTTAATTAGATTAAGTCTAGTTGATTTATTGGATAAGCCAATTGCAAGAAAATAATTTCTTGTTTGACTAGGACTTGGGTGCACCTAATTGACTTAGGATTTATATCAGATTTAAATCTTGATTTAATCTAATTTAATAAGACTTCTAGTTTGAGTAGGATCATTCTTAATTGGGTTGAATTTTATCTAATTTAAATAAAATTTAAATTTGGCTCAAATCTATTTTGACCTAGTCAAACATGAGGGATCCTAGTTGGACTAGGACTCTCTCTCTTTCTCTTGCACCTAAGAAAGCCCATGCCCCACACTAATTCCTGATGTTTACATGAATCATTCCTCACTTAAAGATGGTATCTCGTGCGCCAATATCTGCATTATTTGGAATAAAATTTGACTTGGTCAAAACTAGAAGGAAGTTGGGATTTATTTCCTACTTGGAAGAGCCCTATTTGACCTAAACTCTTCCCTCCTCTTGTGCGCCCAATTTTCTCGTGCCATTTTTTGTGTGCCACCCTTTCTCCCCTAGTTTTTGTGGATGATATTAAGTGGATGCATGAAAATAATTATGGGAGGGGCATCCAAGAGTTGGACGCACCATAGGAATCCATAAAGACTAGGTTTGACCTAGTCATCCATATATATTTTGAATGCTTCCTTCTAATAGTTAGAGGGTGCCAATAATACCAGATATTCCACCATGAGAATCAGAAGAGAGGTGCTAGGAGGCATAGAGTCTTGGGGCACCAAGTTCCTTGGAGAAAGGGTCTTCATCTGGACATCAAATGTTGATGTCTTAAAGGCACAAAGGTAAGAGAAGATGGTCTTCTCTTGTTGTTTTCATTTAATATTTTCTTCCTATTTTCTTTGTTTGCTTTTATGTGATAAAAGCCTGAGAGAGAAAAAGTGAGAGGGCATGGGGATCTGTGCTTCAAGGTGTTGGAGCATAATGATCATCTTTGGACATGATCTGATCATGTCCTGATGTGAGAAGAAGAAGAGAAGAATGTCTTCTCTTAGGGTTTCTTTGAGAACCCTTCTTCTCCATAATTTATGAAAATTTTTTATGCTAAAATCAGAGATATTAGATCTAAAAAACTTAGAAAAATATCTAGAGGAGAAAGTCTCCTCTGATTCTAGTATAGAGATGTTTTTAGGACATCAACCATTAGTATCTTGAAGGGGAAGATTTTTCTTCTCTTAGGATTTATTTTTTTTATTTTAATTTTCTAATTTATGGGATATCCAAGGGTTGGATTCTTTCCTTATTCCTTCTCATGTTCTTCATCTCTTGGAGTGTCCAAGAGATTTGAAGAACATGTATTTGATTAACCATCCGGAGGGATCCACGAGAAGTAAGCACTTCGAGCGGATCTCCATTCGACAAATCTCCGATCTGTGTTACAGGTTCGTATGGGTCACCTATAGAGGCTAGATGCATGTATGGCTATAAAAGCAAAAACAAAAATCAACTATGGAGTTCTTGATCTACATCAAGGTAAGAGATCTGATCTCTTGGTATCCTAGATATGATCTAGGATTAGATCTAGAATTATTCTAGATCTAGGTATTGATTTGATCAGTACCAATTATGATTAATTTATTTTTAAATTTATATTTGCATTAGAATATATTATAGATCCTTGATGTAGAGTTTTGTAATCTAATTACATGCATTACATAGATTAAACTATTTAATGTATGTCTTTCGTTGCTTTAATTTTGAAAAAGTTTTGAAATCTATGCATGAAACTCTACATATTTTTCATTAGAACTTTTATATAAATAAGCTCTAATGCACTTGGGCTAAGCTAGTGAACATGCTAGTTACTACTGAGCAAACTATGAAAGGTTCAAAGGGCTCAGTTCTTGCTGTGGAGCGGACTTTCTCCAAAAGAAAGTCTTTTGGAAAGAAAATGAGGTCTGCAAAGAAGCAGAAGGTAGAAGGGTACAAGAAAAGTAAGGAAGAACCAAAGAAGAAGGCCGTGGATAAAGAAAAGTATTTCCACTGCAACACCAATAGCCATTAAAAGTGAAACTATCCTTTGTACCTGGCCAACCTAAAGAACAAGAATGAGGCAGATCCTTCTAAAGGTATGCTCATCATTGAAACTAACCTTATAGTTTCTTCTACATCTAGTTGGGTGCTTGACTATGTTCTAGTGCTCACTTGTGTACTTTTATGCAGGATCTTAAGGACAACAGGAGGTGAGATAATCCTACATATCGAAAATAGAGCAAGAGTTGCTATTGTAATCATGGGAACCTACCCTCTTCAACTACCATCTGGAATAATTTTAGTTCTTAGAGACTATTACTTTTTGCCTGTTGCAAGCAGGAATTTGATTTTTATTTCATGTTTAGCATAAGAGAACTATGTAATTAGCTTCTTTAAGAACCACTGTACAATTCTTTATGAAAGTAATAAAATTGCAAGTAGTTTCTTAATTAATGGTCTCTATTAGTTACATGTAGATGTTTCTATTTTTAATGTCAAACAAAATATAAATGTTGTAGGATCAAAATGACCTAGAGATAGTATCAACGAAAGGTATCTATGGCACCTTAGGCTAGGTCATATAGCTGAAGATAGGATTAATAAATTAGAGAAATCCATACTAATGGATCCATTGACTTTTGAGTTATATCTGATTTATGAATCATACCTTCAAGGCAAAATGACCAAGCTCTCTTTTGTAGGACATGGGGAAAGGGACACAAACCTATTTACCTTGGAATATACAGATGTGTGCAGCCCATTTGATGAGCTAGCCAAAGATAATTTTTTCTACTTCATCACCTTTACTGATAATCTATTTCAGTATGGATATGTGTACCTGATGTGACACAAGTTTGAAGCCTTTGAAAAATTTAAGAAATTTAGACATGAAGTAGAAAAGCATACCGAAAAGTCCATTAAGATTTTTCGATCAAAACGAGGAGGCGAATACCTTAGTCAAAAATTTTCAGACTATCTTAAGGATAATGGCATAGTCTCATAATGGACTCCACCTGGAATACCTCAACTCAATAGGATTTTAGAATGGAGAAATCAAATTTTATTAGACATGGCCCGATCCGTGATGAGCTTCATGCACCTTCCTGAGTTTCTTTGGAAATATAGTTTAATGACAGCTACGTACCTAATGAATAGGGTTCCACCTAAAATTGTTCCTACCACACCGTATGAGATATGGTATGGTAAGAAGCCAAGTCTGAGTCATCTCAAAATTTTGGATTGTTCGATCCATGTCAAGAGACAGTAGGTGGACAAGTTAGAGTCTAGATCGCTTAGAGCTTAGTTTATAGTATATCCTAAAAGTCGTTAGGATATTATTTCTATCTTCTTGAAAACCATAATGTGATTATGAGTTGACATGCCATTTTTCTTGAAAAATAGTTTATTCAAGATGATGGCATCAAAAGACATATCAGGCTCAAAGAAAAAGGCTTCGAAGAGCAACGAGTCAAGGAACCTATGAAACCCAATTAGTCTGAGCTGATCCACACACTATCTCCTCCACCTCGTAGATCAAGTAGGATTTCTTATCCTCCTGAGAGGTATTTAGGTACTATTTCAAAAGATATATAGAAAATATTTCTCATAAAAAATGAGGTTCATGGTGATGATCCCAAAACCTATGATGAGGCAATATCAGATATCAACTCTAAAAAATGGTGAGAGGCAATGAAGTCAGAGATTGAGTCAATGCACTTGATCCAAGTCTAAAGCTTAGTCGATTCACCTGAAGGTATAGTACCTATTGGATATAAATGAATCTTCAAGAGAAAGATAGGTGCATATGAAAATATGGAGACATTCAAGACTAGGCTAATGGCGAAAGGATATAGTCAGTGTGAAGTTATTCACTATCAAGATACCTTCTTACCAATAGCTATGCTTAAATCCATCCACATGTTACTTGCAGTTGCAGTTTATTTTGACTATGAAATATGATAGATGGACGTGTAAATAGCATTTTTAAATGGATATTTTGAAGAAGATAACTATATAGAATAGTCACTTGGTTTCACATTCGGTGATGGTGATCACAAGGTCTACAAGCTGTAAAGGTCTATTTATAGACTAAAGCAAGCATCTCAGAGCTGAAATGCTCATTTTAATGATGTAATCAAATCATTTGGTTTCATCAAAAATGAGGAGCCTTGTGTATTCAAAAATATCAGTGGGAGCATTGTTGTCTTCCTCATACTGTACATGGATGACATCTTCCTAATTAGAAATGATATTCCTATGTTGACCTTGGTCAAAGTGTGGTTATCAAAAGTGTTCTCTATGGAAGACCAAGGGAAGCATCCTTTATTTCAAGAATTAAGGTCTATATGGATAAACCAAAGATGATGCTGGGTCTCTCATAGAAGATGTACACAGAGGAGATGCTGAAGAGGTTCAATATGAAAAACTCCAAAAGGAGATTGGTGTCCTTCAGACATGGCATTCATCTCTCTAAAAAAATATGCCCCAACACATCTGAAGAGATTGAATGCATGAGCAAGATCCCTTAGGCTTCAGCTGATGGAGAAATCCTAATTTCCTTGATCAAGTTCGTTCAGATCTGAATGGATCAAGAGAGATATTTCAAAAATTTCTCTCAAGCATCCATATCAGGTCTAAGATGTTTCAAATTTGATTTTATAGATCTAATAAATAAAAATAAATTAAATTAAATCTAATTTAAATTATACCTTGATGTGGGTAATCTGATTACCCTTTGATGATCCTGCTGATTGCCTGAGGTTCTGGATCTAACCACGCAAGCACCTGACCTCTACTAGTATCTACTTAGGCTGAATCTGAAGATCTTCTCCTTCTTTATCATCTCTCCAAAAATTAGATCTAGATCTGATTTGGAGGATCTTCAAAACTCCTTCTGAAAATTAGCAGTCATCTCTGCAGCAGTGCTGCCTTCTTCCTTTCTCGTCAGTCTTTTCTTGCCTGGATTGCACCAAACTAAAGTCCAACTTTTTTTGGGCGTGAGAGGAGATAGAGGATCAGAAGATGGCAAGGAGGAGAGAGAGGGGCAGCCTTGGGGTGTGGGCTAAGAGAAACTCTATGAAAGTTGGGTGCAGATAGGGTTTATTTATAGACCCTGCTGCACCATGTAGTGCCACATCATTCCGATCAATCGCGTTGCTTTGTGCAATCAGATCTAAACCTGATTGATGGGATGACATCATCTAATTCAATCAGATGAGAGCTCTATAAATACATCTTTAGATGGTGCCTAAGACTGATCAAAGTCTATAGGTAAGGGTCACCTAAGTAGAATCCAAGAAGCAACCTGGAGTCCCATTTGTATGGGACTCCAGGCGTCCCTATCCACAGGCGCATGCCATCCTAGGCGTGCGCCCTCTCCTTTCTAAATTCTAGAAAGGGGACAAGCCCCTATTTGCTCTTCAATAAGTGAATGACACATGGGCAGATGTCTAAGAGTCAAAGGTCAACATTTGACCAAAGTCAAAGGATAAGAATTAGCAGATGATGAAAAATGGAAGGTGTTGTCTTAAATTTATCTCATAAATTAAGACAATCCTTTTCTGATCTGGACAAGCTCCAGCCAGACCAAGTAAAGGTACCTAAGTGAGCACAAACTCATTTGGCTCAGTCAAGACAACTTTTAATGATAGTAAAAGGAGAACGTTAGGTTCAATCATGTGCTAGCACGATTTTCTTGAACCAAATTGAATCTAATTCAAATCAGTTAAACTGGGTTAGTCCAATTGATGATATCCAAATCCAAACCCTTGTTTGTGTGACCCAGTTATATTCAGTTCTATATGGTAATGGGATATGTCGTGATCTGCATCATCGACATCATCGAAACTTCTTTCAATGGATCAGAACTCTTTTGATTCAGATAACTGAAATGATCGATCATCTATATCATTCTAATTGCTCCCAAAATCTATCAGTGACACCTAGCAGTATATGGTGGTAACCCATCAAAACTTAAAATGAACCTCTCAGTGCAGCTACTTGTGTGATTAAGTTCTTCTATCTTGAGCCCCGATCAGATTAGGGTTAAGGTGAACTCGTCAAATCCTAATTTCTATCATATGATTTAATCATTCAATTCAAGTCCTATGTAAAAACCTTAATAGAACTCTTTCTATTATTTCACTCTCTGCCATGGCTATGGGCTTATGGACTTGATTCTCATGATCATCATAGGGCTGCTCCTCTTCTACCGAGGTAGATAGATTTTCTCTTGGTGCAATCCAATTCCTACAAGTAACATGTTATAACCAACATACACCTCAGAGTTCCGAATGGCTAGGAGAATGCATCATGGTGTAGTCAAACTATAACACGCTCAAGGTGAACTACTGATGCACCTTAAGTCAAAGAACCCGACACACCACTGTGCTTCGAGTCAGTCATCGACGAGAAGGTAGGCTTCCTTATGACTACTCGAGGTGGTCACGCTTAGTGCCCTCATTCTCTAACGAGTATCCATACTCTTGCTCCAGTGTCTCTACACCATAGACTCAAGACTCATCTACTATAAAGAAGTAATTGTGCACTAATCTTTCGGATCAATCACCATCCTCATGACGATCCTACGGTCAGGAATATTTTATGAGTTAGTAAATGAAAATTCATGTCTTAAATTTTTAACTCTTGAAAATATGAATTATCATTACCATTAACTCAAAGGATGTATCACAGACACTAAATACACATTTATGATAGAAAATAATCTATTTTATTATTTATAGTCAAAATTATAATTTTATCTCTAGAAGTGTGTTATAAGTGTCAACCAATCCTGACTTCTAGGGCACACATATCTAACAAACTCCCACTTGACCTAAAGTCAATTGGCTACAAATCTAAGTTCCATCTTCTTAAGATGGGCTTCGATATTCTGCTAGCCCAATGGCTTTGTAAGCGGATCCGCCGCATTGTCTATGGAGTTGACTCTCTTGACCTCGACGTAACACTTCTCGAGGTAATCGCAGATGATGTGGTATCGCCGCTCGATGTGCTTGGATTTTTGGTGAGACCTCTGCTCCTTAGCAAGGGCTATGGCACCATTATTGTCGCAATATAGAGGAATGGCATCTGATGGCATCACTCTGATCTCTGCGGTAAACTTCTTATACCAGAATATCTCCTTTGCAACTTCTGATGCAGCAATGTATTCTGCTTCCATGGTGGAATCTGCTATCATTATTTGCTTGGAACTTTTTCAACTGATAGCTCCACCATTGCACATAAACAGACTCTCAGATGTCGACTTTCGATCATCTACATCGAACATAAAATCTGAGTCTGTATATCCCTGGACTTGGAGTTCTCCATTACCAAAGACCAACAACATATCCTTAGTTCATCTCAAGTACTTAAGGATACATTTCATAGAAGTCCAGTGTTCTTCATCTGGATTCGACTGATATTTGCTCGTGACACTCATAGCATGAGCTATATTAGGTCGTGAACATTACATGGCATACATGAGGCTCCCTATTGCTGAAGCATAAGGGATCTTGCTCATGCATTCTATTTTCTCTGGTATGCTAGGGCACATCTTCTTGGAAAGATGAATGCCATGTTTGAAGGGTACCAAACCTCTCTTAAAGTTTTTCATGCTAAACCTCTTTAGCACTTCTTCTATGTACATTTTCTGTGAAAGTCCTAGCATCCTATTTGATCTATCTCCATAAACCTTAATTTTCAGAATAAAGGATGCTTCTCCTAGGTCTTTCATGGAGAACTCTTTAGATAACCACATTTTAACTATGGTCAATATGGGAATATCATTCCCAATAAGGAGGATGCCATCCACGTACAATACGAGGAAGACAATAGCACTTCCACTGACCTTTTTGAAGACACATGGCTCCTCCTCGTTCTTGATGAAACCAATCAACTTGATCACATCATTAAAATGAGTATTCCAACTCCGAGATGCTTGCTTAAGTCCATATATGGACCTTTACAGCTTGCATACCTTATGGTCTCCATCACCAGATGTGAAGCTTAGGCTGTTCCATATAGATATCTTCCTCAAGATATCCATTTAAGAATGTCATTTTCATATCCATTTGCCACATTTCGTAATTGAAATAGGCTGTAATAGCAAGCAATGTGTCGATGGATTTAAGCATAGCTATTGGCGAAAAGATATCCTGATAGTCAATGCCATCATGTTGATTATAACCTTTTGCCACTAGTCTAGCTTTGAATGTCTCCACATTCTCATCTGCACCAATCTTTCTCTTGTAGATCCATTTACATTCAATAGGTACCATGCCTTCTGGTGGATCTACCAAGGTCCAAACTTGATTTGAATGCATCGAGTCAATTTCTGACTTCATTGCCTCTAACCATTTCTCGAAGTCGATATCCGATATTGCCTCATTATAGGTTTTGGGATCATCACCATGAACCCCATTACCTATGAGGAATATTTTCTCTACTTTCTCTGAAATAGTACCTAAGTACATCTCAGGAGGATGAAAAACCCTTTTCGATCTATGAGGTGGAGGAGGTAGTGAATGGATTGGCTTAACCTGATTTGGTTCCATTTGGTCCTTAGCTCGTTGCTCTTGTGAGACTTTCTCCTCGAGCTTGAACTGCTTTTCAATGCCGCTATCTTGAATAAACTATTTTTCAAGAAAGATGGTATGTCGACTCACAAACACATTGTGATCTTCTGGAATGTAGAAATAATATCCTAATGACTCTTTAGGATATCCAATAAATTGAGCTCTAAAGGATCTAAAGTCTAACTTGTCCGCTTGTTATCTTTTGACATGAGCCGGACAATCCCAAATTCTAAGATGACTCAGACTTAGTTTCTTACCATGCCATATCTCATACGGTGTGGTAGGAACGGTTTTAGAAGGAAACCTATTCAGTAAGTATGTTGCAGTTAACAAACAGTATCCCCAAAGAAAATTAGGAAGGTCTATGAAGCTCATCATGGATCGGACCACATCCAATAGGATTCGATTTCTCTATTCTGAAATCCTATTGAGTTGAGGTGTTTTAGGTGGAGTCCATTGAGAGACTATGCTATTTTTCTTGAGATAGTCCAAGAATTTTCAACTAAGGTATTCACCTTCTCGATCTGATCGAAGAACCTTAATTGGTTTTTCTGTTTGCTTTTCTACTTCATGTCTGAATTCTTTGAACTTTTCAAAAGCTTCAGACTTATGTCTCATAAGATACACATACCCATATCTAGATAAATCATCGGTAAAGATTATGAAGTAGACAAAATTACCTCTAGCCGGCACATCAAATGGGCTGCACATATTAGTATGTACTAGGGCAAGCAGATCCATGGCCCTTTCCCTATGTCCTACAAAAGGGAGCTTAGTCATTTTGCCATGAAGACAAGATTCACAAATTGGATATGACTCAAAAGTCAATGGGCTCAATAGCCCAGTTTTTTTCAATTTGTTAACCCTATCTTCTGCTATATGACCTAGTCTTAGGTGCCATAGATACCTATCATTTGCACTATCCCTTGGTCGTTTCATGGTATTCATATTTTGCTCGATATTAAAAATAGATACATCAATATGTAACTGATAAAGACCATTAATAAGGAAACCACTTGCAATTTTATTTCTTTCATAAAGAATGTTACTATGGTCCTTAAGAAAACTAATTACATAGCCTTCTAATGTAAGGCAAGAAACATAAATCAAATTCCTGCTTGCTGTAGGCACATAATAACAATCTTTTAACACTAAGTCTAAATCAGATGGTAGTCAAAGAGGGTATGTTCCCATGGCCATGGTAGCAACACTTGCTCCATTTTCGATGTGCAGGATCATCTTACCATCCCTCAACCTCCTGCTATCCTCAAGACCCTGCATGGAAGTGCACAAATGAACACTAGAACTAGAGTCAAGCACCCAACTAGATGTAGAAGAAACCGTAAGGGTAGACTCAATAACGAGCATACCCAAAAGGACCTGCCTCCTTTTTCTTTAGGGTGGTTAGGTAAGTAGGGCAGTTCCGCTTCTAGTGGTCGTCATTATTGCAATGAAAATATTTTGCTTTATTAGCAGCCTTCTTCAGCTCTACCTTTTTCTTCTTTCCTTCTTCTATCTTCTGCCTTTTTGCCAACTTCTTCTTTTCAAAAGATTTTCTCTTAGAAGAAGTCCATTCCATAGCAAGCACTGAGCCTTTAGATCCTTTCATAGAAAGCTCAGCGGTAACCAGCATGTTCATAAGTTCGGCTAAGGAATTTTGAAGTTTATGCATATGGTAGTTCATGATGAACTACCCATACGCATCAGTCAAAGATTATAGAATTATGTCATTCTGCAAATCCAAGTCCAACTTCACTCTGAGCTTTATAAGCTCTTCCAAGTCTTTAATCATCATCAGATAATGATCTTGGACTGACTGTCCATCACACATCTTAGCTTTGAAAAGTCATTTAGTGATTTGATACTTGGTTGTGCGACTCTGTTCACCAAACATCTCTTGTAGGTGAGCCAACATTTGGCGAGCAGTCCTGATATCTTCATGTTGGCATTGAAGTTCATCAGACATCGAGCCCAACATGTAATATCTAGCCTTGTTATCTTCATTTGTCCACTTATCTAGAGACACTCTCTATTCAGTAGATGGACGGGCTAGTATGCGGGGAGGGTCCTAATCCAATACATGAGTTAACTTCTCGAAATCCAAAATGATTTTGAAGTTTTGGAGCCAATCCTTATAATTTGGTCTAGTCAGTCTATGGGTGTCCAAGATTCGTGCTAATGGGTTGGATGTAGACATTTTTCTATAGAAAGTCAAAGTTTCTAGTTAGATATTATAATTAAGACTTAACCAATTTTTTTAAAAATTTTATTTTTAAACAAATTAGCTTCCACTATTTTCTCGAATTCCTACACTCTCTCTGTAGAGATGCAAAAATCTTCATGATTAATGATTTCTAGTGGGTGGTGTGGTCCCACCAATTGATTCATCACCTCACCTAACAGTTATTGGTGATGGGTTAGCCAATGAGTGAACAACTCTTATTTAATGATTCTTCAATCATGGCGCATCCAAACTTGATCTCTAATTCATGAATCTCATCGTGCCCAAAATATTGATCCTCTCCTTAGTTAAGTCAGACCCACCATTTGCATAGATTGGATTCCTAATTGTGTCTCTCACCGTATTCGAAATATTGAGCACAATCCATCCTCCAGCCCATAGCATTCGATGCCTAATAGACATGTTACATCTTCTCGATGCAAATGAGCCACTATAACCAATCGAGAACAATCAACCTCGAGAAGGGCCCGCACATCTACAATGATGGAAGACCTTAGACTTAATCTTTTCTTAGGAAGATTTGGTTTAGATCTCATTAAACTAGACTTGACATAGTCATAACCATTATGACTAACCTAGTGGCATGGTTTAGCACAGATTATTGACAACCTCAGATCAGGACTAAACCAACAAACATGGCCAGATAAGTGAGACCGATGGAAGGGATATGCCATTAACTTGACAAGAACGTATTCGAGTTGAGTAGCTCCTAATTAAAAATCAGTCGATCGTATCTGCCAGACTTACCTTAGACATCAAATTATTGAGTAAGAACCAATCGGGGTTAGCCTATAGTCTAGACTCTAACCACTGAGCCTAATTAGGTCTTAGCTTGATCGATTACCCACGTGACTCGATCTTGATCCAGACTTAATCCTATTAGGCTGGTCAATTTAAGCACTGTTGATCCCATCTAACCAACTCTTGATTTGGTTTAATCAACTGCTTAGACCTAATTAAGCTACCCAAGTCTGAACCTAATATTATGAATATGTCTTAGATCTGAAATTCTCAATTTTAGACCTAATTAATATTTTATAATCTTAATTTTTAATTAAGTTAAGGTTCACAAATAAAACATGTAAATAAAATCCTAGAGTTTCAGGATCTAGGGTTTTGCAGAAAGTAAGTTTTTGATTTCTGGTTAAGGATGAACGTGCAGCATCCCTACACATCATAAGAACATCCCATCGAATGAAAGGAGAGGGCATTTAAAACCTTACTTTATTCTTATGATCGGATGGCCAAGGGAACGTCTTAATAATCAGAAAATATAAAACTACATATATCTACATAAATTTGATCTAACTTAATACATATTTTGTATACATCTCATGTATCATGCATGCATGTTTTTTAGATCTAAATTATCTCATAATTATTTAAATTGATCACATCAAAATAAATTCTAATCTAGAGAACTATGTAAAACTATTCTACAACTAGTCTAGACATGCAATCATCATATCTCATATGATCTAAAAATAAAATAATTTTATTTTCTATTTTTTAGATCTTATTATAATATTTATAATCATCAAATAATAGAAAATAAATAGATTTAAAATTATAATTTAATAAAAATAAATCATGATCATGCAAAACTATGTATAGAACTATTCTATTTTACAACTAGTCATGCATATTATAGAACTTAGATCTATACTATTTTATTTTAATTTTTTGATTTTAGATCTAATCACATCTCACGTGACATCTAAAATCACCAATTATTAGATTAAAATAAATTAAAAATTAGATCTAAATAATTTTTATTGAACTTGGCTCTGATACCAGTTGAAGGAGAAATCGTAATTTCTCATATCAGATTCATTCAGATCTGATTGGATCAAGGGAGATATTTCAAAAATTTCTCTCAAGTATCCATATCAGATTTAAGATATTTGAAATTTGATTTTATAGATCTAATAAATAAAAATAAATTAAATTAAATCTAATTTAAATTGTACCTTGATGTGGGTAATCTGATTATCCTTTGATGATCCTGCTGATTGCCTGAGATTCTGAATCTAGCCACACAAGTGCCTAGCCTCTATCGGTATCCACTCAAATTGGATCTGAAGATCTTCTCCTTCTTTATCATCTCTCTAAAATTAGATCTAGATCTGATTTGGAGGATCTTCAAAATTCTTTCTGAAGATCAGCAATCGTCTCTGCAGTAGTGCTACCTTCTTCCTTTCTCGTCAGCCTTTTCTTGCCTGGATCACACCAAACTGAAGTCCAACTTCCTTTGGGCATGAGAGGAGAGAAAGGATCAGAAGATGTCATGGAGTAGGGAGAGGAGCAGCCTTGGGATGTGGGCTAAGAGAAACTCTATGAAAGTTGGGTGCAGACAGGGTTTATTTATAGATCCTGCTGCGCCATGCAGTGCCACATCATCCCGGCCAATCGCATTGCTTCATGCAATCAGATCTAAATCTGATTGATCGGATGACATCACCTGATCCAATCAGATGAGAGCCCCATAAATTCATCCTTAGATGGCACCTAAGACTGGTCAAAGTCTATAGGTAAGGGTCACCTAAGTAGAATCCAAGAAGCAACCTGGAGTCCCATCCGTATGGAACTCCAGGCATCCCTATCCATGGGTGCACGCCATCCTTGGTGTGCACCCCCTCCTTTTCAAATTCCAGTAAGGGGACAAGTCCCTATCTACTCTCCAATAAGTGTATGACACATGGGCAAATGTCCAAGAGTCAAAGGTCAATGTTTGACCAAAGTCAAAGGACAAGAATTAGTAGGTGACGAAAAATGGTAGGTGTTGTCTCAAATTTATCTCATAAATTAAGATAACCCTTTTCTAACCTGGACAAGCTCTAGTCAGACTAAGTAAAGGTACCTAAGTGAGCACAAACTCATTTGGCTTAGTCGAGACAACTTTTAATGATAGTAAAAGGAGAACGTTAGGTTCAATCGTGTGCTAGCACAATTTTCTTGAACCTAATTGAATCTAATTCAAATTAATTGAACTGGATTAGTCCAATTGATGATATCCAAATCCAAACCCTTATTTGTGTGACCCAATTAGATTCAGTTCTATATGATAATGAGATATGTCATGATCTCCATCATCGACATCATCAAAACTCCTTTCGATGGATCAAAACTCTTCTGATTCAGACAACTGGAATGATCAATCATCTAAATCATTCTAATTGCTCCCAAAATCCATCAGTGACACCTAGGATATGGTGGCAACCCATCAAAATAAAAAATGAACCTCTCGGTGCAACTACCTGTGTGATTAAGTTCTTCTATCTTGAGCCTCAATCAGATTAGGGTTAAGGTGAACTTGTCAAACCCTAATTTCTATCATATGATTTAATCATTCAATTCAAGTTCTATGTGAAAACCTTAATAGAAACTCTTTCTATTATTTCCCTCTCTGCCATGGCCATGGGCTTATGGACTTGATTCTCATGATCATCATAGGGCTGCTCCTCTTCTACCGAGGTAGATAGATTCTCTCTTGGTGCAATCCAATTCCTATAATGAACATGTTATAGCCAATATACACCTCAGGATTTTGAATGGCTAGGAGACCGAGTCATGGTGTAGTCAAACTATAAGACCCTCAAGGTAAACTATCGATGCACTTCAGGTCAAAGAACCAGACACACCATTGTAGCTTCAAGTCAATCATCGATGAGAAGGTAGGCTTCCTTATGACTACTCGAGGTAGTCACACTCAGTGCCCTCATTCTCTAACGAGTACCTATACTCTCGCTCTGGTATCTCTACACTGTAGACTCAAGACTCATCTACTATAAAGAAGCAATTGTACACTAACCTTTCGAATCAATCACCATCCTCATGATGATCCTACGATCAGGAGCATTTTACGAGTTAATAAATAAAAATTCATGTCTTAAATTTTCAACTCTTGAAAATATGAATTATCATTATCATTAACTCAAGAAATGTATCACAGATACTAAATACACATTTTTGATAGAAAATAACCTATTTTATTATTTTTAATCAAAATTATAATTTTGCCCTTAGAAGTGTATTACAAGTGTCAGCCAATTCTGACTTCTAGGGCACACATATCTAACATCAGCAATAGGGAGCCTCATGTACGTCATGCTATATACACGACCTGATATCGCCCATGCTATAAGTGTCATGAGCAGATATCAGTTGAATCAAGATGAAGAGCATTAAACTTCTGTGAAGTGTATCCTTAAGCACTTGAGAAGGACTATGGATATATTTCTAGTCTTTGGTAATGGAGAACTCCAAGTCCAAGAGTATACAGACAGACTTTATGTCTGACATAGATGATCGAAAGTCATCATCTGGTAGTCTGTTCTTGTGTAATGGTGATGTAGTAAGCTAGAAGAGTTTCAAGCAGACCATGATAGTAGACTCCACCATGGAAGCATAATATATCATTGCCTCAAAAGCTATGAAAAAGATATTCTGATTTAAAAAATTTACCATAGAGCTCAAAGTGATGCCATCAGATGTCATCCCTCTATACTACGATAATAATGGCGCCATAGCCCTAGCGAAGGAATGGAGCTCTAACCAGAAGTCCAAGCACATCGAGCAGTAGTATCAACTCATCTATGATTATCTTGAGAAGGGATACATTGAGGTCAAGAGAGTCGATACCATAGATAATGTGGTTGACCCACTAACAAAGTCATTGAGCCAGCAGAAGATCGAAGCCCATCTTGAGAAGATGGAATTTAGATTTGTAGCCAATTGACTTTAGGTCAAGTAGGAGTTTGTTAGATTAGTGTCGTGGAAGCCAGATTTGTCGACACTTGCAATATACTTTCTAGGAGCATTTTTGTAATTTTGACTAAAATTAATAAAAAAATTATTTTTTATTACATTGTGTATTTAAAGTGTTTATGATACATCCTTTGAGTTAATAATCATGATAATGCATATTTTCAAGAGTTAAAAATTTAAGGCATATGTTATCATAATTAACTCAAAAATTGCTTCCAATTGTATAATCATCATAAGGATAGTGATCAATCCAAAAGATCGATGTACGACTGCTTTCTTAGGTTAGATGACTCTTGAGTTTATGGTGTGGAGACACCAGAATGAGAGTACAGGTCCTCATAGAGAATGAGGGCACTGAGTGTGACCACCTCGAGTAGTCATAAGGGAGTCTACCTTCTCATCGATGACTAGCTCGATGCTGCAGTTGTGTGTCTGGTTCTTTAACCTGAGGTGCTGAAAGGAATATGCTCTTAAGCCAATCAAAATATATATTTTGATGAGATATTTTTTTATCTTCTAGATTAATGTAATGATATTTTTTAAATAAAAGTATTTATATTTCATCTTATGCTGTGTCTTAATTAACTGTTTAAGATTATGATGAATCCTATAGATTAAGATGAATCCTATAGATTAGATTAAGATTATGATTTTAGGGTTATGATGAGATCATACCTATGAGACCTAGAACCTTCATATCCTAATCTAAAATATTCTTGGTCAATAGAACATTGAGTTCGAGATCAATGTTTTGGGAAAGATTGGTACATCCTATGTATGCTCGATGGAGAGGATGATTGATCATACTATCACTTGTGTATGACACTAATACAAGTATGTGGGTGCTCATTAGAGAATGAGTTTACTAAAATTATCTGACTTGAGAATATCTAATGGAGCCTTATCTACATGTCAATAGATGATTCTCATAATAGGAGTTGTGCATGTAATCTTTTGACCTGAGACTACCATAGAACCTTGTATGCATGAATCCATATTTGGATCATACAAATTCATGACTTAATCATGTATGGGGAGCTTTGGATATGGTAGATTGTATATGAAGGTTGTGAGTAAGTCAACATCAAAATAATCACTCCTAGTAAGATGAGATCACATTCTACTTACTTTATTCAATTGATGATTCAAGAAGATTTTGATCAAAACATGATGAAAATTAGAAATGGTTTCTAATATTTCATTAATCAAATCATCATTATAAGATTAAAAAAAATATGAATATAATATTGGGTTTTGTATGTTTTCATATCCAATATCATATTCGGGATGCAGGGTGATCGTAGGATCAAGTTACTTGATAACTTTCCACTGAAGGATATTTTTGATATTTCAATTACAATTCTATACCTTTTTGGTAGACATGATATGTTGCTAGATGTTAATCTTATCTTATGAGTTTGATCAAATTAAAAAGTTTATTTTGATCATCAATTAGAAAGTGTTCTGATTGACCGAATCAGGTTAGCTCAATTTGACCTAAATTGGTTTGGTTGAGTTCTAACCAAATTAGGTCAAATTGCACTCATACCCACTACTGGCTAGATGTGGAACCTAATAGGTCACACACAAAGAAAATTGATCAAGGGTTTAATTGGATTAAATCATGTTTGCAAATGGAACATCCTAACATGTATTGTAAACCCTGGCATCTAGATTTAAATCGGATTAGAATTAGATTTCAATTTGGTCTAATTAGATCCAATTTAGGCCAAATCAATTTTGGTCATTAATTGGGTTGACCCTTGGCTAGATAACTTAGGATAGGTGCCTCTTATCTAGATCTTATGTGCCAGAGAGTCTCTCTCTTGTTATGTGGAGATAGTTCATGCATCAGGGAGTCTTGGTGCAAAGGATTTGTTGGCGCCATTTATCTTTGCCTTATCCATTTATATTTTTACGTAACTTTTGTTATATGGTTTCAGATCTAAAAGAAGGCACCTAAGAGTCCTTCTGGGTCTCAAATACTTTGGTGTTTTAATTAGCATTTGGATGAGGCAAGCAACCTTGCCGCCCTCCTTGAATTGGTGCCACTTGGACTTGAGAGTCCAAGTGGTTGTGGACTCTTCCATGCCTACCTTATCTCCACACCCCCTTTCTGATGTTGGTGCACACATGGAAGGCCAGAGATCAGATCAAATCCATTCATTAAAAGGTGCATCTTATTCATGCTTCACGACACTTAAGAAATAATGTTGAATTAGTCCGAAGAGTCCTTTTGTGACAAGGCATCTCTTTGGATTAATTCAATGTACTCCCACGTGTGCTAAGCTTTCAGATGGGCATGAGATATTGTAAGGGCATGAGATGAGGATAAGGGAAGGGCATGAGATTTTGTTGGAGGCGCCCCTACGTACAATATAAAAAGGGGTGCACTTCGGGCTTCCGATGCAATCTAATCCAAATCAATCCTTCTTTCTTATAAGTGTTTTCTCTTGTTCAATTTTTTTTTCTTTCCTTCTCTTGTTCAGACAAGGTCTGATTAAGGACAAGAAGTCTTCCTTAAGACAAGAGATTAGGATGGAAAATTTAGAAGACAAAGAGAAAAGAAAGCAAGGAAAGGAAAGGCCAGGAGGAAGAAAGCAAGGTTAAAAGATGGTTCTGCCCAAATCAAATTAAATTCTTTACATTAAGAATTTAATTCAAGAAATTAGGTTTAGAGGTTGTTAGAGGCTTGATCAAGTTTCCGTGTGGATCAACATTATAGGATGAATACGTGGGCACCTGGTGGAAATCCTGATGGACCTCTGCTGGAATTCAGGCTTGAATCAGAGTTTAGCAATTAGAGGTATGTTCCTATGCCCTAAATTATATTATAATTGCATGTTATATGATTTAAATCCAAATAAGGTGGTCCTTGGATTAGGGTTTGATTTTAGGATTTCATATTAATTACTTTAAAATTCATGCTTCTACCCTAATCACCAAACCCTATAATGGTATCAAAGCAAGCCTTATTAGGTTAAATCATATGTTATTCTGCTTTATGTTTCATAACATAATGTATAACAAAATATGATCATATTTGATATGCTTTTGCATGTTACTAATATGATGTGGTCATATTACTTTATTCATAATTAGATTATGATGTATATTATTCTATAAGGTTGACCTGACATAGTAGCGAATGTCCACTATGTGATGATGGTTGTCCTAGAATGATGATGCATGCTAATATATTTGTATGAATGGAAATATACATCACGATTAATATGATCAATTCATGTTTATAATGTTATTTGATTAGAATGTGTACAGAGACCAGTTAAATCCCTTAATAAAAATTATATTAAGTTGTAGTGTAATTAACCAATAGCATAACCAGTCTCGATGTATAATTGATCGATTGGTGTCTAGAAAAATGGTTTATGATCAGTAAAGAGAACGTAGTTTTTAATTGATTCCGTTGTCTAACCTAGCCAATTTATTAGTATCTAAGAAAAGCAATGTAGGGACCCCCACCTCTCTTCCACTTACCTGGTCGATTAGATTAATTTAATTCTTGATTGGGGTGCTTAGTATTATATTCGCTACATTAAGGTCTTCCTTCATGCTAGGTCAATATTATGTCATGAACCATATTAGGTTTGTTGTACAACCACAAGATCTATTATGGGGATTGACATAATATTGATTTGGTGCATTTAGATGCTTACGGCATTTTCAGATATAATGCTTTGTTGTGTAACCACAAGGGCAATTATATTTGATTTTGACCGTGTAGAAATGAAGGGTCCTACATAACTAAAACATGATAATTTGTTGTGCAACCATAAGGCTATTATTGTTTTAGAATTGTATGAGATACAATTAGAAAGTGTTGCCCAAGGATAGTTGCCCAAGAGGGGAGTGAATTGGGATTCTAAAAAATTTGGCCAATTGAAACTCTAATGCTAAATCAAAAATGTTCTTCTAAAAAATTTGGCCAATTGAAACTCTAATGCTAAATCAAAAATGTTCTTCTAATTGAGAGAACTTGAGTGTTTATGGTGAGCAAGCTAAGTGTAGCAGCGAAATTAAAAAGCAACTACATTATGCAAATTAGTAAAATAAGAAAAGCAAAGACAATCAAATACATAAGGATTTTATAGTGGTTCGGTACAACCCTGCACCTACATCCACTCTCCAAGCTCTCCTTAGAAATTCTACTATAATCCTAGATTACAGTATGTTTGTTTTAACTCAAAATTACAAACAAACCTAGTTGGTTTTACTGGGCTCACCAACCATAATCCTACACCGATAGTTTTCTGGGTTCACTCTCAATCTAGTTGGTTTTAAACTAGGAGCACCAACCACAACCTTTATATCATCCAATTACTGGCTCGGACTTGCCTACACCATAAGTTTCTTTTCCCCAAAGAAACTTGTAAAGAAATAAAAATACAAGTATAAGAATTCAGCATAAAATAGAAAATAAAAGCTAGAACTCTTTGAAACTTGAAGAAGTTGCTGTTGGATTGCTTAAATGATGCTTCAACTTCTCTTCAAAAATACTTGAGAGGATGAGGATGAATTTGGAGATGATTTCTCTTTAAAAGCTCTCAATTCTGTGCACTAATTCCTCTCTTTTCACTCTTTCCAATTGATATTAAATAATCCTTACTCAATCTAATGATTTCATTTTTTAAATCACTTCCTCTCCTTTTTCATTGAATCTCTAGCCTTTTGTATGCTTGAAAGTAGCTGAAAAATTAGTTCTAGCTATTAGAAGCCTTGAAATAGCCGTTGGAGTGGAAAAATGATCGTTTGAAAAAGCTACAGAAAACTAGTCATTATGATCACTGGGTTGGCTCAGTTTTTAACTAGGTCGGCTCAATCCTAACTGGATCGACTCAGTTTATAGATGGGTCAGCTCAGTCCCCTAGGGATTAAAAAATTAACTTTCTACATTTTCTACCTTTTTCTTCCACTAAGACTAGGTCGACTCAGTCTCGGACTATGTCGGCCTAGTTTGCGTGCCAAAGACCGTTTGTGACTCTTTCTTCTCTAAATTTTTTTGTAGGCTAGACTTATCCTTTTTATCTTGATTTAATCTTCATTTTAACCTCTTGAAAGATGTATCCATTTTAGAATTTCTTCTCAAAAATCTTGAGTGATGAATCTCCATTTGGATGAGTGGAAACATTTGAAGTTTGTGAGCTCTTGAAATTTACAACTACACATTCTCGCAAACATCATTAGAAATTTAATAATTTATACTCAAATACTTTTGTTATTATCAAAATCAAACTAGGATCAATAATTTCTTCCTTTTTGATGGTGACAAAACTTTGAATATATGCATTAAAATATAGTTTAATGTGTTTTAATAAATTGGCTAGTATAAGTCATGAAATAATAATATACACAAACATAAATGCACACATACTTCATGAAAGCTCCAATTAATGTTTCACATAATTTATATACTCATATCAAAATAATATTTCAATCCAATTCAATGAGTATTAAGGTTCCAAGCATGAAATTCATTGAGTTTCTTAAATATTAATATTTTAAGCATATATGCAATATACCTCTCTCCCTTTTTGACAATATCAAAAAGCTCATGGGAAAGAACAGGAAAAAATCATCAAAATCAACATCAAGATATTAAATTGAGAAATATATTTAAATTTAAATATTATACACTCTCCTCCTTTTTAAATAAATATAATCTTTTAATCAGATTTTTAAATATATACTTTTAAGCTTTAAGAGGAATAGAGTTTTTCAAAAGATTTGATTATACAACTAAGCATAATGTATACTTAAATATTCAATCTTTTCTTTTCTTAAGAAATTTTAGTCAATTAAGCTCGAAAAAGATATGTCTCAGAGATGTATCGAGTAAAGAAAAATAAATAGGGTCAAAGCAAAAGATAGTCATATTTTCAAATTCATTGCTTTGAGTAAAAATTATTTCAAAATAAATAATTTATAAAGATTTTGCAATGCACATAAGAAATTTAGGATCAAATTTGAATTTTCAAATGAGTTTCAAAATTATGTTTAAAAATTTATTCCTTGGAGTAAGAAAATATTTTTAAATTTAATTTAACACTAATCATTTGCCAAAAATGATCGAGCAAATCAAGTTTAAAAGTTTGGCATATGAAAAGTTTAATATTATATTTATCAATAAGCTTCAAAATTATAAGAATGTATCAAAATTAATTTATTTGGAGTAAAAAAATATCTCAAACCTTTTTACACTTCAAATATTTTTCAAAAATGATTTGATAATCAAATTAAAAGCATATAGATCAAATGGAATCATCATATTAAGGATCAAAAGTATAATAAAATTAATATTTATTTACCTTAATATAAGCTAATTAGAATTTTCAATCAAAGTTAGATAATATCACTTCCCCTATTTTTCATAATTAATACTAGATAAATTTACTTTTTAATTTTTCTCCTCCTTTTTCTTTCAAATCAAGTAGATTAAACATGAATTTAACTACTAAATTTAGATTTTCTAAATTTAAAATATATTTTTAATTTTAAAATTCTTTTCAAATAATTGATCATTTCTTCTTTAATAAGTTCTCCTCCTTAGTTTAGCAAAAATGCCATTTTAAAATTAAATAAAATTGAAAAATACAAGCATCAATTGAGTGATTTAATTATTAAATTATGCATTCAATTCAAATAAACAAAGCATTCACACATGTAAAAATTATATATTTATTTATTTATTTTTTATTTACTTCAAAAGATGTTTACAATGATAACATTCCATTAAAAATTCTAAAGTATGCCATAAAAATTTATATTTGAGATAAAGCAACTATTCTTTTGCTAAAAGATAAATCAATAAAATATAAGACATATTATAATCTATCTAGTTCCAAATTAATAAAACTAAAGTTCTCTTTAAATATTTGGCTTTAAAAGCAAATGACAACTTTTTAAAAATATTTTGTATGATATCAACTTCAAAAATATTTAAGAAAAGCATTTCTCAAATTCATTTTTGGATATATCATTCAAAGCAAATCATAAAAGATTTATTTAATTTTTTAGAGAACATCTCTTTCTTTTCTTAGGTAGTATCGATCAATTTAAAGCATAAATATATTAATCTTATAATTTATCTCATGGTATAATATCAAGAATATATTCATGCAAACTAGATTATACACAAGGATATTTTTTTTCTTTTTGTCAAAGATAAAGCAATAGAATATAAGATGATAGTGATCTATTTGATATCAATCAATGAAGTTTTTGATCGAAAAAGATGAATCAATTTAAATTCAGATCAAATTATCTTCATAAGTTAATTTGAATTAATATCAACAAATCATGCAAAATAAATTATAGAGAGATATTTTGTTTAAACTTAGATCTTTTTTTCTTAAGAAATATAATTTAATCAAGTTTAGAAAGGTATGAAATTCTTAATTTTATCTCAAATGATATCATATAAGCTATACAAAACTAGATTTGAGATAAAACATTCTTCTCTTTTGCCAAAAAGAAATATAATAAAGTTCAAGATAAGAATGATACCATTGACATCAAGTGTGAGAATTTTCTTAAGAAGAATCTTCTTGATACCAAAAAAAATCTTTTTTTATTTTAATAGATTTGAAAATAAAATCAAATAACAACTTGCCCAAAGATTTTTCTTAACAACACTTGATCTACCATTCAACCCATTTTGAGAATTTTAAATTATGATAAATCATTTTGAATTGATATCGACAAATCATCCAAGATAAATTATAAACAGATTTTTTGTTATTCTTTGAAACATCATTTCATCCCATTTCTTATGAAATACCAGGCAATTAAGTTTAGAAAAGGTATGATCCTTTTGGATTTGTCTCAAATGATGTAGCATCAAGAATATAGCTTTGCAAAATTAGATTTAAGATAAATATATTCTTTTATTTTTGCTAAAAGATAGAGCATTGAAGTGTAAGACAATAATATGCTGTTTGATAGCAATTATGAAAGTTTTGATACCAAGAGTTTTAAAATTTAAAATAAATAATAATTATCTTGATACTAATTATTTAAAAATCAAATTGAATAATTTGCTTAGAAGTTTTCATGATATCAATAGAACTAAAATTTAGATCAATTAATAATTTTCTTAAAAGTTTGATACCACTTCAAGATTAAAAAAAATCATTTTTTTTTTAGATTCATTGCTTGAAAATAATAAGAATAAAATATGAAAACACATTCAAATTCAATTTGATACCAAGTGTGAGAGACATTCTTTAAGTTGGGGGAGAAAATCAATTGAGGTTAAAATAAGAGGAATCTAGATATTGACTCTATGTTTTGATCTAACTATGGGGTTTCAAATTCTTAAGGATAAACTTAAAATGCAATGCAATTTAATTCATTAAGCATTTTGAGTGAAAATGTCAAACTTAGTTTTAATTTTATGTTTTATAATCAAATGAATTTATAGATAATTAAACTTCTTTTAATTAAAGTTTCTCAATAGCAAAATTGATATGGGGAAGCTTAAGAATTATGCTGAATTTTAAAAAATAATTTCTATTCATATCATAACATGATACTTAGAGAAGAGCATACTGAACTTTTAAAATCTAAATATTCATCTAATTTCAAATATCAAAATCAATCATGCAAAAATTATTTTAAGTAAATAAGCAATAGAATCAATCGATCAAACAGGCATTGATGGTATGATATAAGAAAAGTTTAGATTATACCAAGCATCATCATCCATCTTCATTCATTTTCAAAGCATTCATCCATAAAAAAATTACTCCTTTCACTTCATTGGATGCTTGGTGCACCTACAAAATTACTTAATGATTTTTGGTACCCAAGTCACCTTGGGTCCATAGGAGTTAGTATTCATGGTTCCTTTTGGAACCCAAATTTGCCTAACCAAAGTATGGCCAATTCTCTTAAAATTATATTCTAAAATTTTATGGCCTACTTTGTTACATTTAAAACATACTATTTAATGATTTTCAAGTTAAGCTTTGCTAAATATATTTTTGATAAATTTTTATTTTCTCAAAGAATTATAACCAAATTCTTTTTTATCAAAATGGCTTTTTGATTATTTAAAATTGCTTGAAGCTTTTGAGATCTAATTATAAATTTTTCAAGCATAGACTTTAAGTTTAAAATCTCTTTTCTTAGATTGGTATTTTTTTTCAAAAGAGATTTCTCAAATTTACTCTTTTCTTTAGCAATAAATCTTAGTTTATTAAGTTCTTCTTTCAACTTAAGATTTTTTCAATCATAGATTTTTTAGATTTTAAAAATCTTTTTTTCTTTAACTAAGAAATTTTTAGATTTAACTATATTATCATTTTTCTTAGTTAGAGCTTCAATTTGTTCCAAGAAATCATTCTTTTCTTTGGCCATATTTTTTATATTTTTCAATAGATCTTCTTTTTCACTTGAAACTTTATTTTTCTTTTCAGTCAAAGATAAACTAGAGTTTCTAAGCTCTTTACTTTCTAGCCTTACTTTTTTATGTTCATCCATTAAGTCATTAAAGGCTTCATATAATTCATTAAAAGAAAATTCAGAGGAGTGTTCATGATATACCTCATCATTTGGAGCTATGAGACAACAACTTTCTATACCTTCCTCCTCTTTCTCATTCTCTTCTTTGCCTAGCTCCATCTTAATCATTATTTTCTTTTTCTTTTATTTCTTTCTTTTCTTCTTTTTTTCATCTTCATGCACCATAAGGCATGAGTTAGGGTGAGCTATCTTTTCTTCTTGGGAGCTTGATGTTTCTCTTTGATTTGCTTCCTCAAAAGTAGTTTCTAATTTCTTTCATATTTGATTTACTAAAATACATAAAAAAATTATATTTAAAATATTTGTCTAATGAACAATAAAGTAAATTCATTGCTTTAGCATTTAGTTGCTTCATTTCTTTATCATACTCAAGCAATGCTTCGAGGGTGTGGGAGCCATCAATTATAATCTTCGATAAGTTATAATTGTATGCTTATATGAAGATACACATGCATGCTTTCCAATAACTATAATTTGATTCATTAAGCATTGGGGATCTATCAATAGAATAGCCTTCACTAAACAAAAAATCCATTTGGATCACCTAGATCATTAGCTCTTGACAGTTAGGTCAACAACTAATAACAGAGCACCTACTCTGATACCACTTATTGCCCAAGAATGGCTATCCAAGAGGGGGGATGAATTGGATTTCTAAAAAATTTGGCCAATTTAAACTCTAATGCTAAATCAAATATGTGCTGCTAATTGAGAGAACTTGAGTGTTTGTGGTAAGCATGCTATGTGTAGCAGCAAAATAAAAAAGCAACTAGATTATGCAAATTAGTAAAGCAAGAAAAGCAAAGGCACAATCAAACACATAAGAATTTTATAGTGGTTCGATGCAACTCCGCACCTACGTCCACTCCCCAAGCTCTTCTTGGAAATTTCACTATAATCCTAGATTACAGTATATTTGTTTTAACCCGAGATCACAAACAAATTCAATTAGTTTTATCGGGCTTACCAACCACAACCCTACATCGATAGCTTTTCAGGTTCACTATCAATCCAGTTGATTTTAACATAGGAGCACCAATCACAACCTTTACACCATCCAACTATTGGCCTGGACTTACCTACACCTCAAGTTTCTTTTCCTCAAAGAAACTTGTAAAAAAATGAAAATACAAGTATAATAATTCAGCATAAAATAGAAAATAAAAGTTAGAACTCTTTGAAGCTTAAAGAAGTTGCTGTTGGATTGCTCAAATGATGCTTCAATTTGTCTTGAAAAATGCTTGAGAGGATGAAGATGAAGTTGGAGATAATTTCTCTTTAAAAGATCTCAATTCTACACACTAATTCCTCTCTTTCTCTCTTTTCAATTGGTATTCAAATCCTTACTCAATCTAATAATCTTTTTTTTAAAATCACTTCCTCTCTTTTCCATTGAATCTCTATCCTTTTATATGCTTGAAAGTAGCTGAAGGATCAGTTCTAACCATTGGAAGCCTTGAAATAGTCGTTGGAGTGGAGAAATGATCGTTTGAAAAAGCTGTAGAAAACTAGCCATTACGATCATTGGATCGGCTCAGTTTTTGACCGGATTGGCTTAGTTTATAGCTGAATCAGCTCAGTCCCCTGGATATTGAAAAATTAGCTTTCTACACTTTCTATTTTTTGCTTCCACTGAGACTAGGTTAGCTAAGTCTCAGACTGGGTTGGCCCAATTTGTATGCCAAAGATCGCTTGTGATCCTTTCTTCACCAAATTCTTTTATAGGCTAGACTTATTCTTTTTATCTTGATTTAATCTTCATTTTGACCTCTTGAAAGATGTATCCATTCTAGAATTTTTTCTCTAAAATCTTGAGTGATGAATCTCCATTTGGATAGGTGGAAACATTTAAAGTTTGTGAGCTCTTGAAATTTACAACTACACATCCTCACAAACATCATTAGTAATTTAATAATTTATACTTAAATACTTTTGTTGTCATCAAAATCAAACTAGGGTCAATAGAAAGAGTTCTCTACCTTTGAACTTTTATAAGATTTGTTGTACAGCCATACGATCTTTTATAAAGAATTAGGATCTCAATCTCACTAAGAAAACCAATTAGGATTTCTCGATCATCATAGTAAAGGGTTATAATGTTTGATAAAATAGTGGAAGATACCATTAAATTAAAATCCTAATTTAATGATGTATGTCATCATGAGTTATTTGCTTATGTAATGTTCTTTATTATGTAGATTAAATGGCATCTTCCCTTTCATTGCATAGTATTTTGGAGTCAAATAAGTTGATCGATCCCAATTATGTGGATTGGTTGAGAAATTTAAAAATAGTACTCAATCAAGAAAAACTTTCCTACATCCTCAATGTCTCTAACCCTAAACTGGTAGGGGAGAATGCTAATGAGGAGAAAGTAGCCACATATAAGATTTGGCAAAATAATTCACTGACTATCAAATGCATCATACTAGCCTGTATGAGTAATGAGTTGCAGAGGTAGCATGATCGCATGGATACTTAGTCCATATTACTCAATCTAAGCAAGCTTTATGGAGAGTAGAGTAGGACTGCTAGATATAAGATATCTAAGCAATTATTCCATGCCAGGATGATAGAGGGATCATCCATGCAAGACCATGTGTTGATGTTGATTGACCTGATCACTTGATTAGGTCAATTAGATTTTGTAATGGATGGAGAGTTGAGTTAGGATCTAATCCTGCAATCACTCCTAGAATCATTTTTTTAGTTTATTGTAAACTATCACATGAACAAACTAAATACTTTCTTGCCTAAGCTGTTAAATATACTCAAAATAGAAGAAAGTCATGTCAAGAAGGATAAGGCTCCTCCTTTTCTTATGGATGGGATCTCCAAGAAGAAGGCAAGCAAAAAGGATTCAAAAGAGGTGGCTGAATCCTAAAAGTGGCATAAATAAGAGGAAGAAGAGGAAGAAGGCCTCCGAACATACGACTTGCTTTCACTGCGGCAAAGCAGATCATTAAAAAAGGAATTGCAAGGCTTACCTCGCAATTATGAAGGCTGGTGCAAGTGTTGCATCAAAAGGTATATACAAGATACATACTTTATTGTCATTGAATTCTTCCATTTCAAACTCTTGGACATTGGATACTGGCTATAATTTTCATATCTTTAAATCATTTTAGGGGTTGTAGAAAATTAGAGTATTGAAGAAGGAAGACTTCGAGCTCTATGGCAAGAAGAGTCCACCCAAGCAGAAGTTGTAGGGATAAATATCTTGAAGTTTTCTTTTGGAAAGATCTTAGAGCTAAAAGATTGTTATTACATGCCTAAGATTATTAAAAATATTATTTCTATACCCTTATTATTATAATAAGATTATGAAATGTCTGTAATGAGCAATGGTTGCTCAATCAGATTTTCTAAAGAAATACTATGTTCTGGCATTTTTGATAATGGTCTTTTGAATCTATCTCTGAATGACAAATATTTTTTTTATTATTAAAAATAAAAAATGTAAGAGAGAAAAAATAAATAATACTATACTTTGGCATTGTCATCTTGGTCATATTAGTGAGATCAGGATTAACAAGTTATATAAAGAAAAGTTTTTTGATCCTTATGATTATAAATCATTAGAAACTTATGAATCATCTCTTATGGATAAAATGACCAAGACTCCATTTAGTGGACATGGAGAACGAACAAGTGAGTTATTAGGACTTGTACATATAGATGTATGTCCTATGACAAATTAGACCAGAAGAGGATACTCTTACTTTATAACATTCACTGATGATTTATCTAGATTTGGATATGTGTATCTTATAAAACACAAATCCGAAGCCTTTGATAAATTCAAAGAATATCAAAGTATGGTCGAGAAACAAACCAGAAATAGTATAAAAATCCTTCGATCTGATCGTGGAGGAGAAAACTTATCTAGTGAATTTCTAGACTATCTTAAAGTAAAGAAAATTCTCTCTGAATGGACCCTTTCTTATACACTGCAATTAAATGGTGTAGCCGAAAGGAGAGATTATACCTTATTAGATATGGTGCGGTCCATGATATGCTTCACAGTATTATCTATTTCTTTCTAGGGTCATGTCCTAGAGACCGTAGTATATATCTTGAAAAAAGTACCTTCTAAGTCTGTATCTAGCACTCCATATGAGATATGGAGAGATAAGAAAACTAATCTTAAGTATCTTAAGATATGGGGTTGTCCAGCATATATCAAAAAAAATTTTGGATATAAGCTAGATGCTAGAGCAGATAGATGTCTATTTGTAGGATATTCTAGAGATAGTATGGGATATCTATTCTACCATCCCACTGAACAAAAGATATTTATAAGTAGGTATTTCACTTTCATGGAAAAAGATTTTATCCTAGAAAGAGGCAGTGGAAGAAATGTTGAACTTAGTGAAGTTCAAGATAAACAAGTAGGAATTTCTCAACCAAATGATTACATAAATATGAAAGAACTAGAATACGCAACTTTTTTCTATAGGTCTGATAGAGTGCAACATGCACCTATGAGGTTTGGATTTATTATTGAGAATAATGAAGCTCAAATCATTAAGAATGATGAACCTCTGACCTATATGGAAGAAGTTATAAGTAAGGACTTAGATAAATGGTTGGCTATCATGAAATCTAAGATGGACTCTATGTACACTAACAAAGTATAGACTTTGGTTGATGCACCAGAGAGTGTGAACCCTATTGGGTGCAAATGAATCTACAAAAAAAAGATTGGAGTGAATGGCCAAGTTAAAACCTATAAAGCCAGATTGGTGGCTAAGGATTTCAGGCAAAAGTAGGATGTTGATTATGATGAAACATTCTCATCTGTTGCCATGCTCAAATCTATTTGATTTATGCTTGCCATAGCAGCATACTATGATTATGAAATATGATAAATAGATGTGAAGACTACTTTCCTTAATAGTTTCCTAGAGGAGAAGGTCTACATGTTACAACCAGAAGGATTTGTCTCAAGTGAGAGACCAGATCAGGTATGCAAGCTTAAAAGATTCATTTATGGATTAAAACAAGCTTCAAAAAGTTGGAACATCCACTTTGATGTAACAGTCAAAGAGTTTGGCTTTATCAAAAATGTGGACGAACCTTATGTGTATAAGAAAACTAGTGGAAGTGCCATATTTTTCTTGGTTCTATCTATAGATGACAAACTCTTTATTTGGAATAATATCCTAATGATGCAATCAGTCAAGTTATGGCTATCAAATAAGTTTTTCATGAAAGACTTGGAAGAAGCATCCTATATACTTGGTATAAAGATCTATAGAGATAGATCTAAGAGGATGCTAGGCATGTCCTAGTCTAGGTACATTGACATAGTGCTAAAAAGATTCAGTATGGATGAGAGTAAAAGAGGTTACTTACCCATGAGTCAAGGCATACATCTCTTCAAGAAGATGTCTCCTAAGACACCTGAAGAGAGAAATAGAATGAGTTTTATTTCTTACATTTTGACAGTAGGATCAATAATGTATGCCATATTATGTACCAAGACTGATGCTCCTTATGCTTTAGGTATAGCTAGTAGATTTCAGGTTGATCCAGGAGAGGATCATTGGAAAGCTATGAAAAATATTCTTAAATACTTGAGGAGGACTAAGGATATTTTTCTGATATAAGATGGATCTGATTATAAACTATAAGAAATTATGACTCTAGTTTTCAATCAGATCTCGAGGATAGCAAATTCATTTCAGAGTATGTCTTTACTCTGACTGATAAAGCAGTGAGTTGCAAGAGTACCAAGCAGCCAACTATAACTGACTCAACCATTGAGGTAGAATGCATAGCTATAAGTGAAGCCACCAAGAAAGTTGTCTAGATGAAGAAGTTCATCACTGAATTGGGTGTTGTTCCTAAGATTGAGAACCCAGTACCACTCTATTGTGATAATACTGGAGTGGTTGCTCAAGCAAAGGAACCAAGGTTCCATCATAAATCTAAGCATTTTCTAAGATGCTTCCATCGCATTCGTAAAATAATCGAAAGGTAAGATGTTGTCATTGAATGATTAGATACAGAAAACAACATAGAAGACTCATTCACTAAGGGTCTACCATAGCAGTAGTTCGATCGCCATCTCAATTGTATGGGATTAAAATATAAGGGCGATTAGCTTTAGTGCAAGTGGGAGATTGAAAGGAATATTCCCTCAAGCCAATCAAAATATGTATTTTGATGGGATATTCTTTTTTGTCTTCCAAACTAATGTAATGATATTTTTTAAATAAATAAAGGCATTTATATTTCATCTTATGCTATATCTTTGTTGGGGCTAAACTAGCTCTTGCTGAAGTTCGACCTGGTCCCATGGTAATCCTATGATGGCCAACCTTCAATCAGCCAATTGATCTTCTAGACTTCATGGGTAAGCTATAGAGCCCACGAAGCATTGCGAACCTTGCCCAGATGAGCTTGAATAGTGAAAGTGATCATTTTCTACTTAATAGTAAGGCTTGAGTAGTAGAGCCCAATTGATCCAACTCTATTCGGTGATAAGCTATGAAGGCAACCAAATTCCTCCATTATAAGTGGTTGGCTCTAGCAGACTTCTTTTAGATGAACTTGAATAGTGAAAGTAATTGTCTAAGCAAAGTGACTAAGCATTCAATCCCTACACAATCTAGTTTGGCAAATCTTGAAGCCGACCGAACTCCATCCCAATCAGATCTCTTTCAAGTCGAGTCTCACCATCATAGATTAAATCTTATGATAGAAATCATTGACTGACAGAGCTTCCCCCCTAGACAAATTTTTATGACTTACTGAGAGTGACAGATCTTAGCCCTATCGAATCTGAAATCTCGAATATGGTAGTCAGAGTTGACAAAAGGACCTCATCTTCAAGTTATCCATTTGCGGACTGCCCAAAGTGCTACTTCCAGCTGATCTTCTTACAATTGCCCAAAGAGCTCTTTCCAACCAAACTCCTTCCAGATGCCTAAGGGCTTCCTCTAGTTGAACCCCAGCTAGTCACCAAGTAGGCTCCTTTCAGTCGAATTTCTTACTATCACCCAAAAGTATCTCATCGGCTATGCAGATTTAGCTCCCGGCTCAATGCAAAGCAATCGACATGCAAGCAACCTCAGAGAAGCCTGAACTTCTCCAAAATTATTACGATATGAAGCTCTAAACTCTGCTCTAATTTTCTAAGTGCTTCATTTCTGTTGGCTAGCAAAGCTGACTTAATCATCGAAGGATCCTATTGAAGCCACCCTCCAACTCCAATCAGGACTTATCTTACTGATCACCGGTGGCGACCTCATCTTCTTCAGCTCCAACCTAGTTCCGACGTCAACCAAATTTTGCATCAATAGAATTGGTGCTAGAGAAAGGAACATCAGTTTGATCCCTTATTCTTAAAAATCACTCAGCGAAATTCCCTCTCTGCCTCCACTTCTTCTTCTTCTCTGATCGATTCTGTAAGGGTGCCACCTAGGAAAGCATCAATGAGGCGATCAACTACCTCTATAGCCAGATCTCATCTAGATCTACCCACTTCGACTCCATCTCTGGTACCCCAGGCTCCACCACTGGCAGTAGTAGTGGATGTGGAGTAGTTCAAACTATTAATCTAGTAGGTTAAAGGCCTCATAGAAGTAGTGCGGGCCATGCAGCAGCATCCAGCATCAGTTTAGCTAGGTAAAATCTTGCCAGAGTACTAGGATCCAATGCTCAGATGACCCAACTGGGCCAGTCATCCAGTGAACCCTGGAAAGAAGAAGTAGAGGGCAGAGAGCCCTTGTTCAAATCATGATTCCACTCCTAGAGGATCCCTACCTTTGTTTTTCTAGAAGACCCTCAAGATTCATGACTAAGAGGATCTGAATCAAAGATTTTAAAAAATGAATCGACGGATCGAGGAACTCCACCATGCTCGCCCCACCAACAGCAATGATATCTGCACCGATCCTCCTTTCTCCTAGAGAATCATGCAGGAGTCGGTCTCACCAAACTTCAAGCTTCCTTAAATCGAGAGCTACGATGGGACCATTGATCCAGTCGACCACCTGGAGGCCCTCCAGATCATGATGTTGCTCCATGATATGCTTGATGCCATACTGTGATGAGCCTTCCTATCTACCCTAAATAAAGCAGTGAAAAATTGGTACTCGGTATTGAAACTGGGTATGATCTTCTCTTTCAACCAAATGAGCCATCAGTTTGTGACTCACTTCATCAGTAGCCGACGTCCAAGGTGAGGTTCAAATTTTTTCATCAACATCAAATAGAAAGAAGAGTCCATCCGAGCCTACGTCAACTATTTCAATGCTGCTGCCCTGGAGGTTAAAAATCTAGACCAATCCATCGCTATGGCTGCACTAAAGGAAGGTCTTCAGAAGAACGACCTTCTATCCTTCTTGGAAAGAAAGTACCCTAGGGACTTTACTGATATGCTGGCATGGTCTAAAGGTTATGCCCAAGCTGAGGAGGCCTTCAAAATGAAGGATGATGAGACCGCAAGAGAGCGACAGGTAGGCGAATCCAGCAAGCCTATAGTTGAAGAAAATTCAAGTAATGCTCGATCATGCTTTAGAACTCCTCTTGAGCGTAGATGAGCCCAGACTCCCTCCCGAGCTCGTCAACAAAAAAGTTCTAACCAAAGGGCATGGCGGAACTCTCCCCTCAAAAGGATCCATAACTATACTCCCTTAATACCCCAAAGACTCATATACTGATGGAGATCAAGAAGCAACTATCGAGATCAAAAAGGATGCACACTCATCCTAGCAAGTGCAATCCTAACAAATATTGCCTCTACCATCATGATTATGGTCATGATACTGAAGAATGTATTCAGCTCTAAGACAAGATCAAGAAGCTCATCAGGCAAGGTCGGCTTGGTCGATTCCTACAACATTGGCTTGAGGTAAGGTAAGATCGACCAAGGGTGCTATCATAGCCAGAGCCATCGAGGGATGAGCAATAAGGAGATCGACCCTCATTAGGCATCATCAAAAGGGTGCCGTCACAACCAAAGCCACCAAGAAGGGATGAGCAATAAGGAGATCGATCCTCACTAGGCATCATCAATACTATCTCTGAGAAACTTCGATGGGGAGAGGCCAGTAGATCGGCAGAGCTGGCTAAAAGATACAGAATTACAGAATCCATCACTTTCACTGAAGAAGATGTGCAAGGGGTTCATTCTCTCATAATGATGCAGTTGTAGTTTTTTTAAATATTGCTGACTATGATGTATGCCACATTCTTATCAATAATAAAAGCTCTTTCGATATCTTATTTTATGATGCTTTCTCCAAAATATCCATACCTAATAGCCGATTGGGACCAATGAACTATCTATTGGTAGGATTCACTAGTGATGTTGTGCCAGTTGAAGGAGTAATTACTTTACCTATGGTTGCAGGATGATACCTAAGGTAGTCCAAGACATAGGTTGATTTTTTGGTGGTTAGAACTCCTTCTACTTATAGTACTATTCTTAGCCAACCTAGTCTAAATGCACTTCGGGCAATTGTACCAACTTATTACTTAAAAATGAAGTTTTCAACAAACTACGAGATTAGACAAGTTAAAGGAGATCAGGCCCTAGCCAGATATTGCTATATGATTGCTTTGCAAGGAGAAGGTCAGCTTGATCCTTGCCCAATAGATGGACTTGATGCCTATGATAATCTTATTGAAGAACGGGGCAAACCTATCGAAGACCTCATCCCAATCCCATTGAACGATGGAAAAGAGGATCATACTATCTAGATCGACTTCAATTTAAAGGGAGAAGTCAGAGAGAAGCTCGTCACCTTCTTGCAAAGAAATGCAAATATTTTTACTTGGGTCCCAGCAAACATGCCTGAAATTGATGTTGAAGTTATGGAGCATCGTTTGGCTATTAATCCCAAATATTGGCCAGTGAAAGAAAAAATGCGCAGCTATGCCCTAGTGAGATAAAAGGCAATTATGGAAGAAGTTGACAAGCTCGTTAAGGCCAAATTCATCCGAGAAGTTTCTTATCCAAACTGGATCTCCAATGTAGTCCTCGTCAAAAAAGCAAACAATAAATGAAGAATGTGTATAGACTTCAAGAAGTTGAATAAAGTCTATCCAAAAGATAGCTACCTCTGCTCAGAATTGATCAACTGGTGGATGCGACTTTAGGCCATAAGCTCCTCACTTTCATGGATGCCTTCTCCAGCTACAACCAAATCTGAATGGCACTAGAAGATGAGAAGAAAATGATAAGAGCACGATATTGTTGTTAAGATACCGTGTTTATCAGTTTAATCTGATTTCTTTAAAAATAGATAGTAAGCAGTGAGTCGGGTCAAATCCATAGAGAATGCAGTATTTTAATTTTAAAATCTTTGATTTTTATAAAAAAAAATTTAAAAAAATTTGAAGATAAAAAATAGAATTGCATAAATAAAAAATAAAAATTAAATAATGGAGAAAAATAAACTTGGTACTAAGATTTACTAGTTAGATCTTAGCATCTACTTGTAATAAAATACAAAGTAATAATTAAAGTATAAAAATTAAATTATAACAAAAATAAAGAGTATGAATTTAAAAAGCATAAAAATAAATATTGCATTAATTAAAAATTAAATTCAAAATTTAAATACATAAATTTAAAAAAAGATAGGAAAAAGAAATAAAAACTAGGAAAGCCAATCTCTGATCTTGGATCGGTATCGGCATTGAGATAGTATAGATGCTAGCTCTTTTTCATAGTATCCATTGTCTTGAAGTAGCCTCTAACCCAAGCATGGCTCTAACCTTTACGAAACTCCTTCCTATGATCGAAAATAGTTGATTTTGGAGGCCTGGAGTCCTTTAAATAGATGTTGGAAGGCTGGAGTCTTTTATTGAAGACAATATGGGACTAAAGGCTATTTTAATCATCAAAATATGGAGAAATCTAAGTGAAATTTGGATTGAAATAGCTTCTAGATGATTCTAGTGAAGTCTGGCTATAAGATCTGGATCAAACAATCCAAAAAATGCCAAAATTGGATGTGTAATAGCCCAGATCAGGTCAGATTAAATTCTGACCATTGGATCACATTAATCAAGAAAAGATATGGCTGTCGAATCAAGTTTTGGATATTTTAGTTATGTTAGAAGCTTTCTGGACCATCGTATCTAAGGTTGGAGCACTATCAGCTGTCCGATCATGCATAGGGAAGGGAAGAGCTGAAAACCAAATCAAAATAGGAAAGAACCCTAGCTATTGGATCTGGATGGGCAATAACCAAGACCGCAAGATCAAGCCATTACTATTCATCTGGACCGTTTGAATCGAATGCACCATAAGCTGCAACCAATCAGCGCACATTTTGCTATGCAAAATTATCATTTTGCCCCTATATGTCGTGATGAATTTCTTGAACCTCTTAATGGTCTAGGTTCACCACGTGGCATGCATTGATTCATTGCCTTCTACTGAGCTGGTGGTCCATGCCTGATTTCATGGACCGGCTTGTCAGCTTCTATGACTGAGGTGGCTTGGATAGCACGCTGGCTTGGCTTGGCTTTGTGGCTTATCTTGTGGAGCCGGCTGAGCCATTTTTCTTTTTAATTTTAATTTTTTTTTAAAAAATTGATATCTAATCTATTTTACCTCTGATTTGCTTTAAATTTATTTTATTATGATAAAAAAAATAAGCTCTTTTTATTGATAATAATATTTTTATTTAATTATTTTATAATTAAATTTTTAATTAATAAAAATATTAATTTCTTAAAAATATATAAAAATTAATTATTAATTCTTAAAAATAAATATAAATTAATTAATAAATTGATGCTTTTATTAGTGAATTTATGGTACTTATCATAACCTCCAACTTAAGTTTTGCTCATCCTCGAGTAAAGAAAAAATTTAGTTTTAGATATCTTTTAATTTTACAGTTTCGAATTTTATTTAAGTAGTTTTTAAAATGGCCATTAATATTGAGTAGAGCATGAGTGAGGTATATCATTAAGATATTAATACTTATCAATATAAAAATTAAGTGAAGAATATCAAATTTTTTTGAATTTTTTCTAAATAATTCCTATCTTTATCTTTGAATAGTTTAAACTTTGATATGGGCAAGTGTATTGCTACTACCGCCTTTCATTTACTAAATTTTTTTATTCACATTGCCTATTTTTTGATAAATATCATTGCTTATTTAGGCAATGAGATCTAGTTACACGATAAAAAATCAATATATATTTTTTAATATTGTACCACTATTGAGTGCCTTAATCTCTTAAGCTTTTTATTTGATCCATGTAGTGAGTCTTGGACCAATAACTTTCAAATCAGTTGGCTTTAGGACACTAGGTATAAAATATCCCTCAGGCTTACTAGCTCAAATCAAATAGGTTACGAGTTAAGACTAGCTTTATAATGAGCTCTTCATCCTTCCCATCTTTTAACGCAAAACTCAATGCTTACTTAGGCAAAGAGGCCTAGTTACTCAGTGAGAAGTACTTGAAAACTTTTTTTTTTTAATTTTAATTTTTTTTAAAAAATATGAAGAAACATATGTTATCCTACACAAGCCCATAAAATATAGACTTTTCATTGATGCTGATAGAAAAAATCAAAAGTGCTCAAAGAAAAAAATTTTATGTTCTAGACTTAACTCTTTATTGAATTTTCTTAATACTTGATCCCTCAATATCTCACAAATTTTTTGATCTGTGCATCATTCTTTTTAAAAAAATACTTAGTTCAACTCAATTCTTAAGTATATTGAGTGTCTAATTAGTAAATACTAACTTCTTTGAGGACTTTAAAATTTTAAAAATTTTATTATTCTCCCCTCCAACTTAATCGACATTGTCCTCAATGGAGAAGAAAAAATAAATGGTGTAATAAAGAATGAGAAAGAATATACTTGACTTAGTATGTTTATGGTCCAGCATATGCCTCTAGAAATTTGGGTCTCCCTCCAACTTTTTAAAAATATCCTAAAAAAATAAATTAAAAAAATTAATTAGAAGCAAGAAAACTAAATATTGGGTTGCCTCCCAACAAGCATTAAGTTTACTATCTTCAGTCAGACACAATACAGCTTAGTATCCTATGTCAAATACTGGATTGACAATTTTCAATGGTTTTGGATTGTCAATCTTAGGAAGATAGTTTGTTATTCCTTTATCGATACGTTCATTATTTATTATAGGATTATAATATGCGACTCCATCCTTAGACCCTTGTTTATTGAGAATTTCTCCTATTTATTCATCTAAAATACTCATATATTGAGTCTTTGTATTAGGAGTGGAGTTTAATTCAATAGGTACTAAAAGGATGACTAAAGGTGGCTTTAATTATGAAGATAAATTAATATAATCTTGATTAAATGACTTCGTTGACTCTTTGTTACATGTCTCTAGCTCTATGTAAGAAGAACCGGCTTCTAGGGCTGAAGAGAATAGGACTTTAGGTTTATAGGTATTGGGTAAATTATCTACTCTCTTCTTTCCTTAGTTAATCTTATTTATATTAGAACCAACATCAGTAATAGTTCTAGGCTCAGGTTCTTCTATGTGATTAGCTTCAGTATTAACTTGTTCTTCTACATTCTTATTTTGGCTAGCATCAATACTAGCCTGTCTCACCTGATCTCGATATGGTTCCACAAGAATCCTATAACTCTTAAGTTTATAAATTACTTTGGCATTTTCTAATTGGGGATTCATAGGTGAGACATTGGATTGATAATTAGATCCAGGTGGTTGGTGGACAATGAATGGGTTGCTTATAAGATTCGATTGGCTTGATAGTTAACATAGTTCTCTCTTCATATTAGATTCAGCTAATTATCCTATTTGAGCTTCTAGCCTGGTGATAGATTATTGTTGAGTTAGAATCAGTTGTTGAAGTTGATTAAACCTATCATCGGCTAGATTGGTTTGTTAAGGAGGTGGGTATCATGGCTGATTATGATGCAATGGCTGGAAAGACTGACTAGGTTGACCCTTATTATAGGCATAATTTTGATAATGGGTCTGAGCCTGAGTTTGTTGCGGTATCCAAGAAAAATTAAAGTGGTTCCTCTAATCTGGGTTATATAAATTTGAAAAAGGGTCACTAACTGGCTTGGAGTAGCCTTGTGCAGCTTGAACTTATTCTTGGATAAAAGATGAAAACTATACAGCCATGGGACATTCACTCACATGATGGGTTGGGCTAGCACGGATGGAATAAATCTTTTGATAATTAGAGGATGATGTGAATTATGCAGGAGATTGTTGACCTAGGGTTAGGAGTTGATCTAATTTCTGGACAAGCAAGTCCACTTTATTTATCAAATTTGAATCAACCTTAGGACTAGATTCTAAATGTTTAAATTCATGGATCTCTGCCTAGGTTTAGTAGAAATATAATGAAGTATGATTAATTGAGTTTTCACTCAGGATTTCAAACAAGGTATAGGCTTCATCCTCACTTTTATTCATAAATGCACCTCCACAAGATGCATCTATTATTCATTTATACTGATCTCCTAAACCCTCATAAAAGGCTTGAACTATTTGCTACTTAGATAGACCATGTTGTGGGCATTTTTTAAGAAGTTTTTTAAGTCTCTCCCATGACTCATGAATTTATTCCTTTGGAAGCTGAGCAAATCCAATGATAGCTTGCCTCGTGGTGTTGGTTCAGCCTATGGGATAAATTTTTTTAAGAAATTAATGTTGTAATCAGCCCAAATTTTAATTGGTCTTCCTATTATGCCAAGACAGTACTTGGCTTTGTCTTTTAATGAAAAAGAGAATAAAATTAGTCTAAGGGCATCATCAATTAAATTTTGAATTCTTACCATGAAGCAGATTTCTAAAAATTTATTCAGATGTTTATATGGATCTTCATCGATGTTCCCATAGAAAGATGGAAGAATCTGGATTGTAGTCGACTTGATCCCATAGTGGGTAGCATGGATATCAGGTAATTGGAGATAAGTCGATGGGTTATAGATGGAAGAAATAAATATTCCTTCTCTACCTAGGTGTTCTCTAAAATTTTTAGCCATTTGGTTATTGGGTTTAATATGGTTCAGTCATTTACTTTTATAATTAGATTCAATTAGATCAAAAGAAGTAATTTTCTATCATGCATGTGTTAGTGCAACCCAAACGTATGGTTCAAAAATTTTTAGATTTTTTTAGAATTTTTTATTTTTTATTATTTTATTATTTTTTAAAAAATTTATAAATTTTTATAATTTTTATATTATTATTTTATTTTTTAGATTTTTTAAAATTTTTAAATTTTTTGTTATTATATTATTATTTTATTTTTTAAAATTTTAATAATTTTTTAATGGTTTTATTATTTTATTTATTATTTATAATTTTTATTTATTTTAATTTTTTTAATTTTTTTACTATTTTTAATTATTTTAATTATTTAATTATTAATTATTAGTTTATTTTATTTTATTTTATTTTTTTTGAAAGAGAAGAGAAGAAAAGGAGAAGAATGAAAGAAGTTCTAAAGAAGATGTCCTAAAGAGTCCTAGAGCTAAGAAGAGAGAGAAGAATTAGGGTTTAATTAGGTTTAATGTTGGTTAGCAATCAAGTTAGACAAACAATCCTAACTAAGGATTATCCTAGATCTAAACAGCTCCTAACTGCCAAGGTCACCTTCAAGCTCTTCAAGTATAAGATTAGCCAATCAACTAGCTAGGTAAATGAAAGATCGATGAGAGTCCCTCCGTTGGTTGCCTTAGACACCAATTGTGCTTGGTCAGATAAGCTAATGGAACCAATTATAAACCACCTTCCTTCGGGTCCAATTGTTCCTGAACCACTTTTCTTAGACATCAGTTAAATTGACTAATCCTAACTCGATCCAACTTTTAGTATTTCTTGTCCTAATGAGCTCAAGTTCCTAGGGCCGATGTCTAATTGATTTTAAAATTAAAGGCTTAGGTCAATGCAGGATGCTGGTTGATTGTTTGTGGACCAAGAAAGGATGATCAAATCTCCATCTTTTATTGTTTAATGAATTGTGTCCTTAATTTGGTTTAATATGAATACACACAATCACTTTCAACAAGGAGTTCTATGCAATTTAAACTAGATGCATGCAACTAATTGAACTTTAGAAGCTTACCTTATTTTCAGTGATCACCAAAAAAAATAATAATAAAAATAAATAAATAGAAAAGCTAGTATGATGCATGCTGTAAATAGTTGGGATTTCTAAACTTTCAATGAAGCTTTTAATTAGGTTTAAGTAGATATTTTTAAATTAATTTAAAAATAAAATAATTAATAATAAAAAAATTAGGGTTAGGATTGATCTCACCAAGTAGGATTGGAAGCTTTCTCCTTGTCTTAATCTTTTTGCTCTCTCTTTTTTTTTATTCACAAAATAAAGAAGAATAAGTTAGTAAGCAATATTTATAAAAAAATTAAAGAAATTAAAAAATTATTTATAACTATTTTATAAAAAAATTAAAGAAATCAAAAAAAATTCATGCCTTTTCTGGCAATGGCATAAAAAAAATTTGATAAGAGCACGATGCTGTTGTTAAGACACCGTATTTATTAGTTTAATCTGACTTCTTTAAAAATAGGTATTAAGTAGTGAGTCAAGTCGAATCCATAGAGAAGGTATTATTTTAGTTTTAAAATCTTTGATTTTTATAAAAAAATGATTTAGAAAAAAAATCAAAGTTGAAAAATAGAATTACATAAATAAAAAATAAAAATTAAATAGTGTAGAAAAATAAACTTGGTACTAAGATCTACTAGTTAGATCTTAGCATCTACTTATAGTAAAATAAAAAGTAATATTTGAAGTACAGAAATTAAATTGCAATAAAAATAAAGAGCATGAATTTAAAGAGCATAAAAATAAATATTGCATTACTTAAAATTTAAATTTAAAGTTTAAATACATAAATTAAAAATAGATAGGAAAAAGAAATAAAAAATAGAAAAGCTGATCTTTGATCTTGGATTGGCGTTGGTGTTGAGATGGTGTAGAAGCTAGCTCTTCTTCATAGCACCCATTGTCTTGAAGCCGCCTCTAACCCAAGCATGGCTCTAACCTTTACCAAACTCCTTCTCATGATCGAAGACAATTGATTTTGGAGGCCTGGAGTCCATTAAATAGATGTTGGAAGGCTGGAGTCTTTTGTTGCAGGCAATATGGGACTAAAGGCTATTTTAATCATCAAAATATGGAGAAATCCAAGTGAATTTCGGATTTAAATAACTTTTGGACAAATCTGGTGAAGTCTGATCTGAGGTTGGAGCGCTGTTAGCCATCCAATCACACATAGGGAAGAGTTGAAAACCAAATCAAAATAGGAAAGAACCCTGGCCAATGGATCTGGACCAGCAATAATTAGGATTGCATGATCGCACCATTACTATTCATGTGGACCACCTAGAATGAGTGCACCATAAGTTGCAACCAATCAGTGCATGCTTTGCTATGTGAAATTACCATTTTGCTCCTGTATGCTACGATGAATTTCCTGTGAATCTATTAACAGTCTTGGTTCACCACATGGCATGTGTTGATTCGCTGCCTTCTGCTGAGTTGGCAGTCCATGCCTGATTTCATGGATTGGCTGGTTGGCTTTTGCGACTAAGTCAGCTTGGACGGTATGCCAACTTGGCTTGGCTTTGCAGCTTGGCTTACAGAGCTGGTTGAGCCATTTTTTTTTTTAATTTTAATTTTTTTAAAAAAAATTCATATCTAATTCATTTTAACTCTGATTTGCTTCAAATTTATTTCATTATGATTAAAAAAATAAACTCTTTTTACTGATAATGATATTTTATTTTTTTTATTTTTAATTAATTTTTTAATTAATAAAAATATTAATTTCTTAAAAATATATAAAAATTGATTATTAATTCTTAAAAATAAATATAAATAATTAATAAATTAATATTTTTTTTGATAAATTTATGATATTATCAGGAAACTATTTTTATCACTGACCATGGTCTCTATTGTTACAGGATTATACTCTTTGGGCTAAAAAATGTAGGTACGACCTACCAGCACCTAGTGAACAAAATTTTTAATAAGCAGATTAGCCACAATATAGAGGTCTATGTAGATGACATGCTTGTCAAGAGCTATTCTTTAATAAATCATATTATCAACCTCGAAGAAATATTCAGTATCCTCCGAAAGTATAAGATGAAATCGAATCCAACCAAGTATGCCTTTGGAATGACCTCGGGGAGGTCCCTAGGATTCATGGTGTCAAGACATGGAATCAAAGTAAATCCAAAGAAGATTCAAGCCATTCAAGAGATGATCGCCCCAAAGCCAATAAAAGAATTTCAGCATCTAATGGTGGAGGTGGCAGCGTTGAATCACTTTATTTCAAAGTCAGTCAAGCGATGTATGCCCTTCTTTCAAGTTCTCAAACAACTAATAAACTTCTATTGGACCGCTGAATGTCAACAAGCATTTGAAGAGCTCAAGAGCTACCTCGGCTCACCTCCTTAATTAGCCAAGCTCGAGCTTGGAGAAGGATTGTTTCTGTACATAGCAATCTCACCACCGACCCTTGCAATAGTTTTAGTCAAAGAAGAGGCGAAAGTGCAGCAGCTGATCTACTATATAAGCTGAGTCCTGAAAGATATCGAGACTAGATACACTAAGTTAGAAAAACTAACTTATGCTTTGTTGATTACAGCCTAAAGGCTCTGAACTTATTTTCAGGGACATACTATAACTCTCCTCGTTGATAACCAATCACGATAGTTTTTCATCGAACAGATGCCTCTAGAAGAATAGCAAAATGAGCAATCGAGCTTATAGAGTTTGACATCAATTTTCAACCTTAACCATCAATCAAAGCCTAGATATTGATAGATTTTGTAGTAGAATGCACTATTCCAGACATAGCTGAACTTGAATAAAAAGAAGCTAGTATTCCATGGCTATAATCGAATTCTCCTAAAGAAAGGGCAGACCTCCCTGAAGGTTTCTGGGCCTTGTATGTGGATGGCTCATCCAACGCTTCTGGTGCAGGTGCAGGTTCGATTTTGGTTAACCCCGAGGGGGTCATTGCTGAATATGCACTGCATTTCGAGTTTCTGCAATAAATAATGGTGCTGAATATAAAGCACTGATCGAGGGGTTGAAGATAGCTAAGGAGCTGGAGGAAGAACGACTCTAAGCTTATAGTGACTCCCAATTGGTGGTGGGATAAGTTAGTGACAATTATGAAGCTTGAAAGGAAAGCATAATAAAATATCTTGAAAAAATGAAGAATCTTACTCCTGCCTTTAGTAGTTTTAATATCAAGTAAATTTTGAGAGCAAAAAATGCTAGGACCGACCTTCTCTCTAAGTTAGCCACACTAGCCCCAAACAAATTACTAGGAGATGTTTTCTTTGAAGTTCTGAAATGCTCAAGTTCGAAGGAACCCCATGATATAATGCAAATTGACCATGAGCCCAGTTGGATTGATCCATTTGTTGCTTATCTCAGAGATAGCATTCTTCCCCGAGATCCAAAAGAAGCTTGGAAACTGAAAAAACAAGTTGCCCGATATATTCTATATGAGAACAAGTTGTATAAAAGGTCATATTCCTTACCACTTTTAAAATATCTCTGATCTTCTAATGTTGATTTTGTATTATGGGAGGTGCATGAAGGAATATGCAGGAGTCACCAAGGGGCCAGATCTCTATCTCATAAATTGCTTCGATAGGGCTACTATTGGCCGACAATGTACCATGACTCTAAGAAGTACGTTAGTAAATATTATCGATGTTAAAGAAATGTAAGTATTCAAAGACAACCAACCTTTGAGCTTACTCCTTTGAGTGCCCCATGGCCATTTGCATAGTGTAGGATGGACAAACTCAGGCCCATTCCTATGGCATCTGGACTGTGAAAGTTTCTCTTAGTAGCAATTGATTATTTCACCAAATGAATTGAAGCCAAACCTCTAGCCAAAATAACTGAAGTTAAAGTACAAGACTTCATTTGAAAGTCAATAGTCCGCAGATTCGGCCTACCTCTGACTCTTATAATCGATAATGGGCACCAATTTATGGGGACAAGATTTGCTATGTTTTGTGAGGACCTAAGCATCTTCCATAATTTCATATTAGTGGCTCATCCATAGGCAAATGGAGAGGCTGAGGTGACCAACAGGATTTTGTTGCAAGGCATAAAGGCAAGGCTTGAAAGAGCAAAGGAAACTTGGATAAACAAACCCTATCATGTACTCTGGGCGTACCGAACTACACAAAGATTGCCAATTGGAGAAACTCCTTTTGCCTTAGCCTTTGAAACTGAAGCAGTCATTCTAATTGAGCTCAAACATCTGTCAGCATGGGTCGTGGCATTCAATGAACAGAGAAACTCATAGAATCTTGGAGCCAACCTCAACTTGTTAGAAGAAAAATGAGAAGAAGCTCAAGGTCGGATGGCAGCCAACAAGCAAAAAGTAGCCAACTACTATAATTCTAGAGGTAGAAGCAAAGCATTCAAAGTGTGGGACTTAGTGCTTTAGTAGGCGGCCATCTCACAATCTCAAAACCATGAAAAGCTTGCCTCAAATTGGGAAGATCCTTATGAAATCAAAAAGATCATCCAGCCCAAAAATTACTATTTGAAAGAGCTTAGAGTGGCTGATCTCCCACAATCCTGGAACTTGGAGAATCTATGAATGTACTATCAATGATTCCATCTCAATGAAACTTTTTTACTTTAATATTTTCATCCTTAGTGCAAGACTATAATGACAGAAAATAACCTTCCGAACTTCATCACTAGATAAAATCAACCATGTCAGAAGCAGGAGGAGAACCTTATCATGAGATGGATGAAGACCTCTAGTTATTTAAGATAGGAGGAGGGGAGAGGCCCTTACAACGGCCTTTTTGTGCCGCAACGACCTTATTAGGGATAGAAGGAAAACCTCATCCTAATAAGGATAAAGGTCAATCGCATCAAGAATAGAAGGAGAACCTCATCCTGGATGAAGATCTCCAGTTATTTAAGATAGAAAGAGGGAAGAGGCCCCTACAATGCTCCTTTTATGCTCTAATAATCTTATTTGGGATAGGAGGAAGACCTCGCCCTAACAAAGGTAAAAGTCAACCTTATCAGGAATAAGAGGAGAATCTCATCCTGACATGAATGAAGACCTCCAATTATTTAAGATAGGAGGAGGGGAGAGGCCCTTACAATGGTCGTTTTGTGCCCCAATAACCTAGATAGAGATAGGAGGAGGTTCTCATCCTAACAAAGGTAATAGCCAACCATATCAAGAATAGGAGAAAATTTCATTCTGACGTGGATGAAAACCTTCGATTATCTAAGATAGGAGGAAGATATTTTATCGATGGTCATTCTACTGAAAGATGGAGTGAAGAAAATAAAAAAAAAATTAACAAGCATCAAATCCACATAGAACAAGAAGACAATTAAGGAAAACATTATTTTATTAAGGTCAAAGTTCATTACAAGATAAAGATCCATAAAATCAATTACAAAAAAGAAAGAAGAAAGGGAGACAAATCCTACTCGAAAAGGACTTTGGACTGTCAACTCCAGCCATCGCAAGAGATAGTTTCAGACGTTTAACCTCCTTCTCAAGAATCTTTTGAGCCGCCAAACTCTTCCTCAGCATCCTCTCCCACCTGCATGACTCCTCCTCTGTCTCCCTCAACCTCTTCCTTAGAACTATAGATTCAGCTTCGGCGTCCTTCATGGTGTCCTTTTGGTATGTCATTTGAATCTTCAATTCACATAGCTCGATTTTGTCTTTTTCCTGCATAGTGGATAGGCTCTCCAAAGTACCTCTCAAAGAGAGAATCTCCTATGAATCTCTGCTCGAGCCAGCTTAAGCTCTATCCGACAATTGCCGCCGAAGTTGGGCAATCTCACCATCAATCTTTCGGAGTTTATGATGAAAATCGACAACTTGACCACACCAACCTCATCTATAATCATTATATGAGTCTTCGATTGCTTGTAACTGGTCCTATAATTTGAAAAACTTTTTTGACCAATCCCAGCCATACTCAGTCTAATTAGTGGACCATGCCAAACTTCCTTAGAGTACTCGGATCTTCTCTTATGCGGCCTTTAGCTCAATTTTCAGAGAGCTTGCCTTGATGGACAATGTCCAAGTTTTCTCGCTGCTGAGCTTCTTTGCCCATTCCAGTTCTTCAGTTAAATGGTGCTTGTTTTTGATATAATCCATGGAATCTTTCTTGTGCACTTAGCAAAAGCGAGTAACCTCGATCGTCAACTCTGAACAACTTTTTCTTGATTTTTAAAGCTCATCTTCCATCTTTTTCAACTTCTTTAAATGATGAACTTCTTTTTTCAAGATTCTAACTATGGACCTTAGAGGAACATCTAGAGGTAGTGGCTCAGCCTCCATTGGAGACAACGGGTCATGGCTTTGATCGCTAGAAGAATTCTGAATGACATACACCACAGCATAAGCATCAAGAGAAGGAACATATTTTCGTTGCTCAAAATGATTTGTGCACATCAGAAGAAGAAAGAAAAAAGTAAAATTATCAAAAGTTTTCAACCTTGGGTGGTGCGGTAGCAATCGAGGTTGGTGCATTCTCTATGACCTCAGGTTTGGAGGTGAATTCAAGGAATGCACGTGCAAGTTTAGGAACTTCGGGGGTGGGTTCAGTGGTGGGGGAAGCGGTACCGACATTGGAGGGATCCACTTCTTTGTTAGGCTCATCTGTTAGAAGGTTGAGGTCTATATCAGTAAAGCTTTTCGCAACCCTTCTCATGTAGATCTCGAATCCCTCCATAAAGGCCTCCCTAGCGAAGGCGATCTTGATATCCTCCATATCCTTGAAGGACTTGAAGTCCTTGATAATCCACTCCTTCTCAGCATCGACCTCATCTTCAATCTTCTTTTTCTTCTCTTCCGTAAGAGTCAAAGCAGCCTTCAGCCTTGCTGCTGCTTCTTCTTCCTTCCACAGCACTTATCGAAGGTACTCAACTTCCGTAGATTGAACCTCTGAGACCTCCTTCAAATAGTTGACCTCGGCCTGAACCTTCTCGATCTTCGCTTGAGCCTCTTGGAGGGTTCTAGAAGCCTCAACCTGATAGAGATCCACTGCCTTCGAGTGAGCAAACAAATTGTGGCCCAACTGCAGAGCGAAGATCAGGTCAGAACTTCAAAGGTACATTCAACATTTAATCAAGTTCATAAAAATTGATTACATCATGATAAGCAGCGAAGGACTCATCAAACCTTTCTACATTCTCCATTCGAATCATCTTGTCAATGATGTAAAGGAGGATGCTACCCTCCATCAGAGATTGGATGACCTTTCGATCGTCCAAAGAATCCTATCCCTGGTCAGAGCTCTCACCGCTAGAGCGCCCGACTTTCCTCCTGACCTTCTTGGCAATGGCATTTCTCTCCTTCTTCTTCTTCTACTCCACAACTTTCTCCGGATCAGGAGGTGCAGGGGGAGCATCTTTATCGGGCAGGGTCAAGCTCGGCATGGTCATAATGACTTTTGGGGCAAGCACGACCTAGATCGGCATGGTCGAGGTTCGCTCTTCAATGCGAGCCTTCTTTGATGGTTTTTCGACAGAATTGCCCTTCCTTGGACAAGCGATTTCATTCTTCTAGAGTCATCTTTGTGATAGAAATAGTTAAAGTCAGAGAAAAAAATAAGGTATGATTGACTAGTTATGGGGCACTACCTATCAGATCTAGGGGACTAAGATCAATAGTTCTTCAATTTATCGATCGAGTCACGATCTTCTTTCTCTAACTCGAGAGCTAGGTGGATCGAGTCCCTTATATCCCCCCAAGAAGAATGTCCTAACTCTAGGGAGGGGCACGATCTTCTTTCTCCTTCTAGTTGTGAATGAAAGAAGGAGCATCCTTAAGCAGCTCCTTCTTGCCAAACTGGGGAGAGACATACCACTAATCTTTAGCAATAGGATGATGTTTGATAGTGAAGAAGTTGTGCAACAGAAAGATGGTAGGTTGGATATCGACCATGATGCTCAAAGAAAGAAATCGTATGATAAACCTAAACAAGTTCGGCACTGTAGAAGCAAGAAAGATATTTAAGAACCTAAACAGAGCTTCTACAAAAGGAGGAATTGGTGACCTAAGTCCAGCCTGAGGATCCTCAACATACAAGCAAATGCGGCCAGGAGGAGGGGAGCAGGCTCGGTCACTAGGACCAAGAAGTTTGAGTTCATATTCAGAAGAAATTCCGAACTAGATTCTAGTTAAATAGCGGTCTTCTTGCTAAAGTTTACAAGGGATAGTGTCAGGGATGAATAGAGGTCAGGATGTTTCTACAGGTTTGGAGTCCTTATAGGATGGATCCATCAGGGCCAGATGGGATGAACTTCCGGAATAGGTTGATCAAGATTCTTTAGCAGACATATGGATTAAACAAAGCTTCAAAAAATTCTTAAAAATCAAGAAAAATAAGATGCATGACTTGCTTGAAGAAACCAAACAAACGAAGACACAAAAGATGTAGGAATAATCAAAAGAAGGGTTTCGAAACTAACCTAAATTGATTGGAAAGAGCGGGGAGACGGTGAGCATGATGAAAATCAAATGGAAGGATGCCTAGGATTGGAGAAAATGGTGGAAAAGATCGGAACTCTTGAGCATGAAAAAGATGAAAACCAGAAGAAAAGGGAGAAGATCTTAGTCTAAATGAGGCCTTGGAGGAAGAAGATGAACTTAAATATCCCAAAGAGCTCGAGGCAGTTATGATTGCAAGTCTCCTCCAATCGAGCCCTGATGGACATGTGTCCCACTCATCATGGTAGGGGGCTAACGGCTGCTAGGTCCTTAATTGCACCATACCTAAGGCAAAGCTTCGATTAGAGTTTTGATAAATTATCTTTTTAGGTCACCATGTATTGAAGAAGCTTCAGCACCTACGTAGTAAATGCAAAAACATCCCATCCAATGAGTATGAAAAATCAGAAAAGGACTTCAACAGTCACCATTCTTTATACTCCCTCCTTCAAACTTCAAACTTGAGAGTAGGGAGACTATTGTTGGGATTAAACTCACTCCTATCGATGTTCGACCTGGTTCCATGGTAATCCCAAGATGGTGGACCTTCAATCAGCTAGTTGATCTTCTAGACTTCATGGATAAGCTACAAAACTCATGAAGCTTTGCGAACCCCACCTAGATGAGCTTATATAGTGAATGTGATCATTTTCCACCTAACAGTAAAGCTTGAGTAGCAGAGCCCAATTGATCTGATTCTCTTCGGTGATAAGCTATGAAGGCAGCCAAATTCCTCCATTATAAGTGGCTGGCTCCAGTCGAACTCCTTTCGGATAAACTTGAATAATGAAAGCCATCATCTAAGCAAGTGACTAAGCATTCAATCCCCGTATAGCCTGGTTTGGCCAATCTTGAAGTTGGCCGAACTTCTTTCCAACCAGTTCTCTTTCAAATTGGGTCTCACCATCGCAGATTAGATCTTATGGTAGGAACCATTGATTAGCAGAGCTTCCCCCATAGATGAACTTTTATACCTTACTGAGAGTGACAGATCTCAGCCCTATCAAATCTGGAATCTCGAATATGTTAGTTAGAGTTGACAAAAGGACCTCATCTTCAAGTTATCTATTTGTAGACCATCCAAAGGACTCCTTCCAGTCGAACTCCTCCTAGTCACCCAAAGGGCTCCTTCCAGTCGAACACCTTCTAGTCGCCTAAAGGGCTCCTTCTAGCCGAACTCCTGCTAGTTGTCTAAAGGGTTCCCTCCAATTGAACCCCATCTAGTTGTCAAGCAGGCTTCTTTCAGCTGAATTTGTTACTGTCACCCAGAAGGACCTCATCGGTTATGCAGATTTAGCTTTTGACTCAATGCAAACCAATCGACATGCAAGCAACCTCAGAAAAGCCTAAACTTCTCCAGAGCTGTTGTGATATGAAGCTCTAATCTCTACTCTAATTTTTTAAATGCTCCATTTCTATTGGCCAAAAGAGATGACTTGATCATCGGAGGATCCTACTAGGGCCACTCCCCAACTTCGATTAGGACTTGTCTTGAAGTCACCAGCTACGACCTCATCTTCTCCAGCTCTAGCCTAGTTCCGACGTCAACCAAATTTTGCATCAACAGTCTTCATTATCTATTTAAGATAATGATGAATCCCATAGATTAGCACTATAGTTTTAGGATTATAATGATATCATACCTATGAGATCTAAAATCTTAAAATCCTAATATAAAATATTTTTGATCGATGGAACGTTGAGTTGAGGATCAATGATTTTGGAAAGACTGGCACATCCTAGTATGCTCAATGGAGAGGATGATTGATCTCACTATCACTTATGTATGAAACTAATATAAGGATGGAGATGCTCATTAGAGAATGAGTTCACTAAAATGATCTGACTTGAGAATATCTAATGGAGTCTTATCTATATGTCAATAGATGGTTCTCATAGTGGAAGTTGTGCAAGTAATTCTTTGATCTGAGACTATCATAGAATCTTGTATACATGAATCTATATTTTGGTTCATACTCATTCATGACTTAATCATGTATGGGTTGTTCTGAATATGGTGGATTGCATATGGAGGTTGTGAGTAGGTCAACATGAAAATGATCACTGCCAGTAAGAGGAGTTCGCATCCTACTTACTTTAATCAAATAATAATTCAGGAAGACTTTGATCAAAGCATGATGAAAATTAAAAATAGTTTTAAATATTTTATTAATCAAATTATTATTGTAAGATTAAGAGAAATAAGAATATGATATTGGGTTTGACATGTTTTCATATCCAAAGTCATATTCGGGATGCACGGTGATCTAGGATCAAGTTGCATGGTAACTTTCTACTAAAGAATATTTTTGGTATTTTGATCAAAATTGCATATCTTCTAGATGGACATGATACATTGCTAGATGTCAATCATGTCTTATGGGTTCGATCAAATTAAAGAATTTATTTTGATCATCAATTAGAAAGTGTTCTGATTGATCGAATCGGGTCAGCTTAATTTGACCTAAATCGATTTTGTTGAGTTCTAACCAAATTAGGTCAAATTGCGTCCGGACCCACTACTGGCTAGATGTGGAATCCAATGTGTCACATACAAAGAGAATTGATGAAGGGTTTAATAGGATTAAATCAAGTTTGCAAATTGAACATGCTAGCACATATTGCAAATCCTAGCATCTAGATTCGAATCGGGTTCTGATTTGGGCTAATTAGATCCATTGTTGGCTAAATCAATTTTGGTCATTAATTGGGCTAACTCCTGGCTAGATGACTAAGGATTTGGGTGGCTCTTATCTAGATCCCACATACCAGATAGTCTCTCTCTTGGCACGTGGAGATAGTTCATGCGCTAGGGAGTCTTGGTGCAAAGGATTTGTTGGCGCCATTTATCTTTGCCCTATCCATTTATACTTTTACATAACTTTTGTTACGTAGTTTTAGATCTAAAGGAAGGCACCTAAAAGTCCTTCTGGGTCTTAAACACTTGGTGTTTTAATTGGTATTTTGATGAGGCAAGCAACCTTGCCGCCCTCCTTGAGTTGGCGCCACTTGGACATGAGAGTCCAAGTGGTTGTGGACTCTTCCACACACACCTTATCTCCATGCCCCCTTCTGATGTTGGCACACACATGGAAGGCCATTTGATGGCCAGTGATCAGATCCAATCCATTCATTAAAAGGCACATCTTATTCATGCTTCGTGACACTTGAGAAACAACGTTGAATTAGTCCGAAGAGTCCTTCTGTGATAAGGCATCTCTTCAAATTAATTCAATGTACTCCCATGTTTCCTAAGCTTTCAGATGGGCATGAGTTTTTGTAAGGGTGTGAGATGAGGATAAGGGAAGGGCATGAGATTTTTTTGGAGGTGCCCCTATGTACAATATAAATAGGGTCGCACTCCAAGCTTCCGATGCAATCTAATCCAAATCAATCCTTCTTTCTTACATGTGTTCACTCTTGTCCAATTTTCTTTCTTCCCTTTCCTTATCCAGACAAGGTCTTATTAAGGACAAAAAGTCTTCCTTAATATAAGAGATTAGAAAGAAAAATTAAGAAGACAAAGGAAAAAGAAAGCAATGAAAGGAAAGGCTAGGAGGAAGAAAGCAAGGTGAAAAGACGGTTCTGCCAAAATCAAATTAAATTCTTACTTTAAGTATTTAATTTAAGAAATCAAATTTATAGGGTGTTAGAGGCTTGATCAAGTTCTTATGTGGACCAACATTGGAGGGTAAACATGTGGACACCTGGTGGAAACCCTGATGGATCTCTACAGGAATTCAGGCTCGAATTAGGATTTTGCAATCATAGGTACATTCCTATACCTAAATTATATTATAATTGCATGTTATATGATTTAAATCCAAATAAGGTGGTCCTTGGGTTACGGTTCGATTTTAGGATTTCATATTAATTGCTTTAAAATCCATGCTTCTACCCTGGTCACCATACCCTATAGGTGCATCGATAGTTCACCTTGTGTATATTATAGTTTGACTACACCATAACTTGATCTCCTAGCCATTCAAAATTTTGAGGTATATGTTGGCTATAGCATATACATTCTAAAAATTGGATTTCACCAATAGGGGATCTATCAACCTCGATAGATGAAAAGTAGTCCTATGATGATCATGAGATCGAGTCTTTAAGCCCATGGCCATGGTAGTGTGAATTAATAGAAAAGAGTTTCTATTAAGATTTTACATTAGACTCGAGTCAAATATTTTATTCATATGATGAGTGTTAGGTCTGATGAGTTCATCTTGATCTTGATCCTATCGAGGCTCATGATAGAAGAACCCAATCATATAGGTAGCTGCATCAAGAGGTTCATATTCAATTCTGATGGGTTGCCACCATATACTGCTAAATGTCACTAGTGAATTTTGGAACTAATTAGAATTATCTTGATGATTGATGATTCTAATTGTGTGAATCAAAAAAATTTTGGTCCATTGAAAGTTTTGATGATGTCGATGATAGAGATCACAACATGTCCCATTACCATATAGAATTGAACCTAACTAGGTCACACAAATAAGAGGTTGGATCTAGATGTCATCAATTGGATGAACTCAGTTTGATTGATTTGGATTAGATCCAATCAGGTTCAAGAAAATCATGCTAGCATACGATTGAGCCAGATTTTCTCCTTCTATTGTCTTTTTGGTTCATCTTGACTTAATCAAATTTGATTTGGCTTATTTCGAAGCCTTGTATGAGTTTGTTCTGATCTGATTGAAGCTTGTGTTGGTGTGAACAGACTTATCCTGGTCAAAACAGGCTTGTCTTGAAGAGTTTAGGGCTTGTCTTAAAATCCTAGCAAGGGTGTTAGGACAAGGGATCTTTGACCCTTTCTTTGCTGGAAAGAAGAGGTTGGGGCATGCACCCCTGGACTTTATTTGAGGGTGCATGTCCCCATAGGATTTGTGTGAAGAAATGTAGATGCACACCCCCATATGGCATGCACCCGATGGGATCAAAACTCTAGGGGATAAGTGTTTGCGCCTAACTCTTCTCCCTCATCCATTTTACACACCATTTTTTCTATGTTTTGTGCAAAAAAATCAAAAAAAAAAAAGGTGTGGGTATGGGATTTCAGATTGGAGTCCTTCTGCTTTAACCAATCCAGTTGCTTAAAGCTCCAGGATTCCAGGGTGGTGGTAGGTATATAAAAGGACCCCTGCATCTAGTTGTTTGGCATTGAAGTTCCTCCATGGCGAAGCTCTGTCTCTCCCACCATCACCCATGCCCTCTTCTAGATCTCCTCCCTCTTCTGCATGCCCAAATTGGTTGAACAAAAATTAGAGTTCAAGAGTTGGTCTCTGATCCTACAAAGGTTATGCAATTAGTTGCTAATCAAGAGGCGAACATGCTGCCTTGAGGATCAAGTTTGAAGGCTTCATAGATCGATTCTAGATATGATCTTTTGAGATCAGATCCAAAAGGAGAAGGCATTCAGATCCGACCTAAGTGGACTTTGGTAGAGGTCGGGTGTGTGCGCGGCTAGATCCAGAGCCTCTACGCGCTGTTAGATCATCGGTAGGGTAAACCATTTACCCAAATTAGGTAATATGTGATGTTACAATTTTATTTTAATTTTAGTTTTTCCTATTAGATTATTCCAATTAGATATAAGAACTTTTAGATCTAATCAGATCATTAGAAATTTTTTTAAAATTTTTGCTATAGATTTGATTAGATCAGATCGATCCTACGGTAGGAAAACTAGTTTTTTCCTATAGCATGCTTAATGAAGAGGGTGGCTGATCTCATAAGCCATCTGTATGGGGAAACTAATACAAGAATGTAGGTACTTATTAGAGAATGAGTTCATTGAATTGATTTGCTGATAGAGAACATCTTATAGAGTCTTACTTACATATCAAAAGATGGTTCTTTAAGTGAAAGTTGTGCAAGTAATCCTTAGACCTGAGATCATCATAAAATCTTATGCACATGAAACCATATTTTCGTTCATATCTAAACATAGCATTAAGATATGTATAGGATGTTTTGGATATGGTGGAGTATGTATGAAGGTTGTGAGTCGATCAACAAGGAATCAATCACTCCTAGTAAGAGGAGTTCGCATCTTATGAATTCTCATCACTAGATGACTCAGTAAAGTCTTTTGGCCAAAAGTAGGATGGAGATTAGAAAGGGTTTCTAATGCTTCATCATTTGAGTCATCAATAGTTGATTGAGAATCGATATGAATATGTTTTTGAGTTTGATATAATTCCAAACCCACAAACTTATTCAAGATGCAGGGATGATCGAAGGATTGAATTGCATGGTAACTTACCACTGAAGGATATATTTGATATTTTTATCAAATTCCACATCTTTTGGATAGTCAAGATATATTGCTAGATGTCAATCATGACTTGTAGGTTTTGATCGAATTAAAGAATTTAATTCAATCACTAATTAGAAAGAGTTCTAATTATTAAAATTGGGTTAGCCCGATTTGACCTAAATCAGTTAGATTAGATTCCAATCTGATTAGGTCAACTTGCATCGAATCTAGTGCTAGCTAGATGTGGAACCCATTGGATCACACATAAAGAAAAATAATAAAGGATCTAATTAGATTAGATCAAGTTTGTAGATTAAACATGCTAGCACATGTTGCAAACCCTAGACCTAGTTTGAATTGGATTCGGGTTCGATTTATTTTTTCGTTTGAATTTTGGCAAAATTGGCTTACCAATTTTTGGTTGGATCAATGCTACTTTATAGCACTTCATTTGATCTCTCTCTCTCTCTCTCTCTCTCTCTCTCTCTCTCTCCAATGCCCACATGCATTTGAATAAGTCAAACTTGTGGGTGTGGGGAATGTTATGTACGCCAAGGACAATTTTCCTTGTATTTATCCATTTGATGTCATGCATATTTTTGTAGGGCATGGACATAAGAATATATATGGTGCCTAAGAGTCCTTCTAAGGCTTAAATGCTTTGTTGGTTTCAAATGAATGGATAAAGTCAAACTCTAGCCTAGCCCCTTATCTCTTGGTGCCAACTTTTATCCTTGCACCACTTTTAAGTCCAAATAGTGTGGACTCCTCATCTCCATGCCCAAGACCAGATGGCACCTCCTTTTCTAGCCCTTAGATGGCTTTATTGTGCCAATAAATGGTATAGAAATATGGTTCCAATAAGAAGCCTCATGACTCTTTGGAAAAATACTGGAGAATTAATTATGAAGAATCCTTCTGCTTGAAGCAACTCTTTGGATTAATTCTTGATGCCTTCCACATGTCTTGGGACTTTAGTTAGGGGAAAGATTAAGTGGATGGGCATGAGATAAGATGGAAGGGCATGTGGTGGATTGATGGGGTGCGAGTTTTTATGGCAAAGCAACCCTACATATATTATAAATAGGGTGGCGCACTCGAGAATTCTTATTCCATCATATCTCTTCTTTCTTACCATCTTGTCCCAATATTTTTTCTTCTTTTGTCTTGTCAAGATAAGGTCCTAAATTAGGATAAGAAGTTTTCTTTAGGACAATAATTAGGAAGAAAAATAGGGAAGATAGGGAATAGAAAAGTAAAAGAAAAGGAAAGGCTAGGGAAAAGAGAAGGTTGTCTTTCTCCGGGGTGTCTGAATAGTTCTCTTTCATTCCTTATTAAGATAAAATCCTAATTAGGACAAGGAGTCTAATTTAGGACAAGGACTTAGAAAGAGAATTAGAAAAGATCAAAGGAAGAAAGAAGTAAGAGAGGGAGGCTTTGGTGCTAACATTTTTTATAGTGTGGTTTTGCCAGGTTAGGTTGATCAGATTCTTCATAGAAGAATTGAACAATGTGAACCAACATGTGAAGTGATAAAGTCTTGATCAAGACTCTATGTGGATCACTATTGAAAGGCATACACTTGGACGCCTAGTGGAAAAGTTGTATATGAAAGAGATATCCTAATTTCCCGGATCAGGTTCGTTCAAATTTGATTGGATCGAGAGGCATATTTCAAAAATTATCTCTTAGATCCAAATTAGATCTGAAACTTTTTAGATCTAATTTTATGATCAGACAAATAAAAAAATTAAATTAAATTAAATCTAAATTAATGTTATCTTGATTTGGGTAATCCGATTATCCTTTGATGATCCTACTGATTGCCTGAGGTTCTGGATCTAGCCATGCAAGCGCCTGGCCTCTATCGGTATCCACTCGGACTGGATCTAGAGATCTTTTCCTTCTTTATCACATCTCCAAAAATCAAATTTCGATCTAATTTGGAGGGTCTTCAAAATCCCTTCTGAAGATCAGTAGTCGTTTCTGCAGTAGTGCTGCCTTCTTCCTTTTTCGTCGACCTTTTCTTGCCTGGATCGCACCTAACTGAAGCCCAACTTTCTTAGGCATGGAGCAGAGAGAGAGGATCAGAAGGTGGTGCGAAGAAGGAAGAGGGGCAGCCTTAGGGCATGGGCTAAGAAGAACTCTCAAAAACTTGGGCGTAGATAGGGTTTATTTATAGACCCTGCCGTGCCATGCAGTGCTACATCACTCCGGCCAATCACATTGCTTCATGCAATCAGATCTAAATTTGATTGATGGGATGACATCACCTAATCCAATTAGATGAGATCCCCATAGATTCATCCTTAGATAGTGCCTAAGACTGATCAAAGTCTATAAGTAAGGGTCACCCAAGTTGAATCCAAGAAGTAACCTAGAGTCCCATCCGTATGGGACTCCAGTGTTTATCCAAATGGGGCGCACGCCATCCTAGGCATGCACCCTCCATCTGCCTACCAAATGGTAAGTGGACTTGGTCAATAAGTCTCTCCTATGGGTGCATGACATATGGATAGATGTCCAAGGGTCAAAGGTCAACATTTGACCAAAGTCAAAGAACAAGAATTAGCAGGTGACGGAAAATGGTAGGTGTTGTCTCAAATTTATCTCATAAATTAAGACAATCCTTTTTTGACCTAGACAAGCTCCAGTCAGATTAGGTAAAGGTATGTGAGTTGGCACAAATACATTTGCCTCAGTCAAGATAACTTTTAATGATAATAGAAGGAGAACGTTAGGCTTAATCGTGTGCTAGCACGATTTTCTTGAACCTAATTGAATCTAATTCAAATCAACTGAACTGGGTTAGTCCAATTGATGATATTCAGATCCAAACCCTTTTTTGTGTGATCCAATTAGGTTCAATTCTATATGATAATGGGATATGTCATGATCTCCATCAATAACATCATCGAAACTCCTTTCGATGGATCAAAACTCTTCTGATTCAGACAACTGAAATGATCGATCATCTAAATCATTCTAATTGCTCCCAAAATCCACCAATGATACTTAGCAGTATATGATGGCAACCCATCAAAACTGAAAATGAACCTCTTAGTACAGCTACTTGTGTGATTGAGTTCTTCTATCTTTAGCCCCAATTAGATTAGGGTTAGGATGAACTCGTCAAACCCTAATTTCTATCATATGATATAATCATTCGATTCAAGTCTGATGTGAAAACCTTAATAGAAACTCTTTCTATTATTTCACTCTCTACCATGGCCATGGGCTTATGGACTTGATTCTTATGATCGTCGTAGGGCTGCTCCTCATCCACCAAGGTAGATAGATTTCCTCTTGGTGCAATCCAATTCGTACAATGAGCATGCTATAGCCAACATACACCTCAGAATATCGAATGGCTAGGAGATCGAGTTATGGTGTAGTCAAACTATAACACCCTCAAGGTGAACTACTGATGCACCTTAGGTTAAAGAATCAGACACATCGCTGCAGCTTCAAGTCAGTCATCGACGAGAAGGTAGACTTCCTTATGACTACTCAAGGTGGTCACGCTCAGTGCTCTCATTCTCTAACGAGTACCTATACTCTCATTCCGATCTCTCTACACTATAGATTTAAGACTCATCTACTCTGAAGAAGCGATTGTACACTAACCTTCCAGATCAATCACCATCCTCATGACGATCCTATGGTCAGGAGCCTTTTATGACTTAATAAATGAAAGTTCTTATCTTAAATTTTCAACTCTTGAAAATAAGAATTATCATTACCATTAACTCAAGGGATGTATCACAGACGCTAAATACACATATATGATAGAAAATAATCCATTTTATTATTTATAGTCAAAATTATTATTTTGCCCCTAGAAGTGTATTACAAGTGTCAGCCAATTCTGGCTTCTAGGGCACACATATCTAACAAACTCCGACTTGACTTAAAGTCAATTGGCTACAAATCTAAGTGCCATCTTCTCAAGGTAGACTTCGATCTTCTACTAGCCCAACGGTTTTGTAAGCGGGTCCACCGCATTGTCTGCGAAGTCGACTCTCTTGACCTCGACGTAACCCTTCTCAAGGTAATCGCAGATGACGTGGTATCGCCGCTCGATGTGCTTGGATTTCTGATGAGACCTCGACTCCTTAGCAAGGGCTATGGCACAATTGTTGTCGCAGTATAGAGGAATGGCATCTGATGGCATTACTCCAATCTCTGTGGCAAACTTCTTATACTAGAATGCCTTCTTTGCAGCTTCTAATGAAGTGATGTATTTTGGTTCCATGATAGAATCTGCTATCACTATCTGCTTGAAACTTTTTCAACGACAGCTCCACCATTGCACACAAATAGACTACCAGATGTTGACTTTCGATCATCTGCATCGGACATAAAATTCGAGTCTATATACCCCTAGACTTGGAGTTCTCCATTACCAAAGACCAAAAACATATCCTTAGTTCTTCTTAAGTACTTAAGGATACATTTCACAGAAGTCTAGTGTTCTTCACCTAGATTTGATCGATATCTGCTCGTGACACTCACAACATGGTCTATATCAAGTCAAGTACATAGCATGGCATACATGAGGTTTTCTATTGCTGAAGCATAAGGGATCTTCCTCATGCGTTCTATTTCCTCGGATGTGCTAGGGCACATCTTCTTGGAAAGATGAATGCCATGTCTGAAGGGTACTAAACCCCTCTTAGAGTTTTTCATGCTAAACCTCTTTAGCACTTTCTCTATGTACATTTTTTTGTGAAAGTTCTAGCATCCTATTCAGTCTATCTCTATAGACCTTAATTTCCAAAATAAAAGATGCTTCTCCTAGATCTTTCATAGAGAATTCTTTAGATAACTAAATTTTAACTATGGTCAACATGGGAATATCATTTCCGATAAGGAGGATGTCATCCACGTACAATACGAGGAAGATAATAGCGCTCCCGCTGATCTTTTTGAAGACACATGGCTCCTCCTCATTTTTGATGAAATCAAATAATTTGATCACATCATTAAAATGAGTATTCCAGCTCCGAGATGCTTGCTTAAGTCCATATATGGACCTTTGTAGCTTGCATACCTTGTGATCATCATCACCGGATGTGAAATCTAGCGACTGTTCCATATAGATATCTTTCTCAAGATATCCATTTAAGAATATCATTTTCATGTTCATTTGTCATATTTCATAATTGAAATAGGCTGCAACAGCAAGCAATATGTGAATGAATTTTAGCATAGCTACTGGCGAAAAGGTATCCTGATAGTCAATGCCTTCGTGCTGACTATAACCTTTTGCCACTAATCTATCCTTGAATGTCTCCACATTCCCATTTACACCAATCTTTCTCTTCTAGATCCATTTACATTCAATAGGTACTATATCTTCTGATGGATCTACCAAGATCCAAACTTGGTTTGAGTACATCGAGTCAATTTCTGACTTCATTGTCTCTAACCATTTCTCAGAGTCGATATTCGATATCGCCTCGTTATAGGTTTTGGGATCATCACCATGAACCCCATTACCTACGAGGAACATTTTCTCTAATAGTACCTAAGTACCTCTCAAGAGGATGGGAATCCTTTCCGATCTATGAGATGGAGGAGGTAGTGAATGGATTGGCTCAACCTGATTTGGTTTCATTTAGTCCTTAGCTAGTTGCTCTTGTGAGACTTTCTCCTCGAGCTTGATCTGCTTTCTAATGTCATTATCTTGAATAAACAATTTTTCAAGAAAGATGGCATGTCGACTCATAATCATATTATGATCTTTTGGAATGTAGAAATAATATCCTAATGACTCTTTAGGATATCCTATAAATCGAGCTCTAAAGGATCTAAAGTCTAACTTATCCGCTTGTTGTCTTTTGACATAAGCCAGACAATCCTAAGTTCTGAGATGACTCAAACCTAGTTTCTTACCATGCCATATCTCATACGGTATGGTAGGAATAGTTTTAGAAGAAATCCTATTCAGTAAGTATGTTGTAGTTAACAAACAGTGTCCTTAAAGAAAATCAGAAAGGTCTGTGAAGCTTATCATGGATCGGACCATATCTAATAGGGTCCGATTCCTCCATTCTAAAACTCCATTGAGTTGAGATATTTCAGGTGGAGTCTATTGAGAGACTATGCCATTTTCATTGAGATAGTCCAGGAATTCTCGATTAGGATATTCACCTCCTCAATCTGATCGAAGAATCTTAATAGATTTTCCAATTTGCTTTTCTACTTCATGTCTGAATTCTTTGAACTTTTCAAAAGCTTCAGACTTGTGTCTCATAAGATATACATACCCATACCTAGATAAATCATCGGTAAAGATTATGAAGTAGACAAAGTTGCCTCTAGCCAGCACATCAAATGGGCCACACACATCAGTATGTACTAGGGCAAGAAGATCCGTGGCCCTTTCCCCATATCCTACAAAAGAGAGCTTAGTCATTTTGCCATGAAGACATGATTCACAAATTGGATATGACTCGAAAGTCAACAGACTCAATAACCCAGTTTTCTCTAATTTGTTAATCCTATCTTCTGCTATATGACCTAGTCTTAGGTGCCATAGATATCTATCGTTTGGACTATCCCTAGGTCATTTTATGGTATTCACATTTTGCTCAATATTAAAAATAGATACATCAATATGTAACTGATAAAGACCATTAATAAGAAAATCACTTACAATTTTATTTCTTTCATAAAGAATGTTACAACGGTCCTTAAGAAAACTAATTACATAGCCTTCTAATACAAGACAAGAAACAAAAATCAAATTTCTGCTTGCTGCAGACATATAATAACAGTCTTTTAACACTAAGTCTAAACCAGATGATAGTCGAAGAGGGTATGTTCCCACGGCCATGGCAGCAACTGTTGCTCCATTTCTGACGTGCAGGATCATCTCACCATCCCTCAACCTCCTGCTATCTTCAAGATCCTGCATAGAAGTGCACAAGTGAGCACTAGAACCAGAGTCAAACACCGAACTGGATACAGAAGAAATCATAAGGTTAGACTCAATAACAAGCATACCTCCAGAAGGACCTACCTCCTTTTTTAGGGTGGCCAGGTAAGTGGGGAAATTTCGCTTCCAGTGGCCATCATTGTTGCAATGGAAACACTTTCCTTTATCAACGGTCTTTTTCTTCAGCTCTGCTTTTTTCTTCTTTCCTCCTTCCACCTTCTGCTTTTTCATAGACTTCTACTTCTTTTCAAAAAACTTTCTCTTGGAAGAAGTCCATTCCATAGCAAGTACTGAGCCTTTAGAACCTTTCATGGAAAGCTCAGCGGTAACCAGCATGTTCATAAGTTCGGCCAAGGAATTTTGAAGTTTATGCATATGGTAGTTCATGATGAACTATCCGTATGCATCAGTCAAGGATTGTAGAATTATATCATTCTGCAGATCCAAGTCCAATCTTACTCTGAGCTTTTCAAGCTCTTCTAAGTTCTTGATCATCATCAGACAATGATCTTGGACTAACTACTCATGCATCTTAGCCTTGAACAGTCGTTTAGTGACTTGATACTTGGCTGCGCGACTCTATTCACCAAACATCTCCTATAGGTGATCCAATATTTCACGAGCAATTTTGATATCTTCATGTTGGCACTGAAGTTCATCAGACATCAAGCCCAACATGTAGTATCTGGCCTTGTTATCATCATCTATCCACTTATCCAGAGACACTCTCTGCTTAGTGGATGGATGAGCTGGTAGTGTGAGAGGGTCCTGATCCAATCCATGAGTTAACTTCTCAGAATCTAAAATGATTTTGAAGTTCTAGAGCCAATCCTTATAATTTGGTATCATCAGTTTATGGGTGTCCAGGATACATGCTAGTGAATGGAAATCCTAATTTCCCAGACCAGGTTCCTTCAGATCTGATCAGATTAAGAGATATATTATAAAATTTTTTTTCTTTGATCTAGATCAGATCTAAGATATTTCAGATCTGATTATTATTATTTTAAAAATTAAAATAAAATTAGATAAATTAAATTAGATTTAATTTATCTTATAGTGGGTAATCCTATTACCCATTGATGATCCTGTAAGCAGCGGAAGGTTCTGGATCAAGCCATGCAAGTGCTTGGCCTCTATCAGTATCCACTCAGGCTGGATCTAGAGATCCTCTTCTTCTCTATCACATCTCCAGAAATTAGATCTGGATCTGATCTGGAGGATCTTCAAAACTCTTTTTGAAGATCAGCAGTCATCCTTTGCAATAGCACAGCCTTCCAGCTTTCACTCACCTTTCTCTTGTCTAGATTGCACCAACCAAGGTCCAAAACCCTTTTGGACATAGAGATAGAAGGAGAAGATACTTTGGCATGGAGGAGGAGAGGAGAAAAGGCCATGGGGCATGCAGATCTCAATTAATTTAGATTCCTCTTTGAGTTGGGCGCAGGGTCTTATTTATAGACTAAATGTGATCCAACTCCTCTTCTTCCCAACCAATCACAACTCTTTATGAAATCAGATCTAAATCTAATTTGTGGGAATAGAGTCCCCTGGATTCTTCCTTAGAGGGCACCTAAGACCAGTCAAAGTTGGTTCTTAGGAGAACTCTATTTGGAATCCAAAAAGGAGATGGAGTCCCTATCCAACAGGGACTCCTGGGCGCCTCCAGCTTGGGCACACGCCAAGGGTGGCGTGCGCCCTCTTCCATGCCAGGTTCTAGCAGGGGGACAGGCGCCCACCAGCTCTCCAATAGGTGCATAACATGTGAACAGAAGTCAAAGTATCAATGGTCAACATTTGACCAGTTAAAGGTAGACTTTTGACAAAAGTCAAAGAACGAGAAATGGTAGGTGACCAAAAATAGTAGGTAATGTCTTACAAAATAAGACAACCTTTTCTGACTTGGACAACCTCCAATCAGACCATATGAAGGCCTTTGATTGAGCACAAACACCTTTGGCTCAGTCAGGACAACTTAGTTATGATAATAAAAGAAGAACGTTAGGTTCAATCGAGTGCTAGCACGATTTCCTTGAACCTAATTGAATCTCATTCAGATCAATTGAACTAGATCAGCTCAATTGATGATCACCAGATTCAAACCCTTGTTTGTGTGACCCAGTTAGGTTCAGTTCTATATGGTAATGGGATATGTCATGATCTCTATCATCGACATCATCGAAACTCCTTTCGATGGATCAGAACTCTTCTGATTCGAACAGCTAGAATGATTGATCATCTAAATCATTCTAATTGCTCCCAAAATCCACCAGTGACACCTAGTAGTATATGGTGGCAACCCATCAGAGCTGAATGCGAACCTCTTGGTGTAGCTACTTGTGTGATTAAGTTCTTCTATCTTGAGCTCCGATCAGATTAGGGTTAAGGTGAACTCATCAAACCCTAGTCTCTGTCATATGATGTAATCATTCGATTCAAGTCCGATGTGAAAGTCTAAATAGAAACTCTTTCTATTATTTCACTCTGCCATGGCCATGGACTTCTGGACTTGATTCTCATGATCATCATAGGGCTGCTCCTCTACCACCGAGGTAGATAGATTCCATCTTGATGCTATCCAGTTCCTACAATGAACATGCTATAGCCAACATACACCTCAGGGTTCCATATGGCTAGGAGACCGAGTAATGGTGTAGTCAAACTATAACACCCTCAAGGTGAACTGTCGATGCACCTCAGGTCAAAGAACCAGACACACCACTGCAGCATCGAGTCAGTCATTGACGAGAAGGTAGACTTCCTAATGACTACTCGAGGTGGTCACGCTCAGTGCCCTCATTCTCTAACGAGTATCTGTACTCTCGCTCTGATGTCTCCACACCATAGACTCAAGACTCATCTACTAAAGAGAAGTGATTGTACACCAACCTTCCGGATCAATCACCATCCTCGTGATGATCCTATGGTCGGGAGCATTTTATGAGTTAACAATGATTATTCATGTCTTAAATTTTCAACTCTTGAAAATATGAATTATCATTACCATTAACTCAAAGGATGTATCATAGACACTAAATACACATATGTGATAGAAAATAACCCATTTTATTTATTATAGTCAAAATTATAATTTTGCCCCTAGAAGTGTATTACAAGTGTCAGCCAATTCTGGCTTCTAGGGCGCATATATCTAACAATCTTCCCACTTGTCCTAAAGCCAATTGGCTACAAGTCTAAGTCCCATCTTCTCAAGGTGGGCTTCGATCTTCTGCTGGCCCAACGGCTTTGTAAGTGGGTCTGCCACATTATCTATGGAGTTGACTCTCTTGACCTCGACATAACCCTTCTCGAGGTAATCACGAATGAGGTGGTATCGCCGTTCAATGTGCTTGAATTTCTGGTGAGACCTTGGCTCCTTAGCAAGGGCTATGGCGCCATTGTTGTCGCAGTATAGAGGAATGGCATCTGATGGCATTACTCCGATTTCTGCAGCAAACTTCTTGTACCAGAATGCTTCCTTCGCAGCCTCTGATGCAGCGATATATTCTGCTTCCATGGTGGAATCTACTATCACCATTTGCTTGGAACTCTTCCAGCTGACAGCACCACCATTGCACACAAACAGACTTCCAGATGTCGACTTTTGATCATCTATATCGGACATGAAATCCGAGTCTGTGTATCCCTGAACTTGGAGTTCTCCATTACCAAAGACCAACATCATATCCTTAGTTCTTCTCAAGTACTTAAGGATACATTTCATAAAAGTCCAGTGTTCTTCACCTGGATTTGACTGATATCTGCTTGTGACACTCACAGCATGGGCTATATCAGGTCATGTACATAGCATGGCATACATGAGGCTCCCTATTGTAGAAGCATAAGGGATCTTGCTCATGCATTCTATTTCCTCAGGTGTGCTAGGGCACATCTTCTTGGAAAGATGAATACCATGTCTGAAGGGTATTAATCCCCTCTTAGAGTTTTCCATACTAAACCTCTTTAGTACTTTCTCTATGTACATCTTCTGTGAAAGTCCTAGCATCCTATTCGGTCTATCCCTATAGATCTTAATTTCTAGAATAAAGGATGCTTCACCTAGGTCTTTCATGGAGAATTCCTTGGACAACCATAATTTGACTGTTGTCATCATGGAAATATCATTCCCAATAAGGAGGATGTCATCCATGTACAATACGAGGAAGACAACAGCACTTCCACTGACCTTTTTGAAGACACATGGTTCTTCTTCATTTTTGATGAAACCAAACATTTTGATCACATCATTGAAACGAGTGTTCTAGCTCTGAGATGCTTGCTTAAGTCCATATATGGACCTTTGCAGCTTGCAAATCTTATGATCAGTATCATTGGATGTGAAACCTAGTACCTGTTCCATATAGATATCTTCCTCAAGATATCCATTCAAAAACACCATTTTCACGTCCATTTGCCATATTTCATAATCGAAATAGGCTGCAACGGCAAGCAATGTGTAAATGGACTTTAGCATAGCCACTGGAGAAAAGGTATCCTAATTGTCAATGCCTTCGCATTGATTATACTCTTTCGCCACTAGTCTAGCCTTGAATGTCTCCACATTTCCATCTGCACCAATCTTTCTCTTGAAGATCCATTTACACCCAATAGATACTATACTTTCTGGTGGATCTACCAAGGTCTAGACTTGATTTGAGTGCATCAAGTCAATTTCTGACTGCATTGCCTGTAGCTATTTCTTGGAGTCAATATCTGATATCGCCTCATTGTAGGTTTTGGGATCATCACCATGAGCACCATTACCTATGAGGAATATTTCCTCTGATTACATCGAGTCAATTTCTGACTTCATTGTCTCTAACCATTTCTCAGAGTCGATATTCGATATCGCCTCGTTATAGTTTTGGGATCATCACCATGAACCCATTACCTACGAGGAACATTTTCTCTAATAGTACCTAAGTACCTCTCAAGAGGATGGGAATCCTTCGATCTATGAGATGGAGGAGGTAGTGAATGGATTGGCTCAACCTGATTTGGTTTCATTTAGTCCTTAGCTAGTTGCTCTTGTGAGACTTCTCCTCGAGCTTGATCTGCTTTCTAATGTCATTATCTTGAATAAACAATTTTTCAAGAAATAGGCATGTCGACTCATAATCATATTATGATCTTTTGGAATGTAGAAATAATATCCTAATGACTCTTTAGGATATCCTATAAATCGAGCTCTAAAGGATCTAAAGTCTAACTTATCCGCTTGTTGTCTTTTGACATAAGCCAGACAATCCTAAGTTCTGAGATGACTCAAACCTAGTTTCTTACCATGCCATATCTCATACGGTATGGTAGGAATAGTTTTAGAAGAAATCCTATTCAGTAAGTATGTTGTAGTTAACAAACAGTGTCCTTAAAGAAATCAGAAAGGTCTGTGAAGCTTATCATGGATCGGACCATATCTAATAGGTCCGATTCCTCCATTCTAAAACTCCATTGAGTTGAGATATTTCAGGTGGAGTCTATTGAGAGACTATGCCATTTTCATTGAGATAGTCCAGGAATTCTCGATTAGGATATTCACCTCCTCAATCTGATCGAAGAATCTTAATAGATTTTCCAATTTGCTTTTTCTACTTCATGTCTGAATTCTTTGAACTTTTCAAAAGCTTCAGACTTGTGTCTCATAAGATATACATACCCATACCTAGATAAATCATCGGTAAAGATTATGAAGTAGACAAAGTTGCCTCTAGCCAGCACATCAAATGGGCGCACACATCAGTATGTACTAGGGCAAGAAGATCCGTGGCCCTTTCCCCATATCCTACAAAAGGGAGCTTAGTCATTTTGCCATGAAGACAAGATTCACAAATTGGTATGACTCGAAAGTCAACAGACTCAATAGCCCAGTTTTCTCTAATTTGTTAATCCTATCTTCTGCTATATGACCTAGTCTTAGGTGCCATAGATATCTATCGTTTAGACTATCCCTAGGTCATTTATGGTATTCACATTTTGCTCGATATTAAAAATAGATACATCAATATGTAACTGATAAAGACCGTTAATAAGAAAATCACTTGCAATTTTATTTCTTTCATAAAGAATGTTACAACGGTCCTTAAGAAAACTAATTACATAGCCTTCTAATACGACAAAGAACAAAAATCAAATTTCTGCTTGCTGCAGACATATAATAACAGTCTTTTAACACTAAGTCTAAACCAGATGATAGTCGAAGAGGGTATGTTCCCACGCCATGGCAGCAACTGTTGCTCCATTTCTGACGTGCAGGATCATCTCACCATCCCTCAACCTCCTGCTATCTTCAAGATCCTGCATAGAAGTGCACAAGTGAGCACTAGAACCAGAGTCAAACACCGAACTGGATACAGAAGAAATCATAAGGTTAGACTCAATAACAAGCATCCTCCAGAAGGACCTACCTCTTTAGGGTGGCCAGGTAAGTGGGGAAATTTCGCTTCCAGTGGCCATCATTGTTGCAATGGAAACACTTTCCTTTATCAACGGTCTTTTTCTTCAGCTCTGCTTTTTTCTTCTTTCCTCCTTCCACCTTCTGCTTTTTCATAGACTTCTACTTCTTTTTCAAAAAACTTTCCTTGGAAGAAGTCCATTCCATAGCAAGTACTGAGCCTTTAGAACCTTTCATGGAAAGCTCAGCGGTAACCAGCATGTTCATAAGTTCGGCCAAGGAATTTTGAAGTTTATGCATATGGTAGTTCATGATGAACTATCCGTATGCATCAGTCAAGGATTGTAGATTATATCATTCTGCAGATCCAAGTCCAATCTTACTCTGAGCTTTTCAAGCTCTTCTAAGTTCTTGATCATCATCAGACAATGATCTTGGACTAACTACTCATGCATCTTAGCCTTGAACAGTCGTTTAGTGACTTGATACTTGGCTGCGCGATCTATTCACCAAACATCTCCTATAGGTGATCCAATATTTCACGAGCAATTTTGATATCTTCATGTTGCACTGAAGTTTCATCAGACATCAAGCCCAACATGTAGTATCTGGCCTTGTTATTCATCATCTATCCACTTATCCAGAGACACTCTCTGCTTAGTGGATGGATGAGCTGGTAGTGTGAGAGGGTCCTGATCCAATCCATGAGTTAACTTCTCAGAATCTAAAATGATTTTGAAGTTCTAGAGCCAATCCTTATAATTTGGTATCATCAGTTTATGGGTGTCCAGGATACATGCTAGTGAATGGAAATCCTAATTTCCCAGACCAGGTTCCTTCAGATCTGATCAGATTAAGAGATATATTATAAAATTTTTTTCTTTGATCTAGATCAGATCTAAGATATTTCAGATCTGATTATTATTATTTTAAAAATTAAAATAAAATTAGATAAATTAAATTAGATTTAATTTATCTTATAGTGGGTAATCCTATTACCCATTGATGATCCTGTAAGCAGCGGAAGGTTCTGGATCAAGCCATGCAAGTGCTTGGCCTCTATCAGTATCCACTCAGGCTGGATCTAGAGATCCTCTTCTTCTCTATCACATCTCCAGAAATTAGATCTGGATCTGATCTGGAGGATCTTCAAAACTTCTTTTGAAGATCAGCAGTCATCCTTTGCAATAGCACAGCCTTCCAGCTTTCACTCACCTTTCTCTTGTCTAGATTGCACCAACCAAGGTCCAAAACCCTTTTGGACATAGAGATGAGAAGGAGAAGATACTTTGGCATGGAGGAGGAGAGGAGAAAAGGCCATGGGGCATGCAGATCTCAATTAATTTAGATTCCTCTTTGAGTTGGGCGCAGGGTCTTATTTATAGACTAAATGTGATCCAACTCCTCTTCTTCCCAACCAATCACAACTCTTTATGAAATCAGATCTAAATCTAATTTGTGGGAATAGAGTCCCCTGGATTCTTCCTTAGAGGGCACCTAAGACCAGTCAAAGTTGGTTCTTAGGAGAACTCTATTTGGAATCCAAAAAGGAGATGGAGTCCCTATCCAACAGGGACTCCTGGCGCCTCCAGCTTGGCACACGCCAAGGGTGGCGTGCGCCCTCTTCCATGCCAGGTCTTAGCAGGGGGACAGGCCCACCAGCTCTCCAATAGGTGCATAACATGTGAACAGAAGTCAAAGTATCAATGGTCAACATTTGACCAGTTAAAGGTAGACTTTTGACAAAAGTCAAAGAACGAGAAATGGTAGGTGACCAAAAATAGTAGGTAATGTCTTACAAAATAAGACAACCTTTTCTGACTTGGACAACCTCCAATCAGACCATATGAAGGCCTTTGATTGAGCACAAACACCTTTGGCTCAGTCAGGACAACTTAGTTATGATAATAAAAGAAGAACGTTAGGTTCAATCGAGTGCTAGCACGATTTCCTGAACCTAATTGAATCTCATTCAGATCAATTGAACTAGATCAGCTCAATTGATGATCACCAGATTCAAACCCTTGTTTGTGTGACCCAGTTAGGTTTAGTTCTATATGATAATGGGATATGTCATGATCTCTATCATCGACATCATCAAAACTCCTTTCGATGGATCAGAACTCTTCTGATTCGAACAGCTAGAATGATTGATCATCTAAATCATTCTAATTGCTTCCAAAATCACCAGTGGCACCTAGTAGTATATGTGGCACATCATCGAAACTCCTTTCGATGGATCAGAACTCTTCTGATTCGAACAGCTAGAATGATCGATCATCTAAATCATTCTAATTGCTTCCAAAATCCACCAGTGACACCTAGCAGTATATGGTGGCAACCCATCAGAGCTGAATGCGAACCTCTTGGTGCAGCTACCTGTGTGATTAAGTTCTTCTATCTTGAGCCCCGATCAGATTAGGGTTAAGGTGAACTCGTCAAACCCTAGTCTCTGTCATATGATGTAATCATTCGATTCGAGTCCAATGTGAAAATCTAAATAGAAACTCTTTCTATTATTTCACTCTGCCATGGCCATGGACTTTCTGGACTTGATTCTCATGATCATCATAGGGCTACTCCTCTACCACCGAGGTAGATAGATCCCATCTTGATGCAATCCAGTTCCTACAATGAACATGTCTACAGCCAACATACACCTCAGGGTTCCATATGGCTAGGAGACCGAGTAATGGTGTAGTCAAACTATAACACCCTCAAGGTGAACTGCCGATGCATCTCAGGTCAAAGAACCAGACACACTACTGCAGCATCGAGTCAGTCATTGACGAGAAGGTAGACTTCCTAATGACTACTCGAGGTGGTCACGCTCAGTGCCCTCGTTCTCTAACGAGTACCTGTACTCTCGCTCCGGTGTCTCCACACCGTAGACTCAAGACTCATCTACTAAAGAGAAGCGATCGTACACCAACCTTCCGGATCAATCACCATCCTCGTGATGATCCTATGGTCGGGAGCTTTTATGAGTTAATAATGATTATTCATGTCTTAAATTTTCAACTCTTGAAAATATGAATTATCATTACCATTAACTCAAAGGATGTATCACAGACACTAAATACACATATGTGATAGAAAATAACCCATTTTATTAATTATAGTCAAAATTATAATTTTGCCCCTAGAAGTGTATTACAAGTGTCAGCCAATTCTGGCTTCTAGGGCACATATATCTAACAATCTCCCACTTGTCCTAAAGCCAATTGGCTACAAGTCTAAGTCCCATCTTCTCAAGGTGGGCTTCGATCTTCTGCTGGCCCAACGGCTTTGTAAGTGGGTCTGCCACATTATCTGTGGAGTTGACTCTCTTGACCTCAACGTAACCTTTCTCAAGGTAATCGCGGATGAGATGATATCGCCGCTCAATGTGCTTGGACTTCTGGTGAGACCTCGGCTCCTTAGCAAGGGCTATGGCGCCATTGTTGTCGCAGTAAAGAGGAATGGCATCTGATGGCATTACTCCAATTTCTGCAGCAAACTTCTTGTACCAGAATGCTTCCTTTGCAGCCTCTGATGCAGCTATATATTCTGCTTCCATGGTGGAATCTGCTATCACAGTTTGCTTGGAACTCTTCCAGCTGACAGCTCCACCATTGCACACAAACAGACTTCCAGATGTCGACTTTCGATCATCTATATCGGACATGAAGTCCGAGTCTGTGTATCCCTGGAACTTGGAGTTCTCCATTACCAAAGACCAACATCATATCCTTAGTTCTTCTCAAGTACTTAAGGATACATTTCACAGAAGTCCAGTGTTCTTCACCTGGATTTGACTGATATCTGCTTGTGACACTCACAGCATGGGCTATATCAGGTCGTGTACATAGCATGGCATACATGAGGCTCCCTATTGCAGAAGCATAAGGGATCTTGCTCATGCGTTCTATTTCCTCAGGTGTGCTGGGGCACATCTTCTTGGAAAGATGAATACCATGTCTGAAGGGTATTAATCCCCTCTTAGAGTTTTCCATACTAAACCTCTTTAGTACTTCCTCTATGTACATCTTCTGTGAAAGTCCTAGCATCCTATTCGGTCTATCCCTATAGACCTTAATTCCTAGAATAAAGGATGCTTCACCTAGGTCTTTCATGGAGAATTCCTTGGACAACCACATCTTGACTGATGTCAACATGGGAATATCATTCCCAATAAGGAGGATGTCATCCACGTACAATACGAGGAAGACAACAGCGCTCCCACTGACCCTTTTGAAAACACATGGTTCCTCTTCATTTTTGATGAAACCAAACTTTTTGATCACATCATTGAAACGAGTGTTCCAGCTCCGAGATGCTTGCTTAAGTCCATATATGGACCTTTGCAGCTTGCAAACCTTGTGATCAGTATCACTGGATGTGAAACCTAGCGGCTGTTCCATATAGATATCTTCCTCAAGATATCCATTTAGGAATGCCGTTTTCACGTCCATTTGCCATATTTCATAATCGAAATAGGCTGCAACAGCAAGCAATGTGCGGATGGATTTTAGCATAGCTACTGGGGAAAAGGTATCCTGATAGTCAATGCCTTCACGTTGACTATAACCTTTTGCCACTAGTCTAGCCTTGAATGTCTCCACATTCCCATCTGCACCAATCTTTCTCTTGAAGATCCATTTACACCCAATAGGTACTATACCTTCTGGTGGATCTACCAAGGTCCAGACTTGGTTTGAGTGCATCGAGTCAATTTCTGACTGCATTGCCTCTAAGCCATTTCTCGGAGTCGATATCTGATATCGCCTCGTTGTAGGTTTTGGGATCATCACCATGAGCACCATTACCTACGAGGAACATTTCCTCTACATCCTCTGAAATAATACCTAAGTATCTTTCAGGGGGACGGGAAACTCTTTCCGATCTACGAGGTGGAGGAGGTAGTGTTCTTATTGGCTCAACCTGATTTGGTTCCACTTGGTCCTTAGCTCGTTTCTGCTTGTGAGACTTTCTCATCAAGCTTAATCTGCTTTCCAATGCCACTATCTTGAATAAACTATTTTTCAAGAAATATGGCATGTCGACTCACAATCACATTGTGGTCTTCTGGAATGTAGAAATAGTATCCTAATGACTCTTTAGGATATCCTATGAATCGAGCTCTAAAGGACCTAAACTCTAACTTGTCCGCTTGTTGTCTTTTGACATGAGCCGGACAACCCCAAATTCTGAGATGACTCAGACTTGGTTTCTTACCGTGCCATATCTCATACGGTGTGGTAGGAACGGTTTTAGAGGGAACCCTATTCAGTAGAATAGATTGAAGTTAACAATGAATGTCCCCAAAGAAAATCAGGGAGGTCTGTGAAGCTCATCATGGATCGAACCATATCCAATAGAGTCCGATTTCTCCATTCTGAAACCCCGTTGAGTTGAGGTGTTCCTGGTGGAGTCCATTGAGAGACTATGCCATTTTTCCTTAAGATAGTCTAGGAATTCCCGGCTAAGGTATTCACCTCCTCGATCTGATCGAAGAACCTTAATGGGTTTTCCAGTTTGTTTTTCTACTTCATGTCTGAATTCTTTGAACTTTTCAAAAGCTTCAGACTTATGTGTCTCATAAGATACACATACCCATACCTAGACAGATCATCGGTAAAGGTAATGAAGTAGACAAAATTGCCTCTAGCCGGCACATCAAATGGGCCGCACACATCAGTATGTACTAGGGCAAGGAGATCTGTGGCCCTCTCCCATGTCCAACAAAAGGGAGTTTAGTCATTTTGCCTTGAAGACAAGATTCACAAGTTGGATATGACTCGAAAAGTCAATGGACTCAATAGCCCATTTTTCTCCAATTTGTTGATCCTATCTTCTGCTATATGACCTAATCTCAGGTGCCATAGATATCTATCGTTTGGACTATCCCTAGGTCGTTTGGCATTCACGTTTTGCTCGATAGTTAGAAATAGGTACATCAATATGTAGCTGATAAAGACCATTAATAAGGAAACCATTTGCAATTTTATTTCTTTCATAAAGAATGTTACAATGGTCCTTAAAGAAGGTGATCACATAACCTTCTTGTGCTAAGCATGAAACAGAAATCAAATTCCTGCTAGCTGCAGGCACATAATAACAGTCTTTTAAAACTAAGTCTAAACCAGATGGTAATCGCAAGAGGGTATGTTCCCACGGCTACTGCAGCAACTCTTGCTCCATTACCGACGCGTAGGATCATGTCTCCATCCCTCAGCCTCCTGCTATCCTCAAGACCCTGCATAGAAAGTGCACAGATGAGCACTAGAACCAGAGTCAAGCACCCAACTGGATGCAGAAGAAACCGTAAGGTTAGACTCAATAACGAGCATACCTCCAGAAGGACCTTCCTTCTTGTTCTTCAGGGTGGCCAGGTAAGTAGGGCAGTTCCGCTTCCAATGGCCGTCGCTGTTGCAATGGAAACACTTTCCTTTGCCATCGGCCTTTTTCTTCGGTTCTGCCTTCTTCTTCTTTGATCCTTCCACCTTTTGCTTTTTCACAGACTTCTTTTTCTTTCCATAAGACTTTCTTTTGGAAGAAGTCCGTTCCATAGCAAGAACTGAGCCTTTAGAACCTTTCATAGAAAGCTCAGCGGTAACCAGCATATTCATCAACTCGGCCAAGGAATTTTGAAGTTTATGCATGTGGTAATTCATGATGAATTGCCCATATGCATCAGTCAAGGATTGCAGAATAATATCGTTCTGCAGGTCCAAGTCCAACTTCACACCGAGCTTCTCAAGCTCTTCCATGTCCTTGATCATTGTCAGACAGTGATCTTGGACTGACTGCCCATCACGCATCTTAGCCTTAAAAAGTCATTTCGTGACTTGATATTTGGCTGCGCGACTCTGTTCACCAAACATCTCCTGCAGGTGAGCCAACATTTGGCGAGCAGTCCCGATATCTTCATGTTGGCGCTGGAGCTCATCAGACATCGAGCCCAACATGTAGTATCTGGCCTTATTATCTTCGTCAATCCATTTTTCCAGAGACGCTCTCTGTTCAGTGGATGGACGAGCTGGTAAGGTGGGAGGGTCCTGGTCCAAAACATGTGTTAACTTCTCTGAAACCCAAAATAATTTTGTAGTTCCTGAGCCAATCTTTATAATTGGGTCCAGTCAGTCTATGTGTGTCTAGGATACGTGCCAGTGGGTTGGACGCAGACATTTTCCTGTAGAGAGTCAAAGATTCTAGTTAGATACTGTAATTTTGACTTGACCAATTTGTTTAGGGATTTTATTTTTAAACAAATTAGCTCCCACTATTTTCTCGGATCCCTACACTCCCTCTGTAGAGATGCGAAAATCTCCGCGATTGATGATTTCTAGTGGGTGGTGCGGTCTCACCAACTGACTCATCACCTCACCTAACAGTTATTGGTGATGGGTTAGCCAATGAGTGAACAACTCTTGTTCAATGATTCTCTAATCATGGTGCACCCAAACTTGGTCTCTAATTCATGAATCTCACCGTATCCGAAATATTGATCCACTCCTTAGTTAAGTCAGACCCACCATTTGCATAGACTGGGTTCCTAATTGGGTCTCTCACCGTATCCGGAATATTGAGCCCAACTCATCCTCCAGCCCATAGCATCCAATGCCTAATAGACATGGTTGCGTCTTCCCGGTGCAACTGAGCCACTGTATCCAGCCGAGAACAATCAACCCCGGGAAGGGCCCGCACATCTACAATGGTGGAAGACCTCAGACTTAATCTTTTCTTAGGGAGAATTGATTCAGGTCTCATTAAACTAGACTTGGCTTAGTCATAACAATTATGACTAACCTAGTGGCATGGGTCAGCTCGGATTATTGACCACCTCAGATCAGAACTGTGTCAACAGATATGGCCAGGTAAGTGAGACCGGTGGAAGGAATATGCCATTAACTCGTACAAGAACGCATTCAGGTCGAGTAGCTTCCAATTAAAAACCAGTCGGTCGTCTGTGCCAAACTTACCTTAGACACCAAATTGTTGAGTCAGAACCAATTGGGTTAGCCTACAATCCAGACTCTAACCTCTGAGCCTAATTAGGTCTTGCTTGATCGTGACTCGATCTTGACCCAGACTTAATCCTATTAGGCTGGTCAATTTAAGCATTGTTGATCCCATCTAACCAACTCTTGATTCGGTTTGATCAACCGCTTAGACCTAATTGAGCTACCCAAGCCCGAACCCAGTATTATGAATATGTCTTAGATCTGAAATTCTCAATTTTAGACCTAATTAATATTCCATAAACTTAATTCTTAATTAAGTAGGGTTCATAAACAAAATATGCACAATAAATCCTAGGGTTTCAGGATCTAGGGTTTTGCAGAAAGTAAGTTTTGGGTTTCTGATTAAGGACGAACACGCAGCACCCCTACACATCATAAGAACACCCCATCGAATGGGAAGAGAGGGCCTTTAAACCCTTCTTCGTTCTTATGACCGGACGGCCAAGAGGAACGCCTTAATCAGGAACATTCAATACTACAAAACATAGTTTTAGATCTATATCATATATCTCATATACAAATTAGATCTAATCATGGCATATTTTGCATACATCTCATGTATCGAATCATGCATATTTTCAGATCTAAATTATCTCATAATAATCTAAAAAATTAGATTTAAATTGATCTAATCAAAATAAATTCTAATCTAGACAATTATGTAGAACTATTCTACAACTAGTCTAGACATGCATCAATCATATCTCATATGATATTTAAAATTAAATAATTTTTATTTGCTATTTATCAGATGTTATTATAACACTTATAATATCAGAAAAATAGTAAATAAAAGATCTAAAATATGATTTAATCAGATTAAATCAAAAACATGCAAGAACTATTCTATAGAACTATTCTATTCTAGAACTAGTCATGCATATTTTCATAATTCTTAGATCCAAATCATTTAATTTTAATTTTTTCTGATTTCAGATCTGATCACATCTCATGTGACATCTGAAATCACTTTATTTTCTAATTAAAATAAATTTTAAAATTAGATCTAAACAATTTAGAACCTTGGCTCTGATACCAGTTGAAGGGGAAAAATCCTGATTTCTCGGTCCAGGTTCGTTCAGATCTGATCAGATCAAGAGATATATTTCAAAAATTTTTTTTTTGATCCTTAATCAGATCTAAGATATTTTCAGATCTGATTCTTATTATTTTAATAATTAAAATAAAATTAAAAAGATAAATTAAATCAAATTTAATTTACCTTGATTTGGGTAATCCTATTACCCTGTTGATGATCCTGTAAGCAGCGGAAGGTTCTGGATCTTAGCCACGCAAGCGCCTGGCCTCTACCGGTATATCCACTCGGGTTGGATCTGGAGATCCTCTTCTTCTCTATCACATCCTCCAAAAATCAGATCTGGATCTGATCTGGAGGATCTTCAAAACTCCTTTTGAAGATCAGCAGTCGTCCTTTGCAGCAGCGCAGCCTTCTTGCTTTTGATCGCCTTTCTCTTGATCTGATCGCACCAACCAAGTCCAAAACACCTTTTGGACGTGGAGAGCAAGGGGAGAAGAGACTATGGCATGGAGGAAGGAGGGGAGAGGCAGCCTTGGGGCGTGGAGATCTCAATTAATTCAGATTCCTCTTTGAGTTGGGCGCAGGGTCTTATTTATAGACTAAGCTTGTGATCCAACTCCTCTTCTTCCCAACCAATCACAACCCTTTGTGAAATCAGATCTAAATCTGATTGGTGGGAATAGAGTCCCCTGGATTCCTCCTTAGAGGGTGCCTAAGACCAGTCAAACTGGATTCTTAGTAGAACTCTGATTGGAATCCAAAAAGGGAGATGGAGTCCTTGTCCAACAGGGACTCCTAGGCGCCTCCACTTGGGCACACGCCAAGGGTGGCGTGCGCCCTCTTCCTTGCCAGGTTCTGGCAGGGGGACAGGCCCCCACCAGCTCTCCAATAGGTGCATGACATGTGGTCAAAAGTCAAAGTATCAATGGTCAACATTTGACCAGTCAAAGGTAGACTTTTGACCAAAGTCAAAGAACGAAGAAATGGCAGGTGACCAAAAATGGCAGGTAATGTCTTACAAAATAAGACAACCTTTTCTGACTTGGACAACCTTCCAGTCAGACCATATGAAGGCCTCTGATTGAGCACAAACTCCTTTGGCTCAGTCAGGACAACTTATTTATGATAGTAAAAGAAGAACGTTAGGTTCAATCGAGTGCTAGCACGATTTCCTTGAACCTAATTGAATCTCATTCAGATCAATTGAACTAGATCAGTTCAATTGATGATCACCAGATTCAAACCCTTGTTTGTGTGACCCAGTTAGGTTCAGTTCTGTATGGTAATGGGATATGTCATGATCTCTATCATCGACATCATCGAAACTCCTTTCGATGGATCAGAACTCTTCTGATTCGAACAGCTAGAATGATCGATCATCTAAATCATTCTAATTGCTCCCAAAATCCACCAGTGACACCTAGCAGTATATGGTGGCAACCCATCAGAGCTGAATGCGAACCTCTTGGTGCAGCTACCTGTGTGATTAAGTTCTTCTATCTTGAGCCCCGATCAGATTAGGGTTAAGGTGAACTCGTCAAACCCTAGTCTCTGTCATATGATGTAATCATTCGATTCGAGTCCGAATGTGAAAATCTTAAATAGAAACTCTTTCTATTATTTCACTCTGCCATGGCCATGGACTTCTGGACTTGATTCTCATGATCATCATAGGGCTGCTCCTCTACCACCGAGGTAGATAGATTCCATCTTGATGCAATCCAGTTCCTACAATGAACATGCTATAGCCAACATACACCTCAGGGTTCCATATGGCTAGGAGATCGAGTAATGGTGTAGTCAAACTATAACACCCTCAAGGTGAACTGTCCGATGCACCTCAGGTCAAAGAACCAGACACACTACTGCAGCATCGAGTCAGTCATTGACGAGAAGGTAGACTTCCTAATGACTACTCGAGGTGGTCACGCTCAGTGCCCTCATTCTCTAACGAGTACCTGTACTCTCGCTCCGGTGTCTCCACACCATAGACTCAAGACTCATCTACTAAAGAGAAGCGATTGTACACCAACCTTCCGGATCAATCACCATCCTCGTGATGATCCTATGGTCGGAAGCATTTTATGAGTTAACAATGATTATTCATGTCTTAAATTTTCAACTCTTGAAAATATGAATTATCATTATCATTAACTCAAAGGTTGTATCATAGACACTAAATTCACATATGTGATAGAAAATAACCCATTTTATTTATTATAGTCATAATTATAATTTTGCCCCTAGAAGTGTATTACAAGTGTCAGCCAATTCTGGCTTCTAAGGCACATAAATTTAACAGCTAGTGGATTGGATGCAGACATTTTTTTGTAGAGAATCAAAGTTTTTAGTTAGATATTGTAATTAAGACTTAACCAATTTATTTAGTGATTTTATTTTTAAACAAATTAGCTTCCACTATTTTCTCGGATCCCTACACTCCCTCTGTAGAGATGTAAAAATCTCTACGATTACTGATTTCTAGAGGGTGGTGCAGTCCCACCAACTAACTCATCACCTCACCTAACAGTTATTGGTGATGGGTTAGCGAATGAGTGAACAACTCATATTCAATGATTCTCTATTCATGATGCATCCAAACTTGGTCTCTAATTCATGAATCTCACTGTGTTCAGAATATTGATCCACTCCTTAGTTAAGTCAGACCCACCATTTGCACAGATTGGATTCCTAATTGAGTCTCTCATCGTATCCAAAATATTATGCCCAATCCATCCTCCAGCCTGTAGCATCCAATGCCTAATAGACATGGTTGCATCTTTTCGGTGTAACTGAACCATTGTAATCAGTCGAGAATAATCAATCCTGAAAAGGACCCGCATGTCTACAATGATGGAAGACCTTAGACTTAATCTTTTCTTAGGAAGATTTGATTCAGATCTCATTAAACTAGACTTAACATAGTCATAACCATTATAACAAACTTAGTGGCATGGGTTAGCTTGGATTATTGACCACCTTAGATGAGAATTGAGCGAACAAACATGACCAGGTAAGTGAGATCGATAGAAGGGATATGCCATTAACTCGACAAGAATGCATTCGAGTTGAGTAGCTCCCAATTAAAAATCAGTTGGTTATATCTACTAAACTTATCTTAGACACCAAATTATTGAGCCAGAACCAATTGGGTTAGCCTACAATCTAGACTCTAACCATTGAGCCTAATTAGATCTTAGCTTGATCGATCACTCACATGATTCGATCTTGACCCAGACTTAATCCTATTAGACTGGTCAATTTTAGCAGTGTTGATTTCATCTAACCAACTCTTGATTCGATTTGATCAACCACTTAGACCTAATTGAGCTATCAAGCCCGAACCCAATTTTATGAACATGTCTTAGATCTAAAAATTCTTAATTTTAGACCTAATATGTTTCATAATCTTAATTCTTAATTAAGTTTAGGATTCATAAACAAAACATGTAAATAAGATCCTAAAGTTTTAGGATCTAGGATTTTGCAGAAAATAAGTTTTCAATTTTTGATTAAGGACGAACACACAGCATCCCTATACATCATAAGAATAGTCCATCGAATGGAAGGAGAGGGTCTTTAAACCCTACTTTGTTCTTATGATCGGACGGCCAAGGAGAACACCTTAAGCAGAAATACAACTAATTTACAAAACTAATTAGATCTAAACATATATCTCCTATAAAAATTAATCTAATTAAAACATGTTTTGCATACATCTCATGTATCATATCTTGTATATTTTTTAGATCTAAATTATCTCATAATCATCTAAAAAATTAAATTTAAATTTGATCACATCAAATAAAATTTAATCTAGACCTTTTGTAGAACTATTTTCCAAATAGTCTAAACATGCAACTATCATATCTCATATGAATAAATTAAATTTAATTTATTTTCTATTTTTACATCTAATTATAATATTTATAAGATCAAGAATAGTAAATAAATAGATGTTAAAATTATAATTAATCAAATAAAAGTTATGATTATAGTAGACTACATATAGAATAATTCCATTCCAAGTCTAGTTATGTATCTCATACATATTAGATCTAGATTAATTATTTTTAATTTTTTAATTTTTTAATTTTTGATCTAATCATATCTCATGTGATATCTAAAATTATTAATTTATCAGATTAAATCAGATCTAAATAGATTTTATGCAACATGGCTCTGATACTAGTTGAAGAAGAAATCCTAATTTTCTGGATCAGGTTCGTTCAAATCTGATTGGATCGAGAGGCATATTTTAAAAATTTCCTCTTAGATCTAAATTAGATCTAACACTTTTTAGATCTAATATTATGATCTAATAAATAATAAAATTAAATTAAATTTAATATAAATTAATGTTACCTTGATTTGGATAATCCGATTATTCTTTGATGATCCTGCTGATTGCCTGAGGTTCTGGATCAAGCCATGCAAGTGCCTGACCTCTACCGATATCCACTCAGGCTGGATCTGAAGATCTTCTCTTTTTTTATAATATCTCCAAAAATCAAATCTGGATCTAATTTGGAGGGTCTTCAAAACTTTTTCTGAAGATCAGTAGTCGTCTCTGCAGCAGTGCTGCCTTCTTCCTTTCTCGTTGGTCTTTTCTTGCCTGGATCGCACCAAACTGAAGCCCAACATCCTTGGGCATGGAGAGGAGAGAGAGGATCAGAAGATGGCATGGAGGATGGAGAGGGGCAGCCTTGGGGCATGGGCTAAGAGGAACTCTTAAAAAGTTGGGCGCAGACAGGATTTATTTATAGACCCTACTGCGCCATGTAGTGCTGCATCACCCCGACCAATCACATTGCTTCATGCAATCAGATCTAAATCTGATTAGTGGGATGACATCACTTGATTCAATCAGATGAGAGTCTCAAAGATTCATCCTTAGATGGCACCTAAGATTAATCAAAGTCTATAGGTAAGGGTCACCTAAGTTGAATCCAAGAAGCAACTTGGAGTCCCATCCATATGGGACTCCAGTGTTTATCCACATGGGGTGCATGCCATCCTAGGCATGTGCCCTCCATCTACCTGCCAAATGGTAGGTGGACTTGGTCAATAAGTCTCTCTTATGGGTGCATGACACATGAGCGGATGTCCAAGGGTCAAAGGTCAATGTTTGACCAAAGTCAAAGAACAAGAATTAGCAGGTGACAAAAAATGGTAGGTGTTGTCTCAAATCTATCTCATAAATTAAGATAATCCTTTTCTAACTTGGACAAGCTTCAGTCAAACTAGGTAAAGATACCTGAGTGAGTACAAACATATTTGGCTCAGTTGAGATAACTTTTAATGATAATAGAAAAAGAACGTTAGGCTCAATCGTGTGCTAGCATGATTTTCTTGAACCTAATTTAATCTAATTCAAATCAATTGAACTAGGTTAGTCCAATTGATGATATCCAGATCTAAACCCCTATTTATGTGATCCAGTTAGATTCAGTTCTGTATGGTAATGGGATATGTGATGATCTCCATCATCGACATCATCGAAACTTCTTTCAATGGATCAGAACTTTTTTGATTCAGACAACTGGAATGATCGATCATCTAAATCATTCTAATTGCTCCCAAAATCTACCAGTGACACCTAGTAGTATTTAGTGGCAACCCATCAAAATTAAAAATGAACCTCTTGGTGTAGCTACTTGTTTGATTAAGTTCTTCTATCTTGAGCCCCGATTGGATTAGGGTTAAGGTGAACTCATCAAACCATAATTTCTATCATATAATTTAATCATTCGATTCAAGTCTGATGTGAAAATCTTAATAGAAACTCTTTCTATTATTTCACTCTCTGCCATGACCATGGGCTTATGGACTTGATTCTTATGATCATCATAGGGCTGCTCCTCATCCACCGAGGTAGATAGATTTCCTCTTGGTGCAATCCCATTCCTACAATGAACATGCTATAGCCAACATGCACCTCAGAATTCCGAATGGCTAGGAGACCAAGTTATGGTGTAGTCAAACTATAACACCCTCAAGGTGAACTACCGATGCACCTCAGGTCAAAGAACCAGACACACCACTGCAGCTTCGAGTTAGTCATCGACGAGAAGGTAGACTTTCTTATGACTACTCAAGGTGGTCACGCTCAGTGCCCTCATTCTCTAACGAGTACCTGTACTCTCGCTCTAGTGTCTCTACACTATAGACTCAAGACTCATCTACTATGAAAAAGTGATTGTACACTAACCTTCTAGATTAATCACCATCCTCCTGACGATCCTACGGTCAGGAGCTTTTTATGAGTTAATAAATGAAAATTCTTGTCTTAAATTTTCAACTCTTGAAAATAAGAATTATCATTACCATTAACTCAAGGGATGTATCACAGACACCAAATATACATATATGATAGAAAATAACCTATTTTATTATTTATAGTTAAAATTATAATTTTTCCCCTAGAAGTGTATTACAAGTGTCAGCCAATTCTGGCTTCTAGGGCACACATATCTAACAATATAGTAGCTTCTTCCTATCTTCATCAGCCTAAGGTACTTCTATACCTTTTATATTGATATGTTAATACAGTATATGGTTGATAATCATCAAGGTGTTCTTGGGTTAGGTTTTAACGGTTAGAATTTTTTTGCAAAATTTTTTGAAATCCACTTTTTCGTTGTGCCATCAGAACCCTATAGTGGTATCAGAGCCTACCTTGTTTGGTTCAATTACATGCTGATGAAGCATGCTTTTTGATTTGTTCATAATCTATGATTCTTGTTTCGAATTACATATGTTATTCATCAATCTGTAAGGTTGCCCTAGCATAGTGGTGGATGTCCGTTATGTGGTAAATGGTTGTCATAGAATGATGCTATAACAAATAGCATTATAGTATTTCAGCATGAATTCTATATGAATATGTGATATGTTAACATAAAATGTTTATACATATTATTAGTGTATTCATGCTTTATATATGCTATAGTGGCATATATGATTGATTTAAGATTGGATATGCTTAAGACCATTAAAAGCCCTCGTAAATTCATATTAAGTCATAGTGCTGAAAAATCAAATGCAAATCTATTCAAAAAATAATTGACCAATTGGTGTCTAGGAAAGTGGTTCTGAAAATGTAAAGAGATCATGGTTTATTAATTAGGTCCATTTCTTACCTGGTCAAATCTATTAGTATCTAAGGCAAGAATAGTGGGCCTCCCACCTCTCTCCCACTTACTTGGCCAATTTGATTTAATTTAAGTTTTGAATTGAAAATGCTAAATGATTAACGGTACTACATATGCCTTCATTCATGCTAAGCCAAAATCTTATAAAAAATCATAGTAGGTTTGTTGTGATATCCACAAGGCCCACTATGGGGATTGATGAGGGATTGTCTTAGTGCATATTAAATGCTTAAGGTATATTTTAAATATGTTGCTTTGTTGTGATATCCACAAGGATAGCATTTTCTCAGATACCACTATATGGAAACGAAGGGTTTGACTTAACTAAAATACTATAGTTTGTTGTGATATCCACAAGGCTATGTGTGTTTTAGAGGCAAGGTTAATATTGAGAATTAAATGAGATGCAATTGGAAAGGTTATCCCACCTATGAACTCATTGAAGTTTGTTGTGATATCCCTAAAACTTCATTGAGGAATTAGGGTCTTAACCCCATTGAACTCCTATCGAAGTTCGATCTGATATCTAATCCCAGGGCGGTCCCGTGATGGCCAATCTTCAATCTACCGGCCTATCTTTTAGGCTGCATGAATAAACTCTAGAGCCTGTGACATGCTGCAGGCCTCGTCCGGACAAGTATGGTGACCAACCATGAAAGCAACCTAGCTCCTTCATTATAAGTGGCTAGTTCAAGTCAAGCTCCTCTTTAGATGAGCTTGAACAGTGGGAGTGACCACCAAAATAGTTAGCTGTACATTCAACCTCTGCGTAACCTGGCTTGACCGACCTTGAAATTGACTGAACTCCTATCTAATCAAATCTCCTTTAGGCCAAGTCTTGTCATGATAGATTGGATCTCATGACAAGAACCATAGATTGGCAAAGCTCCTTCCTATGCAAACTTCAATGCTTTACCGTAGATGGCAGATCTTAACTTCATGATGTTTGGAATCTTGTACTAGTAATATAATGTTAATAGAAGAACCTCATCCCCAAATTGATCACTAGCCAGCTATCTTGAGACTTTTGGATGAACTGCCTCTAGTCACCAAGGAGGGCTCCTGCCAGTCGAACTCCTTATAGTCACCCGAAGGATTCCCTCTTAGATGATCTCCTTCGATCAGCAGGCAAGCTCCTTTTAGTCGATCTCCTTTTGGACAAACTCCTTATAGTTGCCCAAAGGGCTCTTTCTAGTCGAACTTTCTGCAGTCGCCCAGAAGGACCCCACCATCTACACAAGTTTAACCCCTAGCTCAGCATGAGCCAATCTATATGCAGATGACCTTAGGAAAGTTTGAGCTCCTCCAAAACTATTATGACATGAAGCTCTTCATTGCCAATAGTTATTCCACCAGAAATCTAGTCATTAATCTCCAACAAACTGGCATATCACGACAACGGACACCACCTCCTATAACAAACTCCACGTGGCTCCGAATGGCCCACTACCAGGCAGTTATGGCTGTCACTATCATTTTTTTACAAGCTCCTCCTATATAAGAGACCCCCAAAAATATTTTTCTTCAAGCTCTCTTCCTCTTCCCATTACTCTACCATTTTCTTTCCTGAGCATTTCAATTCTGTTGGCCAAAAGAGTTGACTTGATCATCGAAGGATCCTACTGGAGCCACCCCCATCTTCGATCAGAACTTATCTTGCAGGTCATCGGTGGCAACCTCATCTTTCCCAGCTCCAGTCTAGTCTGGCGTCAATCAGATTTTGCACCAACAGGATTGACACTAGAGGAAAGGCTCCTGGGCCCTTATTCTAAAAGGAGTGCTCAGTCAATTTTGTTTGCTTTCTTTCTTTGATCTTTTATTCATTTGATTCCTTTTAACTTTAGAGATGCCCCCAAAGAAGACAACCATCTGATGATCCACCATCTCCATCACCATATCTGAACCAAATCCGCCAGCCCCAGCACCATCACTAGCATCACAACCTCCTCCACCAGTAGTCATGGTGGATCTAGAGTAGTTCAACCTACTAGTGCAGTAGGTTCAAGGCCTCACCGAAATGGTGTAGGCCATGCAGTAGCCTCTAATGGCAGCCCAGCCAAAAAATCCCCTACCAAAATTTTAGGAGCTGACCCAAAGAAAGCGTACTTGGGTCAGTAGACCCATTACTCCTGAAAAGAAAAAATGAAAAGCAGAAGATCTCAATTATGATCATGATTTCTCTTCGAAAGAGATCTTTTCCATCTACAGTCAGAAGCCCTCCAAATTCACGATCGAGAAGGTGTCCTTGATCAGAAGCTTCAGGACATGGATCGATGGATTAAGAAATTCCGACATGCCACCCCAATTCGAGAGCTACGATAGGACCACTGACCTGATCGACCACCTGGAGCCTTCTAGATCATGATCTTGCTCCATGGTGTGCCAGACGCCATTTTATACCAAGCCTTTCCATCTACTCCAAAGAAAGCAGCAAGAAATTGGTACTCGAGGCTTAAGCCGAACACGATCTTCTCCTTTGATCAAGTAAGCCATCAGTTTATGGCTCATTTCGTGAGTAGCCGACATCTAAGATGGGGCTCAAACTCTCTCATTAATATCAAGTAGAAGGAAGGGGAGTCTATTCGAGCTTACATCAACCGCTTCAATGCCACAGCCCTGGAGGTCCAAAATTTGGACCAATTCATCGCTATGGCTACACTAAAGGGCAGTCTTTAGAAAAATGATATTTTATCCTCTCTGGAGAAGAAATACCTCTGAGATTTTGCTGATCTATTAGCTCGAGCTGAAGGTTATGCTCGAGCTGAAGAGACCTTCAAATTAATGGATGAGAAAGCTATAGAAGAGCAGTAGATAGAAGAATCTTGCAAGCCCGCACTTGAAAAAAGGTCGACTGAAGCTCGACATAAACCCGGACCCCTCCTGAGTGCAAACGAGCTCGGACTCCTCCCCGAGCTTCTCGACAAAAGAGTCCTGATGATAAGTACCATAAATTCACCAATAAAAGTATTAATTTATCAATTAATATATATTAATTTTTAAAAATTATTAATTAATTGATACATATTTTTGAGAAATTCATATTTTTATTAATTAAAAAATTAATTAAAAAATAATAAAATTAAAAAATTAAAATTTATTATGAATAGAAAGAGCTTATTTCTTTGATTACAACAAAATAAGTTTCGAGCAAAACGAAGCTAAAACGGAGAAGATATGAATTTTTAAAGAAATAAAATAAATAAAAATTAAATAAAAAAAGAAAAATGGCTCAGTTGGCTCTGCAAGTCAAGCCGTCAAAGCTGACTCAACTATAGAAGCTATCAGTCGATCCATAATTCAGGCGTGGACCACCAGCTCAGCAGACATCGATGAATCATGGCACAACACATGGCGGACCTAGACCCTTAAAGGATCCATAGAAATCTATCATGGCTCACAAGGTATTTTAGACTTTTCACTCGGCAATAGGAGGTGCTGATTGGTTGAGGTGTATGATGAAGCCGGTCCACATGGTCCATAGGAACAATAATTACATGATCGGATGGATCCGGTTGATTACGGTCATGATCGGATGGTGGAGGGAGTTTTTCTACATCAGACTTCATGCAGATTGCCATCTAATAGCAGTGCTTGATCCAGAGGATGATCCAATGGTCTAGAACGCTCTCGATGGTGATCAAGACTCTCGATGCACGATCAATGGCCAGATTTTCTCCATCAACATGCGATCGGACGGCCAAAATTTAATCCGACCTGACCTGGGCTGATATACATCCGATTTTGATGATTTATGATCCGTTGGATTTCTATCAATGGCTAGATTTCATCCAGAGCAATAGCATTCATCCAAAACTTTTTTAATCTAATTTTCACTCAAATTTCTTCATATTTTGACGATCAAAGAGCTCCTTAGTCCCACATTGCCCAAAAGAAAACTCTTCAGCTCTCCTAGCTCTATAAAAAGGACCCTAGGCCTTTAGAAATCAATGTCTTCGATCAAGATGAAGCTTTGGTATAGGGTAAAGCTAGGCTCTGGGTTAATGGCTGCTTCAAGATGACTGGTGTCGAGAGAAAAAGCTGGGCTTCTACACCATCTTTCCACCCATGCCGACCTAAGATCAAAGATCAGGCTATTTTATTTTATTTATTTATTTTTTTAAATTTTATATATTTAAATTCTAAAATTTTAATTAATATAAATTTTATTTTATATTTTTAAATCCATGCTCCTTATTTTTTTTATAATTAAATTTTTATATTTTAATTATTGCTCCTTATTTTATTGCAAGTAGATGCTAAGATCTAATTAGTAGATCTTAGTACCAAGTTTACTTTTTTGCATAATTTAATTTTTATTACATAATTTTAATTTTTAATTTTTGACTTCAAATTCTATTTTCAATTTTTTTTCTTTTTTCTAAGAAAATTAAAGATTTTAAATCTAAAAATACTATCTTTTCTGTAGATTCGATCCAACTCACTGCTATCTATACTTTTTTAATTATTTTAAGAAGTCGAACTAAATCGATAAATACGGTGTCTCAACAACAACATCACATTTTTATCAAATTTTTGGCACCATTATCGAGGAAGGAATAGATGCTATTTTTTGATTTCTTTGACTTTTTTGTAAATTAATTATAAATTTTTTAAAATATTGCTTACTAACTTTTTATTTATTTATTTTATAAAAAAAAGAAGGAAAAAGGAAGAAAGCATCTACTCTTAGTGAGATCAATCATAACCCTAGTCTTCTTTTCTTTTTATTTATTTACTTTATTTTTATATTAATTTAAAAAATATCCATTTAAATATAACTAAAATTCTCATGATAAGATTAGAACCCTAACTATTTAGAGCATGCATCATATTTGTTTTATTTTTTTTGGATGATTGCTGGAGGCAAGATAAGCCTTTCAGAATTTAATTAGTTGCATGCATCTAGTTTAAATTGCATAGAATCCTTTGATTGAAATTTTTTTGCGCATATTCATATTAAACCAAATTAAGGGCACAACCCGATTAAAAAAGATAAGGTGGGGATTTTATCATCCATCCTTCACCCACAAACAACCAACCAGCATCCTGCATTGATCTGAGCCTTTAATTTTAAAATCAATTAGACATCAGTCCTAGGAACTTGAGCTCAATAGGACAAAAAATCCTAAGAGTTGAATCTGATTAGGGTTAGTCAATTTGACTGATGTCTAGGAAAGTGGTTTAAGGATGACTGGGCTCGAAGGAAGGTGGTTTCTAATTAGTTTCGTTAGCTTATCTGGTCAAGCACAATTAGTGTCTAAGACAAGCAATTGGAGGTCTCCCACCGATCTTACACTTACCTGGCTAGTTGATTGGCTATCCTACACTTGGAGTGCTCGAAGGCTGACTTAGAATGGTTAGGAGCTGTCTAGGTCTAAGCTGATCTTAGGTTAGGATTAATTTGTTTGAAACTTGTTTGAAAATAAATTTTTTTACTTTAGGTATTTTCAATCTCTATTGCCCTGACAAAAGGTTGTCCTGGCATAACGAGAACTTATGTTGCATGGTTGTCCTAGGGTATGAAAAGGTTGAATTAACTTAGAACTTAAAAAAGAGAGTTTAAAAATAAAATAAAATAAAATAAAATAAAGAAAAGTTCGAGGATATTGAGAATATAGTGAATTCTCCAACACCCGTGTGGAGAAGGATTTCAGGTCGACTAGTCAAAATAGATTTAGTTCCTGTTTCAAATCCTACAACCTCAACATCCACAATGGATTTAGCAAATCAACCTCTGCCTCAAATCCATAAGGACTTATGTTATCCAGTTGGTTCCGTCCAACCCTCTTGTATCGGGTTGCCCCAACCCACAGCAAACAACTTTGAAATTAAACCTCAAATCATTAACATGCTTCCAAAATTCATAGGAATATAGGATGCATAAATATTCATTAGGAAATTTGAAGAGGTTTGTGCAACCATGAAACTACAACAATTGTCAAAGAACGAAATCAAACTAAGATTAATCAATTTTGCCCTTAAGGATAATGCCAAAAAGTGGCTTTATAGTCTTCCAAATCAATCTATCATGACCTGGAAGGGCTTTGTGAGAATATTCTTTAAAAAAAAAATTTCTCATCATAAAATAGCTAGAATCAAAAATGAAATAAACCAATTCTATCAACTAGTTAGTGAATCATTTTGGAAATACTTCGACCGATTCAAGAATCTCTTAACCCAATGCCCACACCATGGAATAGAAACTTAGAGGCTATGCCAAATAATTTATGAAGTGTTAGATTTAAATTCCTGAACAATGCTAGAGTCCATGTGCCAGGGACAATTTATGTACAAAGAACCAAATGAAGCCTGGCAATTTTTAGAAGACTTAGCCGAGAAAAGTTTACAATGGATAACAACTAGGAAACCAGAAAAATCCACACCTTCAAGAGGTAGAATTTACCAAATTCAAACCTTCCTAGCTGTAGAAGCCAAAATTGCAATTTTGGCACGTAGGTTAGAGGCCTTAGAACTTCAGAGACTAGCCAATGTGAACCAAGTGTCTACACCGATGTGCAATGGGTGCAATGCACTAGACCATGTCCTTGAGAAATGTCTCCTTCCAATGAACCAATTAGATAATGGATGTGCACAAGTGAATGATGCCACATATCAGAGATCGTTGAACAATCCCTATGCACCCACTTACAATCCAGGTTGGAGGAATTATCCAAATTTTTCATGGTCACAAAATCCAAATGTAGGCGGTCCAAGTTTCAATTAGCAGAACCCAAGGCCTCATCCTGTGATAAACACCCTGCCACCACCAGGCTTTAATATTAATAAGAAACTTAGTTCTTTAGAAAAAAGCCTAGAAACCCTAGCCAAATCTAATGCTGACACCAATGCTACCTTAAGTAATTTCATGCAAACCATGGGCTAAATTTTGAATTCAAATTCTCAGGCCATAGCCCGCTTAGAAATTGGTCAGCTGGCATCTACCATAAGTAAACATGAACGAGGTAAGCTACCTACCCAACCTGAACCCAACCCTAAGAATCAAAATGGTAAACCATTCCAAGGAAACCGGGTTAATCAAGTTAATGCTATTCATTCCTTGAGATCAGAAAAATAAGTGGATAATAAGATAAATACACCTGACACTAGAGAAGACTTCAGTGCTGAGTCTGTTGAGCCTCCCACTGAACCATTCATAGAAATGACTAAACTATCACCTAAGTCATCAAAAGAAGAGGCACCCAAAGTAGAGTTGAAATCCCTCCCTAAGCACCTCAAGTTTGTATATTTAGGTCCAAAGAAAATCGTGCCTATAATTATTGCATCAGACCTGAAGCCTCAAGAGGAGAAATTATTAGCAGTCTTAAGAAAAAACTGAGAAGCAATAGGCTGGACCAAGACCAACATTAAAGGAATAAGCCCTTCCATAGTTCAACATAGGATACACCTAGAGGAACTGGTTAATACTAAGACTAACCACATAGAAGAATTTGAGCCAAAAATTAATACTGATGCTAGTTCTAGTTTGAATGAGATAGAAAAAGGAGAAAAGAGAATAGATGATTTACCCAAAACTTATAAACGTAAAAGCCTATTCCCTACAATCCTAGAAGCTGGTTCTTCTTACAAAGATCAAGAGGCATGTAATGAAGAGTCAACGGAGTTGTTTAAGCAAGATCACATTAATTTACCTTTAGAATTAAAACTATCTTTTGTCACCATTCTAGCACCCATTGAATCAAACTTAACTCCTAATACAAAAACTCCATTCATGAGCATTTTAGAAGAACAAATAGGAAAAATTCTTAATAAACATGGGTCTAAGAATGGGGTCACAAATTATATCCCTAAAATTAACAATGATTATATAAATAATGAGATTATAAATCAACTTTCTGAGATTGGCAATCCAAAATAATTAGAATTTATCAATCCAATATTCGACACAGAATAGTTAAACTGCATTATGTCTGACTGAAGACGGTAAACTTAGCGCTTGTTGGGAGGTAACGCAATATTTAGTTTCCTTTTATCTAATTTATCTTTTCAGTTGATTTTCTTTTAGGATAATTTGAATAAGTTGGAGGAAGAGCCTAAATTTTCAAAGGCATGTATTGGACCAAAAATATAGTCAGGTGTATTCTTTCATGTTCTTTATTACACCCTTTATTTTTTGTCTCTATTGAGGACAATGTCGATTAAGTTGGGGGGAGAAAAATAAAAATTTTAAAATTTTAAGTTCTAAAAAATGTTAGTATTTAGTATTTAGACACCAATTATGCTTAAGAATCAAATTAAACTAAGCATTTTTAAAAGAAAATTGATGCACGGATCAGAGAATCTGTGAGATATTGAGGAAATAAGTATTAAGAAAATTCAATAAAGAGTTAAGTCTAGAACATAAAAAAAAATTTTTTGGAGTATTTCTAATTTTTTTCTACTAGCATCAAAGAAAAGTCTACTTTTTATAAGCTTAGGTAGGATAATAATATATTTTTTTATATAAAAAATTAAATAAAATAGTTTTCAAGTACTTCTTACTGAGTAATCGGGCCTCTTTTTCTAAGCAAGCATTGAGTTTTGCATCAAAAGGTGGAAAGAAGAAAGAAGCTCGTTGTAAAGCTAGTCCTAATTCATAGCCTGTTTGATTCGAGCTAGTAAGTCCGAGGGGTATTCTATACCTAGTATCCTAAAATCAACTAGTTTGGGAGTCATTGGCCCAAGACTTGCTACATTGATCAATTAGAAAGCTTAAGGAATTAAGACAATCAATAGTGGTACAACATTAATATAAAAAAAAAATATTAATTTTTCATCGAGTAATCAGATCCCATTGCCTGAGTAAGCAATGATATTCACATCAAAAAGTGGGCAATGTGAAAAGAAAAATCAATAAATGAAGGGCGAAAGTAGCAATACACTTGCCTATATGAAAGTTTAGACAAATCTAAGATAAAGATGGGATAATTTAGAAAAAGTTTAAAAAAATTTAAAATTCTTTACTTAATTTTTCTATTGATAAATATTAATATCCTAATGATATATCTCACTTAAGCTCTACTGAATATCAATGGCCATTTTGAAAACTGCTTAGGTAAAATTCGAAATGCTAAAGTTAAAAGATATTTAAAACTAAATTCTTTCTTTATTTAAGGATGAGCAAAGCTTAAGTTGGGAGGTATGATAAGTACCATAAATTCATCAATAAAAGTATTAATTTATCAATTAATTTATATTAATTTTTAAGAATTAATAATTAATTGATACATATTTTTGAGAAATTCATATTTTTATTAATTAAAAAATTAATTAAAAAAGTAATAAAATAAAAAAAATTAAAATTTACTATCAATGGAAAGAGTTTATTTTTTTGATCACAATAAAATAAGTTTTGACCAAAATGGAGCTAAAACGGAGAAAATATGAATTTCTAAAGAAATAAAATAAATAAAAACTAAATAAAAAAGAAAAATGGCTCAGCCGACTCCACAAGCCAAGCCACCAAGCCAAGCCAAGCCATCAAAGCTGACTCAACCATAGAAGTTGCCAGTCGATCCATGATCCAAGCATGGACCGCCAGCTCAGCAGACACCGACGAATCACGGCGTGACATGTGGCGGACCTTGACCCTTAAAGGGTCCATAGAAATCTATCGCAGCTCACAGGATATTTTGGACATTTCACTCGGCAATAGGAGGCACTGATTGGTTGAGGTGTATGGTGAAGGCGGTCCATGCGGTCCATGGGAACAGTAATTACGCGATCGGATGGATCCGATTGATTGCGATCAAGATTGAATGGTGGAGGGAGTTTTTCTACATCAGACTTCATGCGGATCACCATCCAATGGTAGCGCTCAATTCAGGGGATGATCTAATGATTCAGAATGCTCCTAATGGTGATCAGGACTCTCGATGCATGATCAACGGCTAGATTTCCTCCATCAACATGCGATCGAATGGTCAGAATTTAATCCAACCTGATCTGGGCTGATACACATCCGATTTTGATGATTTTTGATTTGTTGGATTTCTATCAATGGCCAAATTTCATTCAGAGCAATAGAATTCATCTAGGACTCTTTTTAATCTAATTTTTACTTAGATTTCTCCATATTTTGGTGATCAAAAAGCTCCTTAGTCCCACATTGCCCAGAAGAAAACTCTCCAACCCTCCTAGCTCTATAAAAAGGACCCCAAGCCTATAAAAATCAATGTCTTCGATTAAGGCAAAGCTTTTTATTCAAGGTGAAGCATGGCTTTGGGTAAATGGCTGCTTCGAGATAACTGGTATCTAGAGGAAAAGCTGTACTTCTACACCATCTTTCCACCCATGCCGATCCAAGATCAGAGATCAAGCTATTTCATTTTATTTTATTTTATTTTATTTTTAAATTTTATGTATTTAAATTTTAAAATTTTAATTAATATAAATTTTATTTTATGTTCTTTAAATTCATGCTCTTTATTTTTATTATAATTTAATTTTTATATTTTAATTATTGCTCTTTATTTTATTGCAAGTAGATGCCAAGATCTAACTAGTAGATCTTAGTACCAAGTTTACTTTTTTGCATAATTTAATTTTTACTTTCTAATTTTAATTTTTAATTTTTAACTTCAAATTCTATTTTTAAATCTTTTTCTTTTTTTTTTAAGAAAATTAAAGATTTCAAATCTAAAAACACTACCTTTCCTATAGATTCGATCCGACTCACTACTATCTATGCATTTTTAATTATTTTAAGAAGTCAGACTAAACTGATAAACATAGTGTCTTAACGACAACATCACATTTTTATCGCCTGACCAAAGGGCATGGCAGAACTCTCCCCTCAGAAGATTTCATAACTATGCCTCTCTCAATGCTAAAAAAACTCAGGTGCTGATGGAGATCAAGGAGCAGCTGCTAAGGTCGGAATGGATGCACACTCATCCTGACAAGCGCAATCCAAACAAATACTATCTCTACCATCATAACCATGGTCATGATACAAAAGAATGTATTTAGCTCTAAGATGAGTTCGAGGAGCTCATTAGAAGAGGTTGGCTTGGTTAATTTCTATGACGTCGGCTTGAGGCAAGAAAAGAGTTGCCGAGAAGCACTGTCATAATCAGAACCACCAAGGAGGAAGGAACAGTAAGAAGATCGACTCCCACTAGGCATCATTAATATTATCTCTTGGGGACTTCGATGGAAGGAGGCCAATGGATTTGAGGGATTGGCTAAAAGATGAAGGACTGAAGAGTGTATCATTTTCATGGAAGAAGATTCACAAGGAGTTCAGTTCCCACATAATGCCATGGTTGTAGTTTCTTTAAATATTGTAGATTATGATGTACATTGCGTTCTTATCGATAATGAAAGTTTGGCTAATATCTTATTTTATGATGCTTTCTCCAAAATATCTATACCTAATAATTGGCTTGGACCAATAAGTACCCCACTAGTTGCCTTCACTGACAATGTGGTGCCAGTTGAAGAGATAATAACACTAACTATGGCTATAGGGCGATACCCAATACAATCTAGGGAGTAGGTGGATTTTTTGATGGTAAAGGCTCCATCTACTTATAATGCAATTCTTGGCTAACCTGGTCTCAATGCACTCTGGACAGTGGTGTCGATTTATTATCTAAAAATAATGTTCCTAACAAATAATGGGATTGGAGAGGTCAAGAAAAATCAAGCTCTGGCAAAGCATTGCTACTCAATTGCTTTACAAAGAGGTGCATAATCAAATACTTGCCCAGTTGATGGGCTAGATGTCTGGGATGATCTTACTAAAGAATAGGGGGAATCCATGGAAGACCATATCTCAATCCTTTTGAATGATGGAAATAAAGAGCACATAGTGCAGATCAACTCCAATTTGGGAGACGAGGTGCGAGAGCAACTTGTTGGATTTCTATGAAAAAATATAGATGTTTTTGCTTGGATCCCCGCAAATATGTCCAAAATTGATGCTGAAGTTATGGAACATCGTTTGACTGTTGATCCCAAACATCAGCCAAAGAAAGAAAAGATTTGCAGCTATGTCCTAAAGAGATAGAAGGCAATTGCAGAAGAAGTTGACAAGCTCCTCAAGGCCAGGTTCATCCGAGAAGTTTTCTATCCAAACTGGGTTTTCAATGTAGTCTTTGTTAAGAAGGTAAATGGCAAGTGAAGAATGTGTATAAACTTCAAGAAGTTGAACAAAGCCTGCCCAAAAGGTAGTTAACCTCTGCCCAGAATCAATCAACTGGTGGATGCAACATCAGGCCATAAACTCCTCACTTTCATAGATGCCTTCTCTGACTATAACCAAATTCGGATGGCACCAGAAGATGAAGAGAAAACTACTTTTATTACTGATCGTAGTCTTTATTATTATAGGGTTATGCCCTTTGGGCTTAAAAATGCAGGAGCAACCTACCAGTGCTTGGTGAATAAGATTTTCAAAGAACTTATCAGTCGCAACATGGAGGTTGATGTAGATGACATGCTAGTCAAGAGCCGAACCTCAACAAATCATATAGTTGACCTTAAGGAGACCTTTAGCGCTCTTTGAAAATACTAGATGAAGTTGAACCCGACCAACTGCACCTTCGGCATGACTTCAGAAATGTTTTTATGGTTCATGGTGTTGAGGCACGAAATCAAAGCAAATCTGGAGAAGATTTTGGCCATTCAAGAAATGACTGTCCCAAAATCAATAAAAGAAGTTCAGCATCTATCAGGAAAGGTGACGGCCCTGAACCACTTCATGTCGAGGTTGGTCGAGCAATGCATGCCCTTCTTTCAAGTTCTTAAACAACCAAAGAACTTCTGCTAGATCGTTGAATGTCAATAGGCATTTGAAGAATTAAAGAACCACCTCAGCTCACCCCTCCTATTGGCAAAACTCGAACTTGAAAAAGAACTATTTTTGTACCTGCAGTCTCCCCAGTGGCCCTTGTAGTGGTCTTAGTCAAAGAAGAGGCAAAAGTGTAGCGACTGATCTACTACATAAGCCAAGTCTTAAGGAATATCGAGATCAGGTACGCTAAGCTAGAAAAACTAACTTATGCTCTACTAATTACAGTTCGAAGGCTTTGACCATACTTCTAAGGATATACTCTAACCCTCCTTATCGATCAACCAGTCAAGACCAATCAAGATAGTTCTTCATCGAATAGATGCCTCTGGAAGAATCACAAAATAGATAATTGAGCTCATAGAGTTTGATATCAACATCCAGTCTTGGCCATCAATCAAGATCCAAATATTCGCAGATTTCATAGTAGAGTATATTATCCTGGATGAGATAGAACTTGAGTAGAATGAAATCAATATTCCATGCCTGTAGCCAAGATCCTCCAAAGAAAGAGCAGACCTTCCTAAAGGCTTTTGGGTGCTGTATGTAGATGATTCATCCAATGTTTCAGGCGTAGGCATAGAGCTGATCTTGGTTAACCTGAAGAGAGTTATTGCTCAATATGCACTGCATTTCGAATTCCCTACAACAAACAATGGGGCTGAATATGAAGCACTAATCATGGGATTGAAAATAGCCAAGGAACTCGAAGCGGATCGGCTCTAAGTCTATAGTGACTTCCAATTGGTAGTAGGATAAGTTAGTAGTGATTATGAATCCTGGGAGGAAAGCATGATAGAATATCTGGAGAAAGTGAAGAACTTAACTTCGACCATCAATAGTTTTAGCATTTGATAGATTCCAAGAGTAGAAAATGCCAGAGCCAACCTTCTTTCTAAATTGGCCAAATTCATTCTGGCCGAACTACCTAAAGAAGTCTTCTTTGAAGTTCTAGAATTCCCCAGTTTAGAGGAGTCACAGTCTATAATGCAAGTTGAGCATGAGCTGAGCTAGATAGACCCACTAGTCACTTATCTTAAAGATAAAGTTCTCCCTTATGATCCGAAAGAAGCTCAAAAACTTAAAAAACAAGCCTTCTGATATGTTCTATATGAAGGCAAGTTATATAAAAGGTCATATTCTTTAGCACTCATGAGATGTCTCCGACCTTTTGAGGCTGATTTTATATTATGGAAAGTGCATTAAGAAATCTACAAAAGTCATCTAGGGGCTAGATCCCTATCTCATACACTACTTCGGCGAGGTTGCTATTGGTCGACAATGTACCATGATTCTATAGAATATGTTAGAAGATATGATCGATGTCAAAGGAATGCAATATTCAAAGATAGTTGGCTACTGAGCTTATCCCGCTAAGTGCCCCATGGCCATTTGCACAGTGGAGAATGGACATACTCAGATCTTTTTCTGTGGCATCTAGATAGTATAACTTTCTCTTGGTGGCAATAGACTATTTCACTAAATGGGTCGAAGCTGAACCCCTAGCGAAAATTACTAAAGCAAAGGTGCAAGACCTCATCTAGAAGTCAATTGTTTGCTAATTTGGCCTACCCCAGACACTTGTAACAGATAATGGATGCTAGTTTGCTAGTACAAAGTTTGCCAAGTTTCATGAAGACTTTAATATCTCCCATAATTTTACATCAGTATCCCATTCACAAGCAAACAGTAAGGCTGAGGTAACCAATAGAACCCTGCTGCAAGGTATCAAAGTAAGACTTGAAAGAGCAAAGGGAACTTGGGTAGATGAGCTCTATCATGTAATATGGGCATATCGAACTACCTAAAGGCTACCAACTGGGGAAACTCCATTCATCTTGGCTTTTGGAATAGAAGTAGTCATTCCAGTTGAGCTCAAGCTTCCATCAACACAAGTCATGGTATTCAATGAGTAGTGCAACTTACAGGATCTCAGAGCCAACCTCGACTTATTGGAGGAAAAGCACGAAGAGGCTCTAGTTTGGATGGTAGCCTATAAGTAAAAGGTAGCTCGCTACTATAATTCTAGAGTTAAAAGAAGGGCATTAAAAGTGGAGAACTTAGTACTTCAGTGAGCAGCTATCTCACAACCCCAGAATCAAGGAAAGCTCATCCCAAATTGAGAAGGCCCTTATGAAGTCAAGGAGGTCGTCCGGCTTAGGACTTATCATTTAAAAGAGCTTGGAGGAGCTGATCTTACTCGACCATGGAACTTAAAGAATCTATGAGTGTACTACCAAAGATTTTATTTCAATAAAATTTTCTTACTTTAGCATTTTTATCCTTGGTGAAAAGATATGGCGACAAGACATAACCTCCTTAATTAATCAAAACTGACCACATCAGGAACAGAAGGAGGACCACGTCTTGATATGGATGAAGACCTCCGATTATTTAAGACAAGAAGAGGAAAGATGCCCTCCAATGGCCAATATGTGCCTCTACTGTCCTATTACGAATAGGAGGAGAACCTCATCCTAACAAGAGCAAAAATTAATCATATCAGGAATAGGAGGATCTCGTCCTAACATGGATGAAGATCTTCAGTTATTTAAGACAGGAGGAGGGGAGAGGCCCTCCAATAACCCTTGTGTGCCCCTACTGCCCTATTAGGAATGGAAGGAGAACCTCATCCTAACAAGAGTGAAAATTAATCATGTCAGAAATAGGAGAAAAATATCATCCTGACATGGATGAAGAGCTCTAGTTATTTAAGATAAAAGGAGGAGAGAGATCCTTCAACGGTCCTTGTGTGCCCCTACTGCCCTATTAGGAATAGGAGAAGAACCTCATCATAATAAGAGTGAAAATTAATTATGTCAGAAATAGGAGGAGGATCTCATCCTGACATGGATGAAGATCTCCAGTTATTTAAGATAGGAGAAGGGAAGATGCCCTCAAACGGCCCTGGTATGCCCCTACTACCCTATTAGGAATAGGAGGAGAAGCTCGTCCTAACAAGAGCAAAAATTAATCATGTCAGGAATAGGACAAGGACCTCATCTTGACATGGATGAAAACCTTTGATTATTTAAGATAGAAGGAGGAGAGAGGCCATCCAATGGCCCTTGTGCTCCCCTATTATCCTATTAGGAACAAGAGGAGAACCTCATCCTAATAAGAGCGAAAATTAATTATATCAGAAATAGAAGGAGGACCTCATCCTCACACGAATAAAGTTCTTGAGTTATTTAAGATGGAAGGAAAATATTTGTCAATGGTCATTTCAATGAAAGATGAGGCAAAGAAAATGGGAAAATTGATAGACATTGAACCCAAGCAGAGTAAAAAGATGATTGAAGAAAGCATTGCTTCATTAAAGATGAAGTTCATTACAAAATAAAGGTCTACAAGACCATGTACAAAAAAGTAAAATGGACGAAGTCCTGAGAAGGAGGATCCAACCCTTCGAACTTTGGACTATCAACCCCCGCCATCACCAAAGATTGCTTCAAGCTAATAATTTCTTCTTCGAGTTCCTTCCTTTTCAACAGGCTCTCTATAAAATAATCTGTCAGCCTATTGGAAATTATCTCCGGACTCCCACAATTATCTTCTTAGGACCTCTAACTTAGCCTCTGCATCCTTAACAGCTTGTCACTCATAGGCCATTTGGATCTTCAGCTATTGAAGTTCGGCCTTCTCCTTCTCGTACAACTCAAAAAGGTCACCAAAGGACTTCCTTAAAGAAGCAAGTTGCTCCGGCTCTCTGCTAACACCGTTCTGCTGATTATCGGCTAACTACTTTTCAAGATGACTCACTTCATCTCTGGCCGCCTTAAGCTCACGCTCAAGTGTAGACATTTTCTCCATCCAGCATACTCTATAACTGTTATGCCAAGCTTCGATGTCATGAAATTATTTTCAAAGCTCCAAAAATTTCTTCGACCAATCCCAATCATACCATGCCTTATTGGAAGACCATGGCGAGCTCCCTTCCAATAGTTGAATTTTCTCTTTTGCTACATTGAGTTCGACCTCAAGGGAGCAAGCTTTGGCTATAAAAGACCAAGACTTCTCACTAGCACACTTCTTGATCTCTTCAAGTTCAACTTCAAAATCCCTTTTTTTCTGATATAATCCATGGAGTCCTTCTTGTACACTTGGCGTTGGTGAATGACCTCAATCGTCTGCTCCGAACAACTTTTTTTCGATCTTAGGAGCTCATCTTCCACTTTTTTCTATTTCTTCTTCAGATGATGAACTTCTTTCTTCAAGTTCCTAATCATGGACTTTAGAGGAACACGTTGAGGTAGTGGCTCTGCCTCAGCTAAAGGCAACAAGTCATGGCTTTGATCGCTCAAAAAATTCTGAAGAACACACACCATAGCACAAGTATACAGAGAAGAAACATGTGTTCATTACCTAAAATGGTTAGAGTACATAAAAAAATAATAAAAAATAGAATAAAAATAAAAAAAAGGAAAAGGTATAATTATCAAAAGTTTTAAATCTCGAACAACATTGCAGCAGATGAGGTTGGCACATCCTTTGCGACCTCGGGTTTAGGAGCAGATTCGAAGGCTGTGGCTGCAAGTTCAAGAGCTTCAGTAGCAGATTCGATAGTAGAAGAGGCAGCACCAGCATTGGAGGGACTGACTTCTTCACTGAGTTCATTTGTCTGAAGGTTGAGGTCTACCTCTAAAAGGTTCTTCATAACCTTCCTCATGCAGATCTCGAACCCATCCAGAAAAGCTTCCATGGCGAAAGTGATCTTGATGTCTTCCATGGCTTGGGAGGCTTCGACAGCTCACTCTCTCTCGATGCCAACCTCCTCTTTAGCCTTCTTCCTCATCTTCCGAAAGAGTTAAGGCCACCTTCAAACCCATGAAAGCTTCTTCTTCTCTTCGTAATGCCTTTTGAAGGTGCTCAACTTCTGCAGCTTGTATCTCTGAGGCTACCTTCAAATAGTCAACCTTGGCCCGAACCCTCTCAGCCCCCACTTGAGCCTCCTGAAGGGCTTTAGAAATCTTGACCTAGTGGAGATCAGCTACCCTTGAATGGGCAAATAAGCAATGCTCCAACTACAGAACAAAAAGAAATTAAGTCAGAACTTTGAAAGTACATCCTTCATTCTAACAAGTTTGTAAAAGTTGGTTACCTCAATATAGGTTGCGAAGGATTCATTGAACCTCTCTACATTCTCCTTCTGGTCCATCCTATCAATTATGTGTGGGAGAATGCTGTCCTGCATCAAAGAATGGATGACCACCCGGTCATCCAAATAATCCTGCTCTTGGACAAAGCTTTCATCATTAAAGCACCCAACCTCCCTCCTAACCTTCTTGGCAGTGGCATTTTTTTCCTTCTTTTTTCTCTTCTCTACAACTTCCCCCGGCACAAGAGATGTAGAGGGAGTAGCTTCATCAGGCATGGCTGGACTCGGTGCTGCTACGTCAGATTCTGGGGCAGGCATTGTCCAAATCAGCATGGTCGGGATTGGCTCTTTAATGCGAGCCTTCTTCAAAGGTTCTCTAGCAGTGCTACCCTTCTTTTTGTCAGATGATTTCACTCTTCCGGAGTCTTTTCTACAGTGAAAAAATTAAAGTTAGATGAAAGAACATTGCATGATTGACTAGCTAAGGAGGACTACCTACTGGGTCAAGGGAACTGAGACCAAGATTAAATAAAGTCTAATCATCCAGGAGTCTGCGGATCAGAGGAGCTCGATAGTTCCTCAATTTATCGATCGAGTCCCAATACTCTTTCTCAAGCATGGGAGCTCGATGGGTTGAATCCCTTATGTCTCCCCAAGAAGAAAGTCTTAACTACAAGGAAGGACATGAAATAAAAAAGAATTTTTCCTTCCAGTTGTGAATGGAAGAAGAAGCACCCTTGAGCAATCCCTTCTTGCCAAACTTGGGAGAGACATACCACCAATCTTTGATGATGAGATGATATTTGAAGCTGAAGAAATTATGGAACAAAGAACTGGTAGGTTGGATGTTGTCTATAATACACAAAGAAAGAAATTCTATGATGAACCTAAATGAGTTCGATGCCATAGTGGCAAAGAAAATATTTAGGAACATAAACATGTTGACTACAAAAGAGGGTATGGATAGCCCAAGTCCTACATGGAGGGTTTCGACATACAAGCAAGTTCGGCCTAGAGGAGGGGAGCAAGCTCAGTCACTAGGATCAAGAAGTTCGAGCTCATATGTTGGAGGGATTCCAAATTGAATTCTGATCAAAAAAAGATCTTCATGTCGAAGTTTACAAGAGATGGTGTCAGGAATGAAGGATGATCGAGATACTTCTACGAGTTTAGAGTCCTTATGGGATGGATCCATCAATGCCAGATGGGTCAAACTCCCAGAACAAGTCGACCAGGATCCTTCGATGGACATATGGATCAAACTAAGATGGAAAAAATCTTCCAAAAAATCAAGAAAAATAAGATTCAAGACTCTTTCGAAGAAACCGAATGGACAAAGATGCAAAAAGATAGGAATAATCAAAAGGAGGGTTTAGGGACTAACCTAAATCGATTGGAAAGAGTGGGAAGATGGCGAGCTCAATTAAAATCGAGTGGGAGAACCCCTGAAAATCAAAGGAAATGGTGGAAGATGCTGGTACTTGATCGCTATCGTAGGCGATCAAAAATAAAACCTAACTCACTACTATATAGATAGGATGAGTCAGGATCATATCCATAGGGATCGTGTTAATTACATTTAAATAATAAATTAAAAGCAAGATTAAGATTAATTAAAAATTGATTACTTAAAAGACTAGTTAAATTGGTTAAAAAAGTAAATAAATAGAAAATTAATTAAAAGAGGAGTTGTAAGTATGTAGATGAATTCTGAAGATTTTGATTGATCACTTATCTAACAATTGGTATTCTTTTTAATATGCTTTAATTGATATCTAATCAATAAAGATATAACCAATCTTAGAGAGCATGACCCATATCCTTAGATCATAGATCATTTCTTAAAGTTATAGGCTAGTCTAAGTTAATTTAGATATAATATCAAGAATTAATCTAAATATAATCTATTCTAAGAGCATGAACCATACCTATAGATTATGACTCGTCCCAAGGATAATAAACTATTCTAGATTAATTACAATAAAATAAAGATGTAAAAATATTATAACTAAAAACAATCTTTATTATAAAGTAAAAATCAATACAAAAGATAAAAAATAGAAAACACCATCAAAATAAGATCACAATAATCTCTTGAGAAAGAGAGTATCAACCAGACAATGGGAAGCTTGTCGTTGATATCTTCATCCTGGAGTCTTGCTAAAGAACCCGGGCAGCAGTTAGTTGAAGGAATCCATAGCAGAAGTGGAACTTTGATGAAGATGCAGGCTTTTATGGTCTATTAAAGAAAGAAAGAAGGAAGAAGGAAGAAGAAAGAAGGGTTTGAGAGAGAATTAGGAAGAGAGAGAGCTTGTTGTTAGTGAAAGAAAGGCTTTGGAAGGCTTTAGAGAAGCTTCAAAGGGCTTTCTAGAGCTTATGGGGGCTTTAGAGAGGTTTTCATAGAGAGAAAAGGAGAGAAATTTGATTAAAATTAGAGAAAAACTAAGAAAATAGAGTCTGGATTGGATTTTGCTGCCTGTGATAATTTTCTGCCGTTGGATCGGGTTCAAATGATCCAGATTTGATCAAAATTAGCCACTTGTAGCTTTAACAGGATCCAAATTAATTCTCAGCCATCTGATTGAGCTTAGGATTAAATTTGGACTGTTAGATAGGTGCCTAATCTCCTTAATCAAGTCAAAATAAATTTATGGCTATTGGATCTTAACTAGCTCGAATTTGGACCATTGGATTGCGCAAAACACTACTCGATGCCTTTGAATGAAACCGAGATTTGATGCTGACCATCAGATCTGAGGCGGGATGGATGGCTGCCATCTGATCATACAAGTACGATGCCACTAGATCATGTGGACCAAGCACATGAAAGACCTGGGCCAATCACCACATGTCATTTACTATAAAATTACCTTTTTACCCATGAGCCATGATGGATTTTTGGTAAACCCCTTGAGGGTCTACGTCTGCCATGCGACGCTCTTTGATTCGCCATGCCTGCTGAGCTGGCCAATCCGTGCCAGGATTTATGGACTGGCGGGTTGGACTACCATGCACCGACGAGCCTAATGGGCCAAATTTTTGGGCTTTATATTTTTTTTTATTTTTTCTTTATTTTTTCTTCAAAACTCCATTCTAGGTCCAATTTAAGTTCAATTCGCTTCAAATTTATTTCATTGCGATCCATAAATCAAGCTCTTTTCATCCATGATCTTTTCTCTACAAAAGATAAAATAAAAATATCAATTGAATAAATATAAATTAATTAATAAGTTAATACTTTTATAAATATATTTTATGTGTTTATCACAGCCCCTAGCTTGAACTATGCTCGTCCTCGAGTAAAGTAGATGAATTAGCAATATATACTGACTCAGCTTTAAATTAAAAGTTAGATTTAGATACTCCTAAAGATAACCGATACTCGATTAGACCATTAAAGAGGTACATCATCGAATTACTAATTCGATCCAATTAGTGGTTTGAGTGTTAGCCATAGAAATTTTTAGAGATCTTCTTTCGCTAACTCTCCATTTTACTCTTTAAATCCTCTAACTTGATGTGAGCTAGGTTTATTATCTTTCTTGCAATTTAGTCTCCTTATTATTCACTTTTCTTCTTCTTTTCTCTCTTTTTTTTTCCTCAGATTCTTGCATTTCCATCTTTTGATGCGAACGACAATGCTTACTTAGGCAAAAGAACCTGATTACTCCATGAGATGATGCTAAACTTCTTTTTAATTTACATTGCCCATCTTTTTACGTGAACCATAATGCTTACCTAGACAAAGAGGTCTAGTTACTCAATGGAAAACTAGTGTTTGTTGCTTTTTTTTTTTTATTTGGAGACTTTTGCATCTTTTGATCTTTCCACCCAACTCCCATGAAGTAGATTCTTTATTGAGTTCAGTAAAAGGAGCATTCTAGAATCACTCTTAAAATCTGATCTAGTCTAAATTCTACTATTCATTAGGTTTCCTTAATACTTTATTCCTCGGTATCTCTAAAATTTTCTAGATCATTAATCATTTATTGATTAGGGTGCCTAATTAACTTTTAATCAAAATAAAGTTTTGGGTATATAAAGCTATTTTTTTCAAATCATACTTGAGGACTCATAAGTTTTAAAGTTAGTTATTCTCCCCCCCAACTTAATTTTTATTATCCTCGATGAAAGAAAAGAAAAACAAAAAATATTTATCAAGGAGGGGTACCATCTAGTTTATTATTTGCAGGTCCTTCAGTATACTCCATCAAGTTCATACAGGATGTTTTGATGATATGCTCTCCCTAACTTAGGCCTGATCGTCTTTATTGAGTTCCCACAAAAATAAAAATAAAAAGCAAACTAATAATCTAAAAATAAGATGATGGATTGCCTCCCAACAAGCGTTAAGTTTAATATCTTCAGCCAGACCAGGCTAAAAAGTTATAGTGGTTCATAGATTGGTTCAACTAGATCCATGGATTCGATTTGCTCTCCATCCTTTATACCATGCACATAAGGTTTGATTTGTTGGCCATTAACCTTAAAAGTATTTTCCTATTTTGGATCTCTAAGTTCTATGGCTCCATGAGGAAAAACTTGGATCACAATGAATGGTCCATCCCAATGTGAGTGATGTTTTTCAGGGAATAGTCTTAACCTAGAATTAAAGAGCCATACATTTTGGTTTGGTTCGAATGTTTTCCTTGAGATGATCTTATCATGGTAAGCCTTGGTTCGAGCCTTATAAATTTTAGCACTTTCATATACATCGTTAAGTAACTCTTCTAATTCATTTAATTGCAATCTTCTCTTTGACCCCACATTTTTTATATCAAAATTAAATTTTCTTATTGCCCAATATGTGGGTGCTCTAATTCTATCGGTAGATGATAAGATTTTTCAAAAATAAGCCGATAAGGAGACATTCCTATAGGGATTTTGTAAGCAGTACGGTATGCCTATAATGCATCATTTAATCTTTCAGACCAATCTTTACAATCGGGTCTAACCATTTTTTCTAGGATCTTCTTTATTTCTTTATTGGAAACTTCAACTTGTCCACTGGTCTGGAGGTGATATGGGATGGCTATACTATGTGTGATCCCATATTTCTTAATCAAAGCTTCAAAGTGCCTATTTGTAAAATGCATACCCCCATCACTAATTATGGCCCTAGGAAAACCTAATCGACTTATAATGTTCCTATGAATAAACTTGATTACCACCTTGTGATCATTGGTTCATGATGCTATGGCTTCTATCCACTTAGAAACATAATCTACTGCCACCAAAATATACTCATAACCATAAGAGGAAGGAAATGGGCCCATAAAGTCAATTCCCGAGAAATCAAAGTTTTCAACTACTAGAATTGGGGACAGAGGCATCATATCTTTTCTAGAAATATTTTTTGTTTGTTGACATCTTAAACAATTACAGTAGATGGAACTCATGGGCATCCTTAAATAGTGTTGGCCAATAAAATCCACTTTGTAGTAGTTTTGATGTCATTTTTCTTCCTCTAAAATGTCCCCCATAAGCTAATGAGTGGCAAAAAGTTAGGATACTTTGAAATTCAGTCTCAAGGACACATCATCCGATGATTTATTCTGGACAAATTTTGAACAACTCAGCCTCTTCCCAAAAATAATATTTTACTTTAGAAAAGAATTTATTATTCTCTTGTTGAGTCCAGTGTGATGGGACTTATCCTATCACCAAGCAATTAACTATATGTGCAGAAGATTATTAGAAGATGTCAAGAAGAGTTGTTCATTAGGAAACCTATCTCCAATGTTTTCACTATTGTGTTCTACCAAGATCCTCGAGATATGATCTGCTACCACATTTTTGAAACCCTTTTTATCTAGGATTTCAAGGTCAAATTCTTGCAACAAAAGAACCCATCTAATCAGCCTAGGCTTTGTGTCTTTCTTTGATAGCAAATATTTCAATGTAGCATGATTAGAGTAAACTAAGACCTTGGAGCCTAGAAGGTATGATCTAAATTTTTTCAGGGCAAACACAACTGCTAGCAATTCTTTCTCGATTGTGGTGTAATTCAGTTGTGCATAAGAGAGAGTTTTGCTAGCATAGTAAATTACATGAGGTTCCTTGTAGAAATTTTGCCCTAATACTGCTCTTACCACATAATCAAAAGCATCACACATAATTTGAAATGATAGGGTCCAATCTGGTGGTTCAATAATTGGTGCAGTAGTCAATGCTATTTCCAATTTATTATAGGTGGCTAAACAGTCTTCAATAAAATCAAAGGAGTTATCTTTAGCTAAAAGATTACATAAAGGTCATGAAATTTTGCTAAAGTCCTTAATGAAATGGCTATAGAATCCTGCGTGTCCTAAGAAGGATCGTACTTGTTTGACCGATGTTGGGGGTGGTAGTTTTAATATTATCTCAACTTTTGCTTTGTCGACTTCGATCCCTTGCTCGGATACAATATATTCGAGTATGACTTTCTTACGAACCATAAAATAGCTCTTTTTCCAACTCAATACCAGATTCGCCTCCATACATCTTTTAAGCACTATAGTTAAATTTTGGAGACAAATATCAAAAGTAGAGCAAAAATAGAGAAGTCATCCACAAAAATCTCTAAAAACTTATCGACCATATCAGAAAAAATTGCCATAATGCACCGCTGAGAAGTGGCTAGTGCGTTGCAAAATCCAAAAGGCATTCTATGGAAGGCAAAAGTACCAAAGGAGTAGGTAAAGGTGACTTTCTCTTGGTCTTTTGGAAATACAGGTACTTGATTATATCCTTAATATCCATCCAGAAAGCAGAAGTAACTCTGAGCTGCTAGCCAATCTAGAATTTGATCAATGAAAGATAATGAAAAATGATCTTTCCTAGTCACGACATTGAGTCGCCTATAATCCACACATACTCACCAATCAGTTGCTGTACGAGTGGATAATAACTCACTTTTGTCATTTTCTATTATAGTGATACCCGATTTCTTAGGCACCACTTGGGTCGGACTAACCCACTTACTATCAAAAATTGGGTAGATAATGCTTGCATCTAGCCATTTTATTACTTCTTGCTTTACAACCTCCTGCATGTTTGGATTTAATCTACATTGCATGTCTCTATGTGGTTTGGCCTCAGCCTTGCAATGTATGTGATGCATGCAAATAGAAGGGTCAATGCCTTTCAAATCAGCAACTATCCACCCTATGGCCTCCTTGTGCTATTTAAGCACACCTAAAAGTTGGATTTCCTGATCAGTAGTTAAGTTGGATGATATGATCATCGGAAGGATCTCATTAGGTCAGAGGAATAAATAATTCAATGCATCAGGAAGAGGCTTTAATTCTAGAGTAGCTGGTGATTCTAGGGATGGTACTAGAGGACTCGATTGGGTTGATATTTGTTCATACTTTACAGTCCAAGGAGGAGTGGTGCTAAAATTGGGTGGCTCTAAATATCCATTAACCTCTTTAGTGTACCCATCAATGTCAAAATCATCCACTCCAAAGTGTGTTAAGCATGCCTATAAAGGGTCCGAGTCGAGCAAGTTTAGGGGTTTTATCTTCTAAAACATTCTCTAGTAAATTGATTTCACTATGATCGTAAGTGGATGGTTCCTGTGCAACGTTAAAAATATTCAACCTCAGCTCTTTGTTTCCAAAAGATACATCCATAACCCCAATCCTATAGTTTATGCAAGCATTGGCAGTTGCGAGGAAGGATCTTCCAAGGATGATAGGTACTTGGCTAGGGTTGCTACCCGATTTCATGTCTAGCACCAAAAAATCTACAAAAAAGTAAAATTCATCTATCTTGACTAGCACATCTTCCAACATTCCATGGGGTACCTTAATTGATCTATCAGCTAATTGTAAGGTTACCGTTGTGGGTTTCAATTCTCTAAATCCAAAATGGTCATAAATAGAACTTGGGAGAAGATTAACACTCCACCCAAATCTAATAATATTTTTTTAATGGTCAGATCCCCTATAACATAGGATATGATTGGGGTACCAAGATCCTTAAGTTTGGGTGGGGTTATTTGTTGAAAGATAGAGCTAGCTTATGCAGTTAAGTGGACTTTCTTAGGTTGATGTGCTTTAGTTCTTCATTTCTAAGTAAATAAATCATTGAGAAATTTGGCATATATTGGAACTTATTTAATAGCATCAAAAAGGGGTAAATTAATTTGCACTTATTTAAATAATTCAAGCATTTCATTCATTTTAATGCCCTTCTTATCTAAAGGTAGAGGAGATTCTAAAGCACTGGGGTATGGATCATTGGGTACAGGTGCCGAATCAATAGTTTTCTCTCTCTCTCTCTCTCTATGTTCTTATTCTTCTCTGGTTTGGCTAGTTTTGATGGTCCTAATTCTCGAGTTTTTTCTTGCTGATTTATGATTTTTTCACTTCTAAGGATCATAATAGACTTGGCATGTTTCAAAAAAAATTCTGGGCTAGTGGAGCTTTCAGCCATGTACTATCCTTTTGGGTTATTGATGGGTTGACTTGGAAGTTTTTCTTCCTCCCTTCTATTCAAAACAGTGGCTAATTGACCTATTTGAGTCTCAAGCTTGGCTATTGATTGAGTGTGGGAGTGAAGGATTTGGTTGTTCATCTTGAGCTCCTTTAATTCTTGTAATATTTTTTCTTTAAAAAAAGTATTTGAAGAAGAAGACCGTGAATTTTGTGCAACTTATGGGTATGGAGCCGGTTTTAAGCTGCCTCTATAAAATTAGGTCTAGGTACTGATGGCCTAGCAGCAGGTTGTTGGGCCCAAGAAAAGTTCGGATGGTTTCTCCAACCAAGATTATAGGTGTTGGAGTAAGGGTTGTATCCTGGTCTAAAATTATTTTGAGTTTGTGCTTGATTTACTTATTCATGAATAAACTCAAAAAATTAGGATGTAGCAGGACAATCATAAATAGTATGTGTAGAACTTGAACATATTGAACACACATCTATCATGGGTGTAGGTAGAGTACTAGTGGGCATTGCTTGCAGTAGTTGGTCCATCTTTTGAGATAATTCATTTACTTGGCTGTAGACGTCCATTGAACTACCTATTTCATAAATTCCACCCCGTTTAGGACTAGACATGGGAGGGTCTCTCCTAGCAGCAGACATATAGTGTAATGAATTTTTACTTAAGATCTCAAACAATTGTCAAGCTTCTTATTCATTTTTAAGCATGAAAGTTCCACCACAAGATGCATCAACCATCTGCCGAAGCTTCTCTGTCAAGCCATCATAGAAGCACTAGACTAGTTGCCACATGGGTATCGCATGGTGGGGACATTTTTTTATCAGTTCTTTTAATCTCTTCCAAGTCTCATAAAATATCTCTCTCTCTAATTAAGAAAAACTAGTTATGGCTTTTCTTATTTGACTAGTTTTCTCTATTGGAAAGTACTTTTTGAGAAATTCCTTTTGAAGTTGATCCCAGGTTGAAATAGTTATAGTATCTAAGGAGTTTAGCCAATATTTGACTTTGTCCTTCAATGAAAAGGAAAATAGTTTCAACCTAAGGGCATCATTAGAGAAATTATGAATTTTAATTATTGAGAATATTTCTAGGAATTCATCAAGGTGTTTATATGGGTCCTCATTAGCAAGTCCATAAAAAGATGGGAGCATCTGAATAATACTAGACTTGATTTTATACTGTACAGCTTCTACTGGAGGAGCCTGAATGTAGGAAGAGTTTGTGTATATGGAAGGAGTGAAGTACTCCTTTAATTATTTAAGTGGATCATTCTCCTAATTTTGATCTATGTTTCTGGGTCGGTTGGCTCTAAGAGTTCTCCCAATTTCAGGATCTATGGGTTGAATTTTGGGTTGTAGTGAACGACGTCCGAGCATAAACCTTATAATTATACCTTTAGTGCAAACACAGTTTTAAGTTTTTATAGATTTTTTTATAGATTTTTTTTTAAAGAGATGAAAGAAATTCTAAAGATTAGAGCCTAGAGAGTCCTAAATCTAAGAAATAGATGAGAGAAGTTTTATTTAGGTTTATTATTAATTAGCAATAAAGTTATACAATCAATCCTGACTAAGGGTTACCCTAGATCTAGATAGCTCCAAACTGCCAAGGTCTTCTTCAAGCCCTCCAAGTAAATAATCAGCCAATCAACTAGCCAGGTAAGTATAAGGTCAGTGGGAGTCCTCCTGTTGCTTGCCTTAGACACCAATTATGCTTGATCAGATAAGCTAACGGAATCAATTATAAACCATCTTCCTTCAGGCCCAGTCATTCCTAAACCACTTGCCTAGACATCAATTAAATTGACTAATCTTTTAGGGTTCCTTGTCCAAATAAGCTCGAGTATCCTTAGGGGCCAACATCTAATTAATTTTAAGAATTAAGGTTTGGGTCAATGCAATATGAACGTTTATGATTTTTGGGCTAAGAAAGGATAATCAAATCCTCATCTTATCTTGTTTAATTGAGTTTAGTATCCTTAAAGTGTCTTATGAAGATGAGATGCAAAAAGTCAAAATGCCCAAGTAAAGTATAACAACCAAATTTGAATTAGATAATTTTACTTGTTAGGTTATGTGATTAGGTCTCTAAATCCTAGACAGCTTATGCGATGTTAGTGAAATTTCTTTTTTTTTTAATTTTTTTAATTTATTTTTTTAATTTTGTTTGTATTTATTTATATATTTTTTTGATTTTTTTTGATTTTTTAAATTTTTTAATTATTTAAAGCAACTAAATCATGATCCAGGCAATGATACCAAAATTTGATCGCTATCGTAGGTGGTCAAAAATAAAACCTAACTCACAACTATATAGATAGGATGAGTCAGGATCGTATCCATAGGGATCATGCTAATTATATTTAAATAATAAATTATAAATAAGATTAAGATTAATTAAAAATTAAATAATTAAAAGACTACTTAAATTGGTTAAGAAAGTAAATAAATAGCAAATTAATTAAAAGAGGAGTTGTAAGTATAGAGATGGATTCTCAGGACTTCGATTGATCACTTATCTGACAGTTGGTATTCCTTTTAATATGCTTTAATTGATATCTAATCAATAAAGATATAACCTATCTTAGAGAGCACGGTCTGTATCTTTAGATCATAGCCCATTCCTTAAAGTTATAGGCTAGTCTAAATTAAGTGAGATAAAATATCAAGAATTAATCTAAATATAATCTATCCCAAGAGCATGAACCATACCCATAGATAATGGCTCATTCCAAGGATAATAAACTATTCCAAATTAATTGCAAGAAAATAAAGACATAAAAATATTATAACTAAAAATAGTCTTTATTGCAAATTAAAAAAAATATAAAAGATGAAAAATAGAAAATACCATTAGAATAAAATCATAATGATCTTCTGAGAAAGAGAGGATTAGCCAGACATCGTGGAGCTGAAGGAAACAAATTTAGGATTTTACTGGTAGATCTTGAAACTTTTTCAAGATCTTATAGTGGAAGACATAAATAAATTAAATATTTATTTAAATAAATATGTAAACACCTAGATCTCAAATCTATTACATGATCAAGGCATGATATTAAATCAAAAATTAAAATCAAATGAAAAAGAAAAGGTTGATCAAATCAACCTAGATCTACACTACATCAAATGCAAGTATAAAATTTATAGATCATATCTATTATCTGAGCAAGTTAGATATTTTAACTTGTTGATCCAGGCTTAAGGATGAAGTCATGAGCCGCACATGCATCTGTCCTCTAGGAGTCATCCACACAAGCCTACGATCTCTGATCTGAAGTTCGATGCAGAAAATCAGCACAGCATGCTAGTATTGGGTTGATCCTTTTTCGATGGTCGATTTGATGCTCCCTTATTCAAAATTTGGACTCTCCAAAATATGAAAAGGAAGATGAGAGTTTACTAATTCGAGACACTCTCAAAAAAAACTCAAAAAAAGGAGAAGAGACTGAAAATAAAATAGACCTAGAAGAAGATCCTCTTCTTCTTCTCTTTTCTCTTACCTAGACACCTAGTTTACACTTGGATTAGTGTCTGTGATACATCCTTTGAGTTATGGTAATGATAAATCATATTTTCAAGAGTTGAAAATTTAAGACATGATAATCATTATTAACTCAATAAACAGCTCCCGACCATAGGTCATGCACGAGGATGGTGATTGATCCGGAAGCCGTTGGTGTACATCGCTCTCTTTAGTAGAAGAGTCTGAGTCTTACGGTGTGGCGAGAACCGGAGCCGAGAGTTACAGGTACTCGTTTAGAGAACGAGGGCACTGAGCGCGTGGACCACCTCGAGTAGTCATTAGGAAGTCACCTCTCTCAATACTGAACTCGATTGCTACAGTAATGGTTGGTTCTTTTGACCTGAGATGCATCGGCAGTTCACCTTGGAGTTTTATAGTTTGACTACACCATTACTCGGCTCCCTAGCCATATGGAACCCTGAGGTGTATGTTGGCTGTCTGAACAATGTTCTTAGTAGGAACTGAATTGCATCAAGATGGGAATCATCTACCTCGTGTTAGGAGAGAGTAGCCCTATGATGATCATGAGAATCAAGTCCTGAAGCCCATGGCCATGGAGAGTGAATAATAGAATAAGATTTCTATTTAGATTTTTCACATTGGACTCGAATTACATGATTACATCATCATATGACAGAGACTAGGGTTGACGAGTTCACCTTAACCCTAATCGATCGGGCTCAAGATAGAAGAATTAATCACACAGGTAGCTGCACAAGAGGTTCGCATTCAGCTCTGATGGGTTGCCACCATATACGCGCTAGTGTCACTGTTGGATTTTGGGAGCAATTAGAAATCATTTAGATGATCGATCATTTCTAGCTGTTCGAATCAGAAGAGTTCTGATCCATCGAAAAGGAGTTTCGATGATGTCTATAGAGATCATGACATATCCATTACCATACAGAACTGAACCTAACTGGGTACACAAACAAGGGTGAATCTGGTGATCATCAATTGGAACTGATCTAGTTCAATTGATCTGAATGAGATTCAATTAGGTTCAAGGAAATCGTGCTAGCACTCGATTGAACCTATCTTTTCTTTTCTATCATAAATAAGTTAGTCCGACTGAGCCAAAGGAGTTTGTGCTCAATCAGAGGCCTTCATATGGGTCGACTGGAGGTGTCCAAGTCAGAAAGGTTGTCTTATTTGTAAGACTATTAGCCATTTTGGTCACCTGCCATTTCTTGTTCTTTGACTTTGGTCAAAAGTCTACCTTTGACTGGTCAAACGTTGACCATTCAACCCTTTGACTTTGACCATATTTCACTGCCCTATTGAGAGCTGGTGGGGGCCTGTCCCCTGCCAGAACCTGGAAGGAGAAGGGCGCACCAAGGGTGGCGTGAGCCTAAGTGGAGGCCGTTAGAGTCCTTGTTGGACAAGGACTCCACCTCCTTTTGGATTCAATCAGAGTTCTACTAAGAATCCAGTTTGACTGGTCTTAGGCCCCTCTAAGGAGGAATCCAGGGGTCTCTATTCCACAATCAGATTAGATCTGATTTCACAAAGTGTGTGATTGAGTTTCGAGAGGAAAGAGAAGTTGGATCACAAGAGTCATAAATAAGACCCTGCGCCAACCTAATTCCAATGCTATTAGATACGCCCCAAGGCTGCCCTCCCCTCCTTCTCCACGCTTATAGTCTCGTCTCCCTCTTTGCTCATCACGTCCAAAACAAGGTTTGTTTTGACTTTGTTGGTGTGGATTCAGATCAAGGGAAGGCGATCAAAATTCAAAAGCAAGAAGGCTGCGCTTGCTGCAAAAGGACGACTGCAAATCTTCAAAAGAGT
>QRFJ01003321.1:182655-218154 GCA_006176705.1 Cocos nucifera
GGTACCTATGAAACCCCCATGCCCAAGGACCTACTCTTTCTCTAATTTTTGCACACCCAAACTATCCAAAGACTCTGTATTCCATAAAAAGGAAAACAAAATTCATCCAATACATAGAGAAAAAGAGTCAAGTTAGATAAAATCTAGACTACGAATGTCCAAACATGGAAGTTTGAAGATCCTCCAGATCAGATCCAGATCTGATTTTGGAGGTGTGATAGAGAAGAAGAGGATCTCTAGATCCAACCTGAGTGGATACCGGTAGAGGCCAGGCGCTTGCATGGCTAAATCCAGAACCTTCCGCTGCACAGGATCATCTACAGGTAATAGGATTACCCAAACAGATAAATTGAATTTGATTTAATTTATCTTGTTTTATTTTATTTATTAAAATAATAAGAATTAGATCTGAAACATATCAAGATCTGATTAAGATCAAGAGAAAATTTTTGAAATATATCTCTTGATCTAATCAGATCTGGACGAACCTGGACCGGGAAATCAGGATTTCCCTTCAACTGGTATCAGAGCATGGTTCTAAATTGTTTAGATCTGATTTTAATTTTATTTTAATTAGAAAATAAAGTGATTTCAGATGTCACATGAGATGTGATCAGATCTGAAATTAGAAAAATTAAAATTAAATGATTTGGATCTAAGAACATGAAGATATGCATGACTAGTTCTAGAATAGAATAGTTCTATAGAATAGTTTGCATGTCTTTGATTTAATCTGATTAAATCATATTTTAGATCTTCTTATTTACTATTTTCTGATATTATAATGTTATAATAACATCTGATAAACAGCAAATAAAAATTATTTAATTTTAAATATCATATGAGATATGATTGATGCATGTCTAGACTAGTTGTAGAATAGTTCTACATAATTGTCTAGATTAGAATTTATTTTGATTAGATCAATTTAAATCTAATTTTTTAGATTATTATGAGATAATTTAGAATCTGAAAACATGCATGATTTGATACATGAGATGTATGCAAAATATGCCTTGATTAGATCTAAATTTGTATATGAGATATATGATATAGATCTATAACTGTTTTGTAGATTTACATGTTCCTGATTAAGGCGTTCCTCTTGGCCGTCCGGTCATAAGAACGAAGAAGGGTTTAAAGGCCCTCTCTTCCCATTCGATGGGGTGTTCTTATGATGTGTAGGGGTGCTGCGTGTTCGTCCTTAATCAGAAATCCAAAACTTACTTTCTGCAAAATCCCTAGATCCTGAAACCCTAGGATTTATTGTGCATATTTTGTTTATGAACCCTACTTAATTAAGAATTAAGTTTATGGAATATTAATTAGGTCTAAAATTGAGAATTTCAGATCTAAGACATATTCATAATACTGGGTTCGGGCTTGGGTAGCTCAATTAGGTCTAAGCGGTTGATCAAACCGAATCAAGAGTTGGTTAGATGGGATCAACAATGCTTAAATTGACCAGCCTAATAGGATTAAGTCTGGGTCAAGATCGAGTCACGATCAAGCAAGACCTAATTAGGCTCAGAGGTTAGAGTCTTGGATTGTAGGCTAACCCAATTGGTTCTGACTCAACAATTTGGTGTCTAAGGTAAGTTTGGCACAGACGACCGACTGGTTTTTAATTGGAAGCTACTCGACCTGAATGCATTCTTGTACGAGTTAATGGCATATTCCTTCCACCGGTCTCACTTACCTGGCCATATCTGTTGACACAGTTCTGATCTGAGGTGGTCAATAATCCGAGCTAACCCATGCCACTAGGTTAGTCATAATTGTTATGACTAAGCCAAGTCTAGTTTAATGAGACCTGAATCAATTCTCCCTAAGAAAAGATTAAGTCTGAGGTCTTCCACCATTGTAGATGTGCGGGCCCTTTCCGGGGTTGATTGTTCTCGGCTGGATACAGTGGCTCAGTTGCACTAGGAAGATGCAACCATGTCTATTAGGCATTGGATGCTATGGGCTGGAGGATGAGTTGGGCTCAATATTCCGGATACGGTGAGAGACTCAATTAGGAACCCAGTCTATGCAAATGGTGGGTCTGACTTAACTAAGGAGTGGATCAATATTCCGGATACGGTGAGATTCATGAATTAGAGACCAAGTTTGGGTGCACCATGATTAGAGAATCATTGAACAAGAGTTGTTCACTCATTGGCTAACCCATCACCAATAACTGTTAGGTGAGGTGATGAGTCAGTTGGTGAGACCGCACCATCCCACTAGAAATCATTAATCGCGGAGATTTTCGCATCTCTACAGAGGGAGTGTAGGGATCCGAGAAAATAGTGGAAGCTAATTTGTTTAAAAATAAAATTCCTAAATAAATTGGTCAAGTCAAAATTACAGTATCTAACTAGAATCTTTGACTCTCTACAGGAAAATGTCTGCATCCAACCCACTTGGCACGTATCCTAGACACACATAGACTGACCAGGACCCAATTATAAAGATTGGCTCAGGAACTACAAAATTATTTTGGGTTCAGAGAAGTTAACACATGTTTTGGACCAGGACCCTCCCACCTTACCAGCCCGTCCATCTGTTGAACAGAGAGCATCTCTGGAAAAATGGATTGACGAAGATAATAAGGCCAGATACTACATGTTGGGCTCGATGTCTGATGAGCTCCAGTGCCAACATGAAGGATATCGGGACTGCTCGCCAAATGTTGGCTCACCTACAGGAGATGTTTGGTGAACAGAGTCGCGCAGCCAAATATCAAGTCACAAAACGACTTTTTAAGGCTAAGATGCGTGATGGGCAGTCAGTCCAAGATCACTGTCTGATAATGATCAAGGACATGGAAGAGCTTGAGAAGCTCGGTGTGAAGTTGGACTTGGATCTGCAGAACGATATCATTCTGCAATCCTTGACTGATGCATATGGGCAATTCATCATGAATTACCACATGCATAAACTTCAAAATTCCTTGGCCGAGTTGATGAATATGCTGGTTACTGCTGAGCTTTCTATGAAAGGTTCTAAAGGCTCAGTTCTTGCTATGGAACGGACTTCTTCCAAAAGAAAGTCTTATGGAAAGAAAAAGAAGTCTGTGAAAAGGCAAAAGGTGGAAGGATCAAAGAAGAAGAAGGCAGAGCCGAAGAAGAAGGCCGATGTCAAAGGAAAGTGTTTCCATTGCAATAGCGACGGCCATTGGAAGTGGAACTGCCCTACTTACCTGGCCACCCTGAAGAACAAGAAGGAAGGTCCTTCTGGAGGTATGCTCGTTATTGAGTCTAACCTTACGGTTTCTTCTGCATCCAGTTGGGTGCTTGACTCTGGTTCTAGTGCTCATCTGTGCACTTCTATGCAGGGTCTTGAGGATAGCAGGAGGCTGAGGGATGGAGACATGATCCTACGCATCGGTAATGGAGCAAGAGTTGCTGCAGTAGCCGTGGGAACATACCCTCTTCGATTACCATCTGGTTTAGACTTAGTTTTAAAAGACTGTTATTATGTGCCTGCAGCTAGCAGGAATTTGATTTCTGTTTCATGCTTAGCACAAGAAGGTTATGTGATCACCTTCTTTAAGGACCATTGTAACATTCTTTATGAAAAGAAATAAAATTGCAAATGGTTTCCTTATTAATGATCTTTATCAGCTTACATATTGATGTACCTGTTTTAACTATCGAGCAAAACGTGAATGCCAAACGAACCTAGGGATAGTCCAAATGACAGATATCTATGGCACCTTGAGATTAGGTCATATAGCAGAAGATAGGATTAACAAATTGGAAGAAAAATGGGCTATTGAGTCCGTTGACTTTTGAGTCATATCCAACTTGTGAATCTTGTCTTCAAGGCAAAATGACTAAACTTCCTTTTGTAGGACATGGGGAGAGGGCCACAGATCTTCCTTGCCCTAGTACATACAGATGTGTGCGGCCCATTTGATGTGCCGGCTAGAGGCAATTTTGTCTACTTCATTACCTTTACCGATGATCTGTCTAGGTATGGGTATGTGTATCTTATGAGACATAAGTCTGAAGCCTTTGAAAAGTTCAAAGAATTCAGACATGAAGTAGAAAAACAAACAGGAAAACCCATTAAGGTTCTTCGATCAGATCGAGGAGGTGAATACCTTAGCCAGGGAATTCCTAGACTATCTCAAGGATAATGGCATAGTCTCTCAATGGACTCCACCAGGAACACCTCAACTCAACGGGGTTTCAGAACGGAGAAATCGGACCCTATTAGATATGGTTCGGTCCATGATGAGCTTCACAGACCTTCCTGATTTTCTTTGGGGACACTCATTGTTAACTTCAATCTATTTACTGAATAGGGTTCCCTCTAAAACCGTTCCTACCACACCGTATGAGATATGGCATGGTAAGAAACCAAGTCTGAGTCATCTCAGAATTTGGGGTTGTCCAGCTCATGTCAAAAGACAACAAGCGGACAAGTTAGAGTTTAGGTCCTTTAGAGCTCGATTCATAGGATATCCTAAAGAGTCATTAGGATACTATTTCTACATTCCAGAAGACCACAATGTGATTGTGAGTCGACATGCCATCTTTCTTGAAAAATAGTTTATTCAAGATAGCGGCATTGGAAAGCAGATCAAGCTTGATGAGAAAGTCTCACAAGCAGAACGAGCTAAGGACCAAGTGGAACCAAATCAGGTTGAGCCAATAAGAACACTACCTCCTCCACCTCGTAGATCGAAAAGAGTTTCCCATCCCCCTGAAAGATACTTAGGTATTATTTCAGAGGACGTAGAGGAAATGTTCCTCGTAGGTAATGGTGCTCATGGAGATGATCCCAAAACCTACAACGAGGTGATATCAGATATCGACTCCGAGAAATGGCTAGAGGCAATGAAGTCAGAAATTGACTCGATGCACTCAAACCAAGTCTGGACCTTGGTAGATCCACCAGAAGGTATAGTACCTATTGGGTGTAAATGGATCTTCAAGAGAAAGATTGGTGCAGATGGGAATGTGGAGACATTCAAGGCTAGACTGGTGGCAAAAGGTTATAGTCAACGCGAAGGCATTGACTATCAGGATACCTTTTCCCCAGTAGCTATGCTAAAATCCATCCGCACATTGCTTGCTGTTGCAGCCTATTTCGATTATGAAATATGGCAAATGGACGTGAAAACGGCATTCCTAAATGGATATCTTGAGGAAGATATCTATATGGAACAGCCGCTAGGTTTCACATCCAGTGATACTGATCACAAGGTTTGCAAGCTGCAAAGGTCCATATATGGACTTAAGCAAGCATCTCGGAGCTGGAACACTCGTTTCAATGATGTGATCAAAAAGTTTGGTTTCATCAAAAATGAAGAGGAACCATGTGTTTTCAAAAGGGTCAGTGGGAGCGCTGTTGTCTTCCTCGTATTGTACGTGGATGACATCCTCCTTATTGGGAATGATATTCCCATGTTGACATCAGTCAAGATGTGGTTGTCCAAAGGAATTCTCCATGAAAGACCTAGGTGAAGCATCCTTTATTCTAGGAATTAAGGTCTATAGGGATAGACCGAATAGGATGCTAGGACTTTCACAGAAGATGTACATAGAGAAAGTACTAAAGAGGTTTAGTATGGAAAACTCTAAGAGGGGATTAATACCCTTCAGACATGGTATTCATCTTTCCAAGAAGATGTGCCCCAGCACACCTGAGGAAATAGAATGCATGAGCAAGATCCCTTATGCTTCTGCAATAGGGAGCCTCATGTATGCCATGCTATGTACATGACCTGATATAGCCCATGCTGTGAGTGTCACAAGCAGATATCAGTCAAATCCAGGTGAAGAACACTGGACTTCTGTGAAATGTATCCTTAAGTACTTGAGAAGAACTAAGGATATGAATGTTGGTCTTTGGTAATGGAGAACTCCAAGTTCAAGGGATACACAGACTCGGACTTTCATGTCCGATATAGATGATCGAAAGTCGACATCTGGAAGTCTGTTTGTGTGCAATGGTGGAGCTGTCAGCTGGAAGAGTTCCAAGCAAACTGTGATAGCAGATTCCACCATGGAAGCAGAATATATCGCTGCATCAGAGGCTGCAAAGGAAGCATTCTGGTACAAGAAGTTTGCTGCAGAAATTGGAGTAATGCCATCAGATGCCATTCCTCTTTACTGCGACAACAATGGCGCCATAGCCCTTGCTAAGGAGCCAAGGTCTCACCAGAAGTCCAAGCACATTGAGCGGCGATATCATCTCATCCGCGATTACCTTGAGAAAGGTTACGTTGAGGTCAAGAGAGTCAACTCCGCAGATAATGTGGCAGACCCACTTACAAAGCCGTTGGGCCAGCAAAAGATCGAAGCCCACCTTGAGAAGATGGGACTTAGACTTGTAGCCAATTGGCTTTAGGACAAGTGGGAGATTGTTAGATATATGTGCCCTAGAAGCCAGAATTGGCTGACACTTGTAATACACTTCTAGGGGCAAAATTATAATTTTGACTATAATCAATAAAATGGGTTATTTTCTATCACATATGTGTATTTAGTGTCTGTGATACATCCTTTGAGTTAATGGTAATGATAATTCATATTTTCAAGAGTTGAAAATTTAAGACATGAATAATCATTATTAACTCATAAATTGCTCCCGACCATAGGATCATCACGAGGATGGTGATTGATCCGGAAGGTTGGTGTACAATCGCTTCTCTTTAGTAGATGAGTCTTGAGTCTACGGTGTGGAGACACCGGAGCGAGAGTACAGGTACTCGTTAGAGAACGAGGGCACTGAGCGTGACCACCTCGAGTAGTCATTAGGAAGTCTACCTTCTCGTCAATGACTGACTCGATGCTGCAGTAGTGTGTCTGGTTCTTTGACCTGAGATGCATCGGCAGTTCACCTTGAGGGTGTTATAGTTTGACTACACCATTACTCGGTCTCCTAGCCATATGGAACCCTGAGGTGTATGTTGGCTATGACATGTTCATTGTAGGAACTGGATTGCATCAAGATGGGAATCTATCTACCTCGGTGGTAGAGGAGCAGCCCTATGATGAATCATGAGAATCAAGTCCTGAAGCCCATGGCCATGGCAGAGTGAAATAATAGAAAGAGTTTCTATTTAGATTTTCACATTGGACTCGAATCGAATGATTACATCATATGACAGAGACTAGGGTTTGACGAGTTCACCTTAACCCTAATCTGATCGGGGCTCAAGATAGAAGAACTTAATCACACAGGTAGCTGCACCAAGAGGTTCGCATTCAGCTCTGATGGGTTGCCACCATATACTGCTAGGTGTCACTGGTGGATTTTGGGAGCAATTAGAATGATTTAGATGATCGATCATTCTAGCTGTTCGAATCAGAAGAGTTCTTGATCCATCGAAAGGAGTTTCGATGATGTCGATGATAGAGATCATGACATATCCCATTACCATACAGAACTGAACCTAACTGGGTCACACAAACAAGGGTTTGAATCTGGTGATCATCAATTGAACTGATCTAGTTCAATTGATCTGAATGAGATTCAATTAGGTTCAAGGAAAATCGTGCTAGCACTCGATTGAACCTAACGTTCTTCTTTTGCTATCATAAATAAGTTGTCCTGATCTGAGCCAAAGGAGTTTGTGCTCAAACAGAGGCCTTCATATGGTCTGACAGGAGGTTGTCCAAGTCAGAAAAGGTTGTCTTATTTGTAAGATATTACCTGCCATTTTTGGTCACCTGCCATTTCTTGTTCTTTGACTTTGGTCAAAAGTCTACCTTTGACTGGTCAAACGTTGACCATTCACCCTTTGACTTTTGACCACATGTCATGCACCTATTGGAGAGCTGGTGGGGGCCTGTCCCCCTGCTAGAACCTGGCAAGGAGAAGGGCGCACGCCACCCTAGGGTGGCGTGTGCCCAAGTTGGAGGCGCCTAGGAGTCCTTGTTGGACAAGGACTCCATCTCCCTTTTTGGATTCCAATCAGAGTTCTACTAAGAATCCAACTTTGACTGGTCTTAGGCACCCTCTAAGGAGGAATCCAGGGGTCTCTATTCCAACCAATCAGATTTAGATCTGATTTCACAAAGGGTTGTGATTGGTTGAGAGGAAGAGGAGTTGGATCACAAGCTAGGTCTATAAATAAGACCCTGCGCCCAACCCTAATTCCAATGCTATTAGATACGCCCCAAGGCTGCCTCTCCCCTCCTTCTCCATGCCATAACCTCCTTCTCCTCCTTGCTCTCCACGTCCAAAAGGTGTTTTGGACTTAGTTTGGTGCGAATTCAGATCAAAGGAAAGGCGATCAAAAGCAAGAAGGCTGCGCTGCTGCAAAAGGATGACTGCTCATCTTCAAAAAGAGTTTTGAAGATCCTCCAGATCAGATCCAGATCTGATTTTTGGAGGTGTGATAGAGAAGAAGAGGATCTTCAGATCCAACCTGAGTGGATACCGGTAGAGGCCAGGCGCTTGCGTGGCTAAGATCCAGAACCTTCCGCTGCAATCAGGATCATCTCAGGGTAATAGGATTACCCAAACCAGGTAAATTGAATTTGATTTAATTTATCTTATTTTATTTTATTTATTAAAATAATAAGAATCAGATCTGAAACATATCAAGATCTGATTAAGATCAAGAGAAAATTTTTGAAATATATCTCTTGATCTAATCAGATCTGGACGAACCTGGACCGGAAAATCAGGATTTCCCTTCAGTGAGAAGCCATGGAAGTGAAAAAATTTTACATAAGAAATAAAATAAAAAGGGCATGAGGCGTGAGGATTAAGTGGCACAAGTGATAGGGAGTCCTAGTCACACTAGGCCTCCTATTTTGACTTGGTCAAACAAGATCTTTTATCCAAATAAAATTAAGATTAAATAAACCTAATTAAATAAAGCTTTAACCCATTTAAGAACTTAATTAAATTATATTAAATAAAATTTAATTCTAATTTAGTTTTTAATTAAATTAAAAAATTGGGTTAATCCAAGTCCTAGTTAGATTAGGACTAGTTCTTCCTTGCACTTGACTTATCTAATAAACTAATTGGACTTGATCCAATCAAGCCCAAACTAAATCTAATTAAATTATATTTAATTAGATTTTATCTCAGCCTATTGACTTAATCAAATTAAGTCAATTAGCAATCTAATTGCTGATCAATCCTCCTACAATACTTGCACTAAGTTAAACACTAATCGTATTGATTGTTTAACCTTAGAATGATTCTTAATCATTGATCAACCATCCGATCAGATCATAAGCTCTAATGTGTATGACCTCATAGGTTCGAACCTATGTCGGTAGCATAGGAATAAATTTTTGTACCAATCGAAGTGACCATCTAGCAAAAATACCCGATGGCCAAATAGATCGAAGGTGTAGAACACCATCCTTAGAACCCATGTGGATATAGTTTTCATATAATTCATCCCCTTGACCACAATGCTTGTAGGACACCTCAGAGTTTAATTATCAACTCTAATCAGGTTGTCCACATTGTATTTCAAAATATCAAACCCATCTGATGGATTATCCTGGCCAAGATTTTGCTATATTGAAATACAGTGATACATTCTTCTCCAACTCTTGGGATGGTCAATTCCATCTTGATCATACTCTAACTTCGTAAGTATATGACTATGCCCAGAAGCCTTCCATTGCTGAATTAAAAATTCAGTTAGTCTGGTACCAAAGCATAGTGAGTTGCTTGCAAGTCACTGAGGTAATCTCAGGTCTAAGGGATACATATACCTATATCCCATCAGAGACATTCTCGATAGCATAATGCTTTAGAGTTGGTTACGTTCAATGATGATGTACCCATACATCTCACCTATATGCCATACTAATGTCTCCACACTTCTTGATTAAGAGGACAACCAACCTATGTGGCATATACCAACCTATGCTCGATAGACGCTGTTGTCCTAATTAACAGCCTATCATTTGGTCATGAACCCATTTAAGGACTAATCGATAAATCCTCTCTTTATCGAAACTAAACAGTCCTAAGAACTTCATCACAATAATGGAGTTCATTAGAAGATGTAAACTTATGATTGAAAAGATGTCAAAATATTTTTATTAATTAATTATAATTATAAAATAGCTCAACCATCAATAGGCTAATGATTGGCTTTGGGACATAATTTTCAACAACTCCCAGTTATCTTAAAGCCACTCGACAAAGTATCTAATACCCATCTTCAACTTATGATTGTCGAACTCCTTGATTGCCAGGGCTTTAGTGAAGGGGTTGGCTTGGTTCTTCATTCCGTCGATCTTTTGAAAGTCGATGTCACCACGATCCACGATCTCACAGACCAAATGAAAGTGGCACAGAATGTGCTTTATCCACTGGTGTGCCTCAGTTCCTTTGCCTGAGCTACTACGCTAGTACTGTCATAGTAGAGCTGACTAGATCATCAATGGAGAGTGCTACTCCAAGCTTGATGATGAACTTCCTCAGCCACACAGCTTTCTTTGCTGCATCTAATGCTGCCATGTACTCTGCTTCATAAATAGAGTCAGCCACTTTATGCTGCTTGAAACTTTTTCAGTAGATGGCTCCACCATTTAGAGTAAAGATATATCCTAACACACTTTTACTATCATCATGGTCAGATTGAAAGCTGGTGTCTATAAATCTTATAAGTTTCAGATCTGACTCACCATAAACCAACCATTAGTCCTTAGTATTTTTCAAATATTTAAGGATGGTTTTAACCACCTTTCAGTGATTTTTTTTAGGATCAGACTGGTATCTACTCACCACTCCTAGTGAGTATGCCACGTCTGATCTCGTACATGTCATTACATACATAATAGACCCCACTATCGAAGCATATAAAATTTTACTCATATGTTCACTCTCTTTAGGAGTTGTCGGATAATCCTTTTTAAAGAGAGAAATTTCTTGGCCTATCGGGAGATGGCCCTATTTCAAATTCTCCATGCTGAACCTCTTCAGCATAGTTTCTATGTACGTGGATGGAGATATACCAAGCATCCTTTTGGATCTATCCTTATAGATCTTCATCCCTAGGATGTAGGATGCTTCACCCAAGTCCTTCATGGAGAACTGTGATGACAATCAGATTTTTATTTCTTGTAGTACGGAAATGTCATTTTCGATTAAGAGAATATCATCCACGTATAAAATAAGAAATACGACTACTGTACCATTTGCTCATTTATAAATGCAGGATTCTTCTCCATTCTTAATGAAGCCATACATTTTGATCGCTTTATCAAAATGCATGTTCCAACTCTGAGATGCCTGCTTCAATCCATAAATGGATCTCTGAAACTTGCACACCTTGAACTCATCCATGGATATGAACCCTTCAGATTATATCATACATACCTCTTCGATCAGCTCTTCATTTAGAAAAGCTATCTTCACATCCATTTGCCAGATCTCATAGTCTAGATGGACAGCAATAGCAAGCATGATCTGAATGGACTTGAGCATTGCCACAGAAGAGAATGTCTTGTCATAGTCAATACCATAATATTGATGATACTCCTTGGCAACCAGACGAGCTTTATAGATCTCCACCTTTTCATCTGCGCCCCTCTTTCTTTTGAAGATCCATTTACACCCAATGGGTTTAACTCCTTCAAGTGGGTCAATTAATGTCCATACATCATTGACCTTCATGAAATCCATTTCAGATCTCATAGCTTTTAGCCATTTCTTAGAGTCGGATCTCTACATCGCATCCATATAAGTAATCAGGTTCTCATCATTCTCATCGAGTTCGATGGGATCACCATCTTGGATTAAGAATCCATAGTATCTATCCGAATGGTATAGTACTCTATCGGATCATCTTAATGGTGTGGATTCACTAGGCTTCGAATCTGATCTGATCAAATCTGACTTAGTTTAATATTCTATGTCAGACTTTCTACCTATTGAACTTCATCAAGTTCAACCTTAGAGGCAATAGTTCATTCATCAAGAAACTTTTTTTCCAAAAAGGTTGCCCTAAGGCTGACGAACATCTTTTGTTCATCAGCAAGGTAGAAATAGTATCCTTTGGTCTCTTTTGGGTACCCTATGAATGTACACTTGTCAGACCTAGGTCCAAGTTTATCTATAACTAACCATTTGACATAAGCCGGGCACCCCCAAATCATAAAATGTAAAAGTGCTGGCTTACGCCCTGTCCATATTGTTAGATATGTGTGCCCTAGAAGCTAGAATTAGCCGATACTTGTATACACATCTAAGAACAAAATTATAATTTTGATTATAAATAATAAAATAGGTTATTTTCTATTACAATATATATTTGAAAGTATTTGTGATACATCTCTTGAGTTAATGATAATGATAGTTCATATTTTTAAAAGTTAAAATTTTAAGACATAAATTTTCATTATTAACTCATAAAATACTTTCGATCATAGGATCATCATGAGGATGGTGACTGATTCGAAAAGTTGGTATACGATCTCTTTTTAGGATAGATGAGTCTTGAGACTATGGTGTAGAGACATCGAAGCAAGAGTATAGGTACTCGTTAGAGAATGAGGGCTCTAAGCGTGACCATCTCGAGCAGTCATGAGGAAGTCTACCTTCTCATCGATGACTGGCTCGAACCTATAGTGGTGTGTCTGGTTCTTTGACCTGAGGTGCATTGACAGTTCACCTTGAGGGTGTTATTGTTTGACTACACCATAACTCGATCTCCTAGCCATTCTAAACCCTAAGGTGTATGTTGGCTATAGCATGTTCATTGTAGGAATTGGATTGCACCAATAGGGGATCTATCTATCTCGGTAGATGAGGAGCAGCCCTATGATGATCATGAGAATCAAGTCTATAAGCTCATAGCTATGACAGAGTGAAATAATAGAAAGAGTTTCTATTAGGATTTTCATATTGGACTTGAATCGAATAATTAATTTATATGATGGAAATTAGGATTTGATGAGATCACCTTAACCCTAATCTGATCATAGCTCAAGATAGAGGAACCTAATCACATAGGTAACTACACCGAGTGGATTATTTTTAGTTCTGATGGGTTGCCACCATACGCTGCTAGGTGTCACTGGTGGATTTTGGAAGCAATTAGAATGATTTGGATGATCGATCATACTAGTTGTCTGAATCAGAAAAGTTCTGATCCATCGGAAGATGTTTTGATGATGTCGATGATAGAGATCATGACATATCCCATTATCATATGGAGCTGAACCAAACTAGATCACACAAATAAGAGTTTGGATCTGGATATCATCAATTGGACTAACCCAGTTTAATTAATTTGAATAAGATTCAATTAGGTTCAAGGAAATCATGCTAGCATACGATTGAGCCTAATGTTCTCCTTCAACAATCATTAAAGCTTGTCTCGACTGAGCCAAATATGTTTAAGCTCACTCAAAAATCTTTATCTAGTCTAACTAGAGCTTGTCCAGGTCAGAAAAGGGTTGTCTTAATTTATGAGATTAATTTGAGACAACACCTGCCATTTTTCATCACTTGCTAAATCTTGTCTTTTGATTTTGGTCAAACATTGACCTTTGACACTTGGACATCTAACCATGTGTCATGAATCCATAGGAGAGAACATGGGGCTTTGTCCCCCTACAAAAAAGCAAAAGGAGAGGGGGTGCATGCCTAGGGAGGCATGCACCCCATGAGGATCACACTTGGAGTCTCATATAGATGGGACTCCAGGTTACTTCATGCTTTCAACTTGGGTGGCACCAAAGAGTCCTCTTTGATCAGTCTTGGTGCCACCTAAGAAGGTTTATGAGGGACTCTAATCTAATTGGATCAGATGATGTCATCCCATCAATCAGATTTAGATCTGATTACATAAAGAGCTATGATTGGTTAGGATGATGTGGCACTGCATGGTGCAGCAGGGTCTATATAAATCCTGTCTATGCTTAGAATTGAGAGGTTCTATCCTTTGCCTATGCCACTAGGCTTCTGTCCCTCCTTCTCTATGCCACCTTTAGATTCTTTCTCTCCTATCCATGTCCAAGACTTTTTGGGCTCGAGTTTGGTGCGATCCAAGCAAGAGAAAAGCGACAAGAAAGGAAGAAGGCAGCACTGCTGCAAGAGACAATAGCTGACCTTCAGAAGGCATTTTGAAGATCTTCAAGATCAGATCTAGATCTAATTTTTGGAGCATAGATTGAAAAGAAGAAGATCTCTAGATCCTATTCAAGTGGATACCAGTAGAGGCCAGGTGCTTGCATGGCTACATCCAAAATCTCAAACAAACATTGGGATCATCATAGGGTAAAAAGATTACCCATAACAAAGGTATAATTAAATTAGATTTAATTTAATTTAATTTATAAAATTAATAAAATTAGATCTAAAGAGTCTCAGATCTAATTTAGATTTAAAAAAAAGTTTTAAAATATTTCTCTTGATCAAATCAGATCTGAATGAACTTGATCCAAAAAATAGGATTTTTTCCTTCAACTGGTATTAGAGCCAGGTTTCCAAATTTCATTAGATCTAATTTTATTTTAATTTTGATCTGATAATTAGATGATTTTAGATGTCACATAAGATATAATTAGATCTAAAATCAAAAATTAAAAAAAATAAATAATCTAGATCTAAGATGTATGAGATGCATGACTTGACTAGGAATAGAATTATTTTATATGTAGTCTAGCATAATCATTATTTTAATTTGATTAATTATAATTTTTAGATCTATTTATTTACTATTTTTTTGATACTGTGAATATTATAATTAAATCTAGAAAATAAAAAATAAAATTATTTAATTTTATTCGTATGAGATATGATAGATGCATGTTTAGACTAGTTGTAGAATAGTTCTACAAAATTATCTTGAATAAATTTAATTTAATATGATCAAATTTAAATTTTATTTTTTAGATATTTATGAGATAATTTAGATCTAAAAATATGCATGATATGATATATGAGATGTATGCAAAACATGTTTTTAAGTTAGATCAATTTTTATATATGATATACGATGTAGCTCTAACTAGTTTTGTAGATTCATCATATTTCTGATTAAGACGTTCATCTTGACCGTTCGATCATAAGAACAAAGAAGAATTTAAAGGCCCTCTCATTTCATTTGATGAGGTATTCTTATGATGTGTAGGAGTACTGTGTGTTCATCCTTAATCAGAAATCAAAAACTTATTTTCTACAAAACCTTAGATCCTGAAACTCTAGAATTTTATTTTTTTTATTTATGAATCCTAAACTTAATTAAGAATTAAGATTATAAAATATATTAGGTCTAAAATTAAGAATTTTTAGATCTAAAACATATTCATTAAATTGGGTTCGAGCTTGGATAGCTCAATTAGGTCTAGCAGTTGGTCAAACCGAATCAAGAATTGGTTAGATGGGATCAAGAGTGCTTAAATTGACCAGCCTAATAGGATTAAGTCTCGGTTAAGGTTGAGTCACATGAGTAATTGATCAAGTTAAGACCTAATTAGGCTCAATGGTTAGAGTCTGGATTGTAGACTAATCCGATTGGTTCTAGCTCAATAATTTAGTGTCTAAGGTAAGTTTGGCAGATACGATCGACTGGTTTTTAATTGGGAGATACTCGACTCGAATGCATTCTTATTGAGTTAATGGCATATCCCTTCCATCGGTCTCACTTATCTGATTATATTTGTCGGCTCAGTCTTGATCTAAGGTGGCTAATAATCTAAGCTAACCCATGCCACTAGGTCAGTCATAATGGTTATGACTATGTCAAGTCAAGTTTAAAGAAACCTAAATCAAATCTCCCTAAGAAAAGATTAAATCTAAGGTCTTCCACCATTGTAGATATGCGGGCCCTTTCTGGGGTTGATTGTTCTCGATTGGTCACAGTGGTTTAGTTGCACCGAGAATATGCAACCATATCTATTAAGCATTGGATGCTACGGGTTGGAGGATGGATTGGGCTCAATATTTTGGATACGGTGAGAGACCCAATTAGGAATCCAATATGTGTCAATGGTGGGTCTGACTTAACTAAGGAGTGGATCAATATTCTGGGCATGGTGAGATTCATGAATTAGAGATCAAGCCTAGGTGCACCATGATTAGAAAATCATTGGATAAGAGTTGTTCGCTCATTGGCTAATCCATCATCAATAACTGTTAGGTGAGATAATGAGTCAGTTGGTGGGACTGCACCACCCACTAAAAATCATTAATCATGGAGATTTTTGCATCTCTATAGAGGAAGTGTAGAAATTCGAAGAAAATAGTGGGAGCTAATTTATTTAAAAATCAAACTTCTAAATAAATTAGTCAAATTTTAATTACAAAATCTAACTAGAAACTTTGACTTTCTATAGGAAAAAAGAAAAATATCTACATCAAACCCACTAGCTCGTATCCTGGACATCCATAAACTGATCGGATCCAATTACAAGGATTGGCTCCAAAATTTTAAAATTATTTTAGATTTTGAAAAGTTAACTCATATATTGGACCAGGATCCTCCCACCATACCAACCCAGCCATCCACTGAATAGAGAGCGTCTCTTGACAAATGGATGAATGAAGATAACAAGGTCAGATACTACATGTTGGGCTTGATGTCTGATGAACTTCAGTGCCAACATGAAGATATCAAGATTGTTGGCCAAATGTTAGCTCACCTACAGGATTTATTTGGTGAACAGAGTCGTGTAACCAAATATTATATCACTAAAGGACTATTTGAGGCTAAAATCAATGATGGACAGTCAGTCCAAGGTCATTGTCTAATGATGATCAAGGACATGAAAGAGCTTGAGAAGCTCGGAGTGAAGTTAGATCAGGATCTACAGAATGATATAATTCTACAATCCTTGACTAATGCATATCGGCAGTTCATCATGAACTATCATATACATAAATTTTAGAATACTCTGGCCAAGCTTATGAATATGCTGGTTACTGCTGAGCTTTCTATGAAAGATTCTAAAGGCTCAGTACTTGCTATGGAATGGACTTCTTCCAATGAAAAGTCTTTTGGAAAGAAGAAGAAGTCTGTGAAAAAGCAGAAGGTGGAAGGAGAAAAGAAAAGAAGGTAGAGCTAAAGAAGAAGGCCACTGATAAGGGAAAGTATTTTCATTATAATACTGATGGCCATTGAAAGAGGAACTACCCTACATACCTGGCCACTCTAAAGAATAAGAAGGAGACAAGTCCTTTTGGAGGTATGCTCATTATTGAATCTAACCTTACAGTTTCTTCTGCATCCAGTTGGGTGCTTGACTCTGATTCTAGTGCTCATTTGTGCACTTCTATGTAGGGTCTTGAGGATAGCAGGAGACTGAGGGATGGTGAGATGATCCTACGCATCGAAAATGGAGCAAGGGTTGCTGCTGTGGCCATGAAAATCTATCCTCTTTGACTACCATTTGGCTTAGATTTAGTACTTAGAAATTGTTATTATGTGCCTACCGCAAGCAAAAATTTGATTTTTATTTCATATTTAGTATAAGAAGGCTATGTAATTAGTTTTCTTAAGGACCATTGTAATAATCTTTATGAAAGAAATAAAATTACAAGTAGTTTCCTCATTAATGATTTTTACCAGTTACATATTGATGTATCTGTCTTTAATATCGAGCAAAATATGAATTCTGCAAAATGACCTAGGGATAGTCCAAATGATAGGTATCTGATAAGTACAATAAATTCACCAATAAAAGTATTAATTTATTATTTAATTTATATTAATTTTTAAAAATTAATAATCAATTTATATATAATTTTTAAGAAATTTATATTTTTATTAATTAAAAAATTGATTAAAAAATAATAAAAATTAAAAATTAAAATTTTATTATCAATGGAAAGAGCTCATTTTTTTATCATAATAAAATAAATTTTGAGTAAAACAGAACTAAAACAAAAAAGATATAAATTTTTAAAGAAATAAAATAAAAAATAATATAAAAAAAATATAACATATGGCTCAAACGGCTCAAGCTGCCACACCGCAGCAGCCGGTGCGTCTAGACGCGCCGAGCCAAGTTGACCAAGCCAGCGCGTCAAGCCATCCATGCTAGCCGACTCAAGCTTAGAAGCCATCAGCCGGTCTACAGCACAGTGTAGACCGCTAGCTCAGCAGACACCAGCGAATCAAAGCCTGCCATATGGTAGACCTAGACCCCTAAAGGGTTTATAGAAAATTCATCGCGGCTCATAGGGCATTTTGGTCTTTTTATCTATCAATAAAAGATGCTGACTGATTGCGGTGCACGATATGGCCGGTCCACGTAGTCCATGGGAACAGTAAAAGCACAATCGTACGGTGGTGGTTGTTTGCAATCAAGATCGAAAGGTCAGCATTTTTTTCGGTTGCCGATTTCACTCGGATCACCATCGGACGAGAACGCTTGATTCCAACCTTGATCCGACGATCTAGAAGGCTTCCGACGGTGATCAAACTCTCAGGCGCATGATCAACGACGTAAATTCCTCCATCAAGCACGATCTAACGGTCAGAAATTGATCTGACCTGATCTGGGCTGATACGCATCCGATTTTAATGATTTTTAGATCATTGGATTCCTATTGAATGGCCAGATTTCACCAGACTTACCAAAGTCATATCAGAGTTGTTTTTATTCAAATTTTATTCAGATTTTAATGATTACAAAGGTAATTAGTCCGACATTGCCTTTAGAAATAAATATCCAACCCTCCTAACTCTATAAAAAGGATCCTAAGCCTCGAAGAAAGGGAGAAGGGGGTTGGATGGGAAGCTAAGGTACAGGATGGAAGCCAAGCTCTGGGTTAAAGGTTGCTTCAAAACTACAGTGCTGACAAGAAGAGCCGATCTTCTACGCCATCTCCATGCCTACGCTGATCTACGATCTCCATCTAGTTTTCTCTTTCTTTTTCTTTAATTTCTTATATTAAAATTTTTAATTTTCTTTAATTTTTTGTATTTAAATTCTGCATCTGAGTTTTAAATTTAATAAAGAAAGTTTCATTGTTCTTTTCAATTCTAGCTCTTTAAATTAATTATTCTTTATTACTTTTTAATTTTATTGCAAGTAGTTGCTAAGATCTAAATAGTAGATCTTAGTACCAAATTTATTTTTGCATAATTTAAATTCTACTTTTATCTATAAATCTATTTTTTGACTTTAATTTTTAAAAAAACTCTTCTTTTCTTTTCTTTAAAAAAATAATAATAATAATAATAATAATAATAGTAATAATAATAAAATTAAAGATTTTAGAAATAAATCATTGTCTCTCTGTGGATTCGACCTGACTCACCACTCTCTTCATAATTTTTAATTAATTTAAAAAGTAAAAAGTCAGATTTAAACTGATAAACATGGTATCTTAACGACAGCATCGTGTTCCTATTAAGTTTTTGGTGCCGTTGCCGAAGAGGTATAAAAATTAAAATTTTTTCATTTCTTTAATTTTTTTACTGCCTACTCCTTATTTTTTATTTATTTTGTAGAAAAAAAATATAGAAAAAAAAGGGACAAGGAAGATTAGGGCATGAACAAAACTCTCAATCCGATTCAGTGAGATCATTCCTAAACCCTAAATCTCTTTCCTTATTTTTAATGTTTGCTTTATTTTTAAATTAATTAAAAATTACCTACTTTCTCATCACAAGATTAGAAACCCTAATTGTTTAGAGCATCCATCATATTAGTTTTTATTCTTATTTTTGGTGATTGCTGGAGGCAAGGTAAGCCTTTTAGAATTTAATTAGTTAGTTTAAATTGCATAGAACTCTTTGATTGAATTTTTTTTTTCTTTTTTTTTTAATTTTTTTTCTTTCTTTTGCATATTTCATATTAAATCGAATTAAGGGCACAACCTAATAAACAAGATAAGGTGGAAATTTGATCACCCTTCCTTGGCCCACAAACAACCAACCAGCATCCTGCATTAACCCAAACCTTAACTCTTAAAATCAATTAGACATTAACCCTTAAGGATATTCGAGCTCAATAGGATAAGAAATCCTAAGAGTTGAACCAAGTTAGGGTTAATCAATTTGACTGGTGTCTAGGATACTGGTTCAGGGATGACTGGGCCCGAAGGAAGGTGGTTACTTAATTGGTTCCGTTCGCTTACCTAGCCAAGCATAATTGGTGTCTAAGGCAAGCAACGGGGGGACTCCCATCGACTTTACACTTACCTGGCCAGTTGATTGGCTAATCCTCTATTGGAGGGCTCGAAGGTGATCTTGGCAGTTAGAAGCTATCTAGATCTAGAATAACTCTTAGTCATGATTGATTGCCTAACTTGTTTGCCAAATAACATCTAGCATAAACCACAAATTAACTCCTCTCTATCATCTCCAGATTTAAGACTCCTTAGGATTTTTCCTCTTCTTTCTTTCTCTCTTCTTTTCTTAAAAAAATAATAATAAAAAAAATTATTAAAATTTTTTTTTTTAATAAAAAAAATATATATCTTGAACTATATATCAAATTGCATTAGTACATGTACGGTAGAAGATCACTTTTACCTGACCTAGTTAAACCAGATCCCGAAATTGAAAGACTAATTCATTTAAGACCAGATAATCAAATGGCTGAAAATCGTGAAGAACCACCTAGGCAGATGAAGGAATACTTTATTCCTTCCACCTACAACCCATCGACTTGCATCCACATACCTAATATCCCTGCTAGCCACTATGAGATCAAGTCGACCACAATCCAGATGCTCCCATCTTTTTATGGGAACGCCAATGAAGATCCTTACAAACATTTGGATGAATTCTTAGAAATCTGCTCTACGATAAAAATTCAGAATTTTTTTGATGATGCCCTTAGACTGACCTTATTCCTTTTCTCATTAAAAGATAAAGCCAAGTACTGGCTTGGCACATTAGGAAGAACAATTCAAACATGGGCAGAGATGCAACATGAATTCCTTAAGAAATTTTATCCCATAGGACGAACCAATACTATGAGGCGAGCCATCACAGGATTTGCTCAGCTTCTAGGGGAACAAATTCATGAATCATGGGAAAGACTTAAGGAACTTCTTAGAAAATGCCCACACCATGGTCTATCTAAGTGGCAAATTGTACAAGCTTTCTATGAAGGTTTAGGAGATCAATATAAGCAGATGGTTGATGCATCCTCTGGAGGTGCATTCATGAGCAAAAGTGAGAATGAAGCTTATACCTTATTTGAAACCTTAAGTGAAAACTCTATTAACCATGCTTCATTATCCTCTTATGAAAGATCAATTTCTCAACAAAAACAGGTAGGAATTTATGAGATCAAAACTCCAGAACTTAATTCTAAGATAGACTTGAACATAATAGCACAAATATTAGATAAAGTCGATCTTATTGCCCAGAAATTAGATCAATTCCTAAATCTAGGTCAACAATCTTCTACATAATACACACCAGCTTCTAATTATCAGAAGATTTGCTCTATTTGTGCTAGTCCAACACATCATGTAAGCGAATGTCCCACGGCTGCACAATTACCACCTCTTATCCAAGAACAAGTCCAAGCTGCTCAAGGTTACTCCAAACCACTCAATGACCCATATTCAAATTCATATAATCCTGGTTGGATAAACCATCCTAATTTCTCTTGGAAACCACAATAGACTCAGGCTCAGACTCAAATCCCACCAATTCAAAATTATCAAAATAGGCCCTAGTACCAGAACTATGCCTATAATAAGGGACAACCTAGTTAGTCTTCTCAACCAATATATTATAATCAGCCCTCATACCCACCTCCTCATCAACAGACCAATCTAGCTGATGATAAATTCAATTAACTTCAATAATTAATTCTAAGCCAACAATAATCAATTGCCAGGCTAGAAGCTCAAATAGGATAATTAGCCGAGTCTAGCATGAGGAGAGAACTAGGTCAATTACCAAGCCAACCAATTGCAAATCCTAAAAACAATTCATCCAATGTCTATCAACCCTCTGGATTTACTCATCCATTTAACATTCCACCTAAAAATCCCCAATTAGAAAATGCCAAAGCAATATCTGAACTTAGAAGTGGTAGTATTCTTAAGGATCCATACCAAGACCAGGTGATAGAGGCCAATAATGATGTTAGCCAAGATGAGAAATTTGAAGAAGAGGATAATCATATAGAAGAACCTGAGCTTAAGACTGGTACTGACACTGATAAGATAGATAAAGAAAAGAAGAGAACAGATGAATTAGCTGAGACATATAAACCCAAAGCCCCATTTCCTTCGGCCTTAGAAGCAGGCTCTTCTCGTAAAAAGCAAGAAACACGCAACAAGGAGCTAGTGGAACTATTTAAACAAGTTTATATTAATTTACCCCTCCTCGATGCAATTCAGCATGTCCCAGCCTATGCTAAATTTTTTCAAGAACTCTGCACCCAAAAGCGTGAGTCACGAACCACCAAAAGAGTTATGCTATCCAAGGATGTAAGTGCTGTCCTGTTAAATCCAATACCTCAAAAGATGAAAGATCCTAGTGCACCCTTAATTTCATGTGTTATTGGAGGTATAACCTTTAATCGAGCATTACTAGACTTAGGAGCTAGTGTAAACCTCCTTCCAACCTCGATTTATGAAAAATTTAGGATTGGAGAATTAAAACCCACATCATCCATTTTGCAATTAGCTGATAGATCTATAAAAACACCGCGAGGTTTGATTGAGGATGTTCTAGTTAGAGTAGACAAATGTTATTTTCCTGTAGACTTTCTCATACTTGATATGGAACCATCCCAAGAGCTGAACCAAAATCCCATAATTTTAGGACGTCCATTCTTAGCAACTGCCAATGCCAATATCAATTATAAAATGGGAGCTATGGACATTTCTTTTGGGAATCAAAAAGTAAGAATTAATGTTTTTAATACTCCAAAGTACACCCAAGAGGAGGAAGACTGCTTTGTAATCAATCAGATAGATGAAATAGTTGAATCTAATTCCTCCTTAGATTTACTGCAAGATGATGAATCCACTGAAGAAACTCAAACCCAGGAAGTAAATGCCCTACTTAATTCACCTCAACCATCACATTCATTACCTTGGTCAGTGAAAGTTGAGCCCTTACCCAAGCAAAAAATTGAACCACTACGTCCTTCAATTCAGGCCCCACCATAACTTGAACTAAAACCTTTACTTGAATCACTTAAGTATGTATTTTTAGGATCAAAGAAAACCCTACCAGTAATAATTGCTTCCAACTTAACTACTGAATAGGAAAACCAATTGGTAAATATTCTAAAAACATATAAGGAGGCCATAGGGTGGACCGTCGTCAATTTAAAAGGAATTAGTCCATCAATATGCATGCACCATATTTATACAGAAGATAATGCCAAACCAACTTGAGAGATGCAAAGACGGCTTAACCCTAACATGCAAGAAGTAGTCAAGAAAGAGGTAATTAAATGGTTAGATGCTGGAATTATTTATCCTATCTCTGACAGCCACTGGGTGAGTCCTACATAAGTTGTTCCAAAGAAATCTGGACTTACGGTTGTCCACACTGAATATGAAAACTTAGTACCAACACGACTTTCCACTGGGTGGCGTGTCTGCATAGATTATAGAAAACTCAATACAACCATCCGAAAAGATCACTTTCTCTTACCCTTTATCGATCAAATCCTAGAAAGACTAGCAGGCCAACAATACTTTTGCTTTTTAGATGGATACTCAGGATACAATCAGGTAGCAATCTACCCAGGAGATCAAGAAAAGACCACCTTTACATGTCCCTATGGAACCTTTGCTTTCCGTAGAATGCCATTCGAATTATGTAATGCACCTGCAACTTTTCAAAGGTGCATGATGTCAATATTTTCAGACATGATAGGAGATTTCTTAGAAATATTCATGGATGACTTTTCAGTCTTTGGAGAATCTTTTGAGAGTTGCCTCAACAATTTGAAGAAAATATTAAAATGATGTATTGAGGCTAATCTAGTGTTAAGCTGGGAAAAGAGCCACTTCATGGTTCAAGAAGGGATCGTTTTAGGACATATAGTATCTAAGAAAGGGATTGAGGTAGATAAAGCTAAAGTTGAACTAATTTCTAAACTTCCTCCTCCCACTTCTGTCAAACAAATTCGATCTTTTCTTGGTCATGTAGGATTCTATCGTCGCTTCATCAAAGAGTTCTCTAAAATTTCTCGTCCTTTGTGTAATCTGCTTGCTAAGGATGTTTCTTTTAACTTTGATGAAAATTGTCTTAAAGCTTATGAAATCTTAAAAGAAGCTGTGACCAAAGCTCCAATCATACAACCTCCTAATTGGTCACTACCTTTTGAAATTATGTGCGATGCCTCAGATTTTGCCATAGGAGCTGTCCTAGGCCAAAGGGTAAACAAATATCCTGTAGTGATCTATTATGCTAGTAGAACTCTGAATGAAGCACAAATGAATTATACCACCACTGAAAAAGAGTTGCTAGCCATTGTGTTTGCCCTAGAAAAGTTTAGATCATATCTATTAGGATCAAAAATCATAATTTACTCGGATCATTCAGCCTTGAGATACCTGCTCTCAAAGAAAGATGCTAAACCATGATTAATTAGATGGATTTTACTGTTACAAGAATTTGACATTAAAATTCGAAGAAAAGAAGGGATCTAAAAATGTTGTAGTAGACCATCTGTCTAGGATCCTAGTGAAAGATAATGAACTTATATCAATCAAAGAATCTTTTTCAGATGAACAATTGTTAACAGTTTCACATACAAAGACTCCTTGGTTTGTAGATATTGTCAATTACTTAGTCATAGGACAAATTCCTGATGGCTGGTCTAAGAATGAAAAGGATCGATTCTTTGCTCAAATCAAATATTATTTTTGGGAAGATCCTGAGCTTTTTAGAATTTGTGCTGATCAAATCATTCATAGATGTGTTCCTGAATCTGAACAATGGAGTATCTTACAATTTTGTCATACTCTTGCTTGTGGAGGACACTTTTCTGGATGAAAAACTATGGCCAAAGTATTGTAGAGTGGTTTTTATTAGCCAACATTATTTAAGGATGCCCATACTTTTAGTTAGGAGTGTTTTAAGTGTCAAGCCTTAGGAAATATTTCAAAGAAAGACATGATGCCTTTGAACCCCATTTTAGTAGTAGAAATTTTTGATGTATGGGGAATTGATTTTATGGGACCTTTTCCACCTTCCAATGGATTTGAATACATTTTGGTAGCTGTCGATTATGTTTCTAAATGGATTGAAGCAATAGCAACACGAACCAATGATCATAAAGTAGTCCTAAAATTTATTCAGAAGAATATCTTTTTTAGGTTCGGATTTCCATGTGCTATCATTAGTGATGGGGGTACCCATTTTATAAATCATCAATTTCGCACTTTATTATGAAAATATGGGGTGACACATAAGATAGCTACACCATACCATCCGCAAAAAAGTGGTCAGGTAGAAGTCTCTAATAGGGAAATCAAGAATATCTTACAAAAGACTATTAGGCCTGATAAAAAAGATTGATCAAATCGATTGGATGATGCATTATGGGCCAACGGGACAGCTTATAAAACCCCTATTGGAATGTCTCCCTATAGATTAATCTATGGAAAAGCATGTCACCTTCTGGTAGAACTTGAACATAAAGCATATTGGGCAATAAAATAATTAAATTTCAATTTAAACAAAGCTGGTTCCAATCGGATGTTACAATTGAGTGAATTAGAAGAATTAAGGCAAGAAGCTTATGAAAATTCAAAAATTTATAAGGAGAAAATGAAAGCCTTCCATGATAAACATATTTCAAGGAAAACCTTTGAGCCAAATCAACAAGTCTGGTTATTTAACTCAAGGCTTCGATTATTCCCTGGAAAATTAAAATCCAGATGGGATGGACCTTATATAGTTAATCATGTATTCCCACATGGTGCAATTAAACTCTATGATCCCAGGACTAAAAATTTTTTTAAGGTAAATGGCCAAAGGCTTAAACCATATATCGAAGGAATATCATTAAATCAAAATATTGATCAAGTATAATTAATAGAACCATAATGAATTAAACTGTATTTTTGTCTGGTTGAAGACAATAAACTTAGCGTTTATTGGGAGGCAACCCAATACTTCTTGAATCTAATTTGTTCCTTTTAGTCTCTTTTTAGGCTAAGTTGGAGAAGGACCTCAAAAGGCTAGAGAAGGATCATAAGCTTCAAAACCCATCTAAATAAACAAATATAATTTTCACCCTTTTATTTGTCTTCCCTCTCCATTGAGGACAATGTCAATTTAGTTGGGGGGTAAAATTCAAAAAAAAAAAAGAAAGAAGAAAATTTTAAAAATATATATATATAATAAAAATAATAAAAAAAATATAATTAAAAATATATATATATATATATATAATAAAAATATATATATAAAAATAAAAAATAAAAAAAATAAATAATAAAAATATATATATAATAATAATCAAATTTTGGATGAACCATATTTTAGGAAAGAGAATCTTAAGCAAAATAAACTAGGAAAAGTAATAAAGTTAGAAAGTATTAACTAATAATGGTAGTGAGTTAAGAAGCAGATTACTTGGTCAGACCATTAGCAGCCTACTTAGATCATTTAAAGGCTAACAGCACTTTTAATTGCATATGAACACTAATGAAGCACAATAGGTGATGATTATAAGGCTAAATTGAGGATTCAATTATCACTAAAAATTGATGGTTTATATATACTTCAATTAAAGAAACTTGAATTTAAGGAAAGAACTACCTGCTTAAATTTAAAAAAAAAAAGAAAAGTGCAAAACATAGAGTATATGTGGATTGCCCTAAGCTAGAACTCTGCACCTTAAGTCAAATGTAGAAGTTCACATCAATCGATGAAGGAAAGGCCAGGATGCTCAACACAATTCAAAAAAAAAAAAAGAAAAAGAAAAGAAGAAGAAGCAGTGTGAAAGCTACCTTAATTTGTGCATTTAACTTGGGAGTATATAGAAAACTAACCAAAATAAGTGATAAAAGAAGATTCATTTATCCTTTGAATCAACACTCAAATGCTAAGTTAGTATTCACAAAACCAGTGCTGAAAATCTTTAGATGAACCCTAAGAAAGTTTTTGATTAATCTGCCATGAAATTTACTTCTGAAACTCAATACTTAGTTAGTGATACTATCTAAACTTTTAATCTTAAACCCTAGATTTATTCTTATGAAGGAAGATCTCAATGAAATATGGTACTTGATCTAAATTAAAATTCTTTCTTTACTTGAGGACGAGCAAAGCTTAAGTTGGAGGATGTGATAAGTACAATAAATTCATCAATAAAAGTATTAATTTTTTAATTAATTTATATTAATTTTTAAAAATTAATAATCAATTTATATATAATTTTTGAGAAATTTATATTTTTATTAATTAAAAAATTAATTAAAAAATAATAAAAATTAAAAAATAAAATTTTATTATTAATGGAAAGAGCTCATTTTTTTTATCATAATAAAATAAATTTTGAGTAAAACAGAGCTAAAATGAAAAAGATATGAATTTCTAAAGAAATAAAATAAAAAATAATATAAAAAAAATATAACATATGGCTCAAACGGCTCAAGCTGCCACGTCGCAGCATCCGGCGCGTCCAGACGCACCGAGCCAAGCCGACCAAGCTAGCGCGCCAAGCCATCCACTTTAGCCGACTCAAGCTCAGAAGCCATCAGCCGGTCTACAGCATAGTGTAGACCACTAGCTCAGTAGACACCAGCAAATCAAAGCCTGCTATGTGGTAGACCTAGACCCCTAAAGGGTTTACAGGAAATTCATCATGACTCGTAGGGCATTTTGGTCTTTTCATCTATTAATAAAAGGTGCTGATTGGTTGTGGTGCACGATATGGCTGGTCCATGCGGTCCATGGGAACAGTAAAAGTGCGATCGTGCGATGGTGGTTGTTTGCGGTCAAGATCGGATGGTCAGCACTTTTTTCGGTTGCCGATTTCACTCGGATTGCCATCAGATGGTAGCGCTTGATTCCAGCCTCGATCTGATGGTCTAGAAGGCTTTTGACAGCGATCAAACTCTCAGGCGCATGATCAATGGCGTAAATTCCTCCATCAAGCGCGATCCAATGGTCAGAAATTGATCCGACCTGATCTAGGCTGATATGCATCCGATTTTAATGATTTATGGACTGTTGGATTTCTATTGAATGGTCAGATTTTATCAGACTTACCAGAGTCATATCAGAGTTATTTTTATTCAAATTTTATTTGAATTTTGATGATTACAAAGGCAATTAGTCCCACATTGCCTTTAGAAATAAATATCCAACCCTCCTAGCTCTATAAAAAGGATCCTAAGCCTCTAAGAAAGGGAGAAGGGGGTTGGAAGGAAAGCTAAGGTATAGGGTGGAAGCCAAGCTCTGGGTTAAAGATTGCTTCAAAACTACAATGCTGAGAAGAAGAGCCGATCTTCTATGCCATCTCCATGCCTACGCTGATCTGCGATCTCCATCTAGTTTTCTCTTTCTTTTTCTTTAATTTCTTATATTAAAATTTTGAATTTTCTTTAATTTTTTGTATTTAAATTTTGCATCTGAGTTTTAAATTTAATAAAGAAAGTTTCCTTGTTCTTTTCAATTCTAGCTCTTTAAATTAATTATTCTTTATTGCTTTTTAATTTTATTGCAAGTAGTTGCTAAGATCTAAATAGTAGATCTTAGTACCAAATTTATTTTTGCATAATTTAAATTCTACTTTTATTTATAAATCTATTTTTTGACTTTAATTTTTAAAAAAATTCTTCTTTTTTTTCTTTAAAAAAAATTATAATAATAAAAAAATAATAATAATAAAAGAATCAAAGATTTTAGAAATAAATTATTGCCTCTCTATGGATTCGATCCGACTCACCACTCTCTCCATAATTTTTAATTAATTTAAAAAGTAAAAAGTCGAATTTAAACTGATAAACATGGTATCTTAACGACATCATCGTGTTCCTATTAGTATCTATGGCACCTAAGGCTAGGACATATAGTAGAAGATAGGGTTAACAAATTAGAGAAAATTGGACTATTGAGTCCATTGACTTTTGAGTCATATCCAATTTGTGAATCATGTCTTCATGGCAAAATGACTAAACTTCCTTTTGTAGGACATGGGGAAAGGGTGACGGATCTACTTGCCCTGGTACATAATGATGTGTGCAGCCCATTTAATGTATCAGCTAGAGGCAATTTTGATTACTTCATAACCTTTATCGATGATTTATATTAGTATGAGTACATGTATCTTATAAGACACAAGTCTGAAGCCTTTGAAAAATTCAAGGAATTAAGACATGAAGTCGAAAAGCAAATTGAAAAATCCATTAAGATTCTTCGATCAGATCGATGAGGTGAATACCTTAATCGAAAATTTCTGGACTATCTCAAGTAAAATGGCATAGTCTCTCAATGGACTCCACCTTGAACACCTCAACTCAATGAAATTTTGGAATGAAAAAATCGGACCCTATTAGATATGGTCCAATCCATGATGAGCTTCACAAACCTCCCTGATTCTCTTTGGAGACATAGTCTGTTAACTGCAATATATTTACTGAATAGGATTTTCTTTAAAATCGTTCCTACCACACCATATGAGATATGGCATGGTAAGAAATCAAGTCTGAGTCATCTTAGAATTTAGGATTATCCGGCTTATGTCAAAAGACAACAAGCAGACAAGTTAAACTATAGATCAGAGCTTGATTCATATGATATCCTAAAGAGTCATTAATATATTATTTCTATATTCTAGAAGACCATAATGTGATTATGAGTTGGCATGGCATTTTTCTTGAAAAATAGTTTATTCAAGATAGCAACATCGAAAAGCAGATCAAGCTAGAGGAGAAAGTCTCCCAAGAGCAACATGCTAAGGACCCCATGGAACCAAATCAGGTTGAGCCAATACAATCACTACCTCCTCCATCTTGTAGATCAAAAAGAGTTTTTCGTTCTTCTGAGAGATACTTAGGTACTATTTTAGAAGAAGTAGAGGATAATAGGGTTCATGGTGATCCCAAAACCTATGATGAGCTGATATCGGATATCGACTCTGAAAAATGGTTAGAGAAAATGAAGTCAGAAATTGACTTGATGCACTCAAACCAAGTCTAGACCTTGATAGATCTACCAAAAGGTATAGTACCTATTAGGTGTAAATAGATCTACAAGAGAAAGATTAGTACAGATGAAAATGTAGAGACATTCAAAGCTAGATTAGTGGCAAAAGATTAAAGTCAGCATGAAGGCATTGACTATCAGGATTTCTTTTCGTTAGTAGCTATGCTAAAATTCATCCGCACGTTGCTTGCTATTGCAGCCTATTTCGATTATGAAATTTGACAAATGGATGTGAAAATGGCATTCTTAAATGGATACCTTGAGGAAGATATCTATATGAAATAGTTGCTAGGTTTCATATTCAGTTTTGATGTTGATCACAAAGTATGCAAGCTACAAAGATCCATATATGGACTTAAGCAAGCATCTCAGAGCTGGAATACTCATTTTAATAATGTGATCAAATTATTTGGTTTCATCAAAAATGAGGAGGAATCATGTATTTTCAAAAAGATCAGTGGGAATGCTATTATCTTCCTCATACTATACGTGGATGATATCCTCGTTATTGAGAATGATATTCCCATATTGACCATAGTTAAAATGTGATTATCTAAAGAATTCTCCATGAAAGGCCTAGGAAAAGCATCCTTCATTCTAGGAATCAAAGTCTATAGAGATAGACCGAATAGGATGCTAGGTCTTTCATAGAAGATGTACATAGAGAAAGTGCTAAAGAGGTTTAGCATGGAAAACTCCAAGAGGGGGTTACTATCCTTCAGACATGGCATTCATCTCTCTAAGAAAATATTGAAGGGAAATCTTGATTTCTCGGTCCAGGTTCGTTCAGATCTGATCAGATCAAGAGATATATTTCAAAAATTTTTCTCTTAATCCCAATTAGATCTTGATATATTTCAGATCTGATTCTTATTATTTTAATAAAATAAAATTAAAAGAAAAATTAAATCAAATTTAATTTACCTGATCTGGGTAATCCTATTACCCTATTGATGATCCTATTTGCAGCGGAAGGTTCTGGATCTTAGCCACGCAAGTGCCTGGCCTCTATCGATATCCACTCGGGTTGGATCTGGAGATCCTCTTCTTCTCTATCACGCCTCCAAAAATCAGATCTAGATCTGATCTGGAGGATCTTCAAAACTCTTTTTGAAGATGAGCAGTCATCCTTTGCAGCAGCGCAGCCTTCTTACTTTTGATCGCCTTTCTTTGATCTGAATTGCACCAACCAAGGTCCAAAACTCCTTTTGGATGTGGAGAGCAAGGGGAGAAGGTGGTTTGGCATGGAGAGGGAGGGGAGAGGCAGCCTTGGGGCGTGGAGAAACTATGATCTCATCATATGTCTAATCTGAGTTGGGTACAGGGTCTTATTTATAGACTAGCTGTGATCCAACTCCTCTTCTTCCCAACCAATCACAACCCTTTATAAAATCAGATCTAAATCTGATTGGTGGGAATAGAGTCCCCTAGATTCCTCCTTAGAGGGTGCCTAAGACCAGTCAAAGTTGGTTCTTAAAAGAACTCTAATTGGAATCCAAAAAGGAGATGGAGTCCTTGTCCAACAAGGACTCCTAGGCGCCTCCAACTTGGGCACACGACTAGGGTGGCGTGCGCCCTTCTCCTTGCTAGGTTTTGGCAGGGGGACAGGCCCCCACCAGCTCTCCAATAGGTACATGACATGTGGTCAAAAGTCAAAGTGTCAATGGTCAACGTTTGACCAGTCAAAGGTAGACTTTTGACCAAAGTCAAAGAACAAGAAATGGCAGGTGACCAAAAATGGCAGGTAGTATCTTATAAATAAGACAACCTTTTCTGACTTGGACAACCTCCTATCAGACCATATGAAGGCCTCTGTTTGAGCACAAACTCCTTTGGCTCAGATAGGATAACTTATTTATGATAGCAAAAGAAGAACGTTAGGTTCAATCGAGTGCTAGCACGATTTTCTTGAACCTAATTGAATCTCATTCAGATCAATTGAACTAGATCAGTTTAATTGATGATCATCAGATTCAAACTCTTGTTTGTGTGACCCAGTTAGGTTCAGTTTTGTATGGTAATGGGATATGTCATGATCTCTATCATCAACATCATCGAAACTCCTTTCGATGGATCAAAACTCTTCTGATTCGAACAGCTAGAATGATCGATCATCTAAATTATTCTAATTGCTCCCAAAATCCACCAGTGACACCTAGCAGTATATGGTGGCAACCCATCAGAGCTGAATGCGAACCTCTTGGTGCAGCTACCTGTGTGATTCAGTTCTTCTATCTTGAGCCCCGATCAGATTAGGGTTTAGGTGAACTCATCAAACCCTAGTCTCTATCATATGATGTAATCATTCGATTCGAGTCCAATGTAAAAATCTAAATAGAAACTCTTTCTATTATTTCACTCTACCATGGCCATGGGCTTCTGGACTTGATTCTCATGATTATCATAGGGCTGCTCCTCTACCACCGAGATAGATAGATTCCATCTTGATGTGATCCAGTTCCTACAATGAACATGTCATAGCCAACATACACCTCAGGGTTCCATATGGCTAGGAGACCGAGTAATGGTGTAGTCAAACTATAACACCCTCAAGGTGAACTGCCGATGCATCTCAGGTCAAGGAACCAGACACACTACTGCAGCATCGAGTCAGTCATTGATGAGAAGGTAGACTCCCTAATGACTACTCGAGGTGGTCACGCTCAGTGCCCTCGTTCTCTAATGAGTACCTATACTCTCGCTCCGGTGTTTCCACACCATAGACTCAAGGCTCATCTACTAAAGAGAAGCGATTGTACACCAACCTTTCGGATCAATCACCATCCTCGTGATGATCCTATGGTCGGGAGCAATTTATGAGTTAACAATGATTATTCATGTCTTAAATTTTCAACTCTTAAAATATGAAATTATCATTACCTTAACTCGAAGGATGTATCACAGACACTAAATAACATATGTGATAGAAAATAATCCATTTATTGCTTTTGTTCAAATTATAATTTTGCCCCTAGAAGTGTATTACAAGTGTCAGCCAATTCTGGCTTCTAGGGCACATATATCTAACAATCTCCCACTTGTCCTAAAGCCAATTGGCTACAAGTCTAAGTCCCATCTTCTCAAGGTGGGCTTCGAACCTCTGCTGGCCCAACGGCTTTGTAAGTGGGTCTGCCACATTATCTGTGGAGTCGACTCTCTTGACCTCGACGTAATCCTTCTCGAGGTAATCGCGGATGAGGTGGTATCACTGCTCAATGTGCTTAGATTTCTGGTGAGACCTTGGCTCTTTAGCAAGGGCTATGGCGCCATTGTTGTCGCAGTATAGAGGAATGGCATTTGATGGCATTACTCTGATTTCTGCAGCAAACTTCTTGTACTAGAATGCTTCCTTCGCAGCCTCTGATGCAGCGATATATTCTGCTTCCATGGTGGAATCTGCTATCACCATTTCCTTGGAACTCTTCCAGCTGACAGCTCCACCATTGCACACAAACAGACTTCCAGATGTCGACTTTCGATCATCTATATCGGACATGAAATCTGAGTCTGTGTATCCCTGGACTTGGAGTTCTCCATTACCAAAGACCAACATTATATCCTTAGTTCTTCTCAAGTACTTAAGGATACATTTCACAGAAGTCCGGTGTTCTTCACCCGGATTTGACTGATATCTGCTTGTGACACTCACAGCATGGGCTATATCAGGTCATGTACATAGCATGGCATACATGAGGCTCCCTTTTGCAGAAGCATAAGGGATCTTGCTCATGCATTCTATTTCCTCAGGTGTGCTGGGGCACATCTTCTTGGAAAGATGAATACCATGTCTGAAGGGTATTAATCCCCTCTTAAATTTTTTCATACTAAACCTCTTTAGTACTTCCTCTATGTACATCTTCTGTGAAAGTCCTAGCATCCTATTCAGTCTATCCCTATAGACCTTAATTCCTAGAATAAAGGATGCTTCACCTAGGTCTTTCATGGAGAATTCCTTGGACAACCACATCTTGATTGATGTCAACATGGGAATATCATTCCCAATAAGGAGGATGTCATCCACATACAATACGAGGAAGACAACAGCGCTCCCACTGACCCTTTTGAAAACACATGGTTCCTCTTTGTTTTTGATGAAACCAAACTTTTTGATCACATCATTGAAACAAGTGTTCCAGCTCCGAGATGCTTGCTTAAGTCCATATATGGACCTTTGCAGCTTGCAAACCTTATGATCAGTATCACTGGATGTGAAACCTAGCGGCTGTTCCATATAGATATCTTCCTCAAGATATCCATTTAGGAATGCCGCTTTCACGTCCATTTGCCATATTTCATAATCGAAATAGGCTGCAACAGCAAGCAATGTGCGGATGGATTTTAGCATAGCTACTGGGGAAAAAGTATCCTGATAGTCTATGCCTTCGCGTTGACTATAACCTTTTGCCACCAGTCTAGCCTTTAATGTCTCCACATTCCCATCTGCACCAATCTTTCTCTTGAAGATCCATTTACATCCAATAGGTACTATACCTTCTGGTGGATCTACCAAGGTCTAGACTTGGTTTGAGTGCATCGAGTCAATTTCTGACTGCATTGCCTCTAGCCATTTCTCGGAGTCGATATCTGATATCACCTCGTTGTAGGTTTTGGGATCATCTCCATGAGCACCATTACCTACGAGGAACATTTCCTCTACATCCTCTGAAATAATACCTAAGTATCTTTCAGGGTGATGGGAAACTCTTTTCGATCTGCGAGGTGGAGGAGGTAGTGTTCTTATTGGCTCAACCTGATTTGGTTCCACTTGGTCCTTAGCTTGTTCTGCTTGTGAGACTTTCTCATCAAGCTTGATCTATTTTCAATGCCGCTATCTTGAATAAACTATTTTTCAAGAAAGATGGCATGTCGACTCACAATCACATTGTGGTCTTCTAGAATGTAGAAATAGTATCCTAATGACTCTTTAGGATATCCTATGAATCGAGCTCTAAAGGACCTAAACTCTAACTGTTCGCTTGTTGTCTTTTGACATGCTGGACAACCCCAAATTCTGAGATGACTCAGACTTGGTTTCTTACTGTGCCATATCTCATACGGTATGGTAAAGAACGGTTTTTAGAGGGAACCCTATTCAGTAAATAGATTGAAGTTAACAATGAGTGTCCCCAAAGAAAATCAGGAGGTTCTGTGAAGCTCATCAATGGACCGAACCATATCTAATAAGGGTCCGATTTCTCCGTCTGAAACCCGTTGAGTTGAGGTGTTCCTGGTGGAGTCCATTAAAAGACTATGCCAATTTACTTGAGATAGTCTAGGAATTCCTGGCTAAGGTATTCACCTCTCGATCTGATCGAGAACCTTAATGGGTTTTCCTGTTTGTTTTCTACTTCAATGTATGAATTCTTTGAACTTTTCAAAGGCTTCAGACTTATGTCTCATAAGATACACATACCCATACCTAGACAGATCATCGATAAAGGTAATGAATAGACCAAAATTGCTTT
>QRFJ01003322.1:0-29034 GCA_006176705.1 Cocos nucifera
GTTTCGATTCAGGCTCTGATGGGTTGCCACCAGTTGTATTACTACTAGGTTGTCAGCTGATGGATTTTTGGACGCAATTAGGAAGATTTAGATGATCGGATCATTTAGCCTGTTCGAATCAGAAATAGTTCTGATCCCATCGGAAAGGAGTTTCGGATGATGTCAATGATAAGAGATCATGACATATCCCATTACCACCTATAGAACTTGAACCTAACTGCGATCACACAAACAAGGGTTGCAATCTGGTGATCATCAATTGAACTAATTCAGTTCAATTGATCTGAATGAGATTCAATTGGTTCAGAAAAATCGTTCGCTAGCACCTCGATTTGAACCCTTAACGTTATTTTTGTATCTAAATCAGTTGTCCTGTTGAGCCAAAGGAGTTTGTGCTCAATCAGAGGCCTTCATATGTCTGACTGGAGCTTTGTCCAAGTCAAGAAAAGGTTTATCTTATTTTGAAAGAAATTATACCATTTTTTGGTCACCTTGCCATTTCTCGTTCTTTGACTTTGGTCAAAAGTCTACCTTTAACTGATCAAATGTTGACCATAGATACTTTGACTTCTATCCATGTGTCACGCACCTATTAGAGGACTGGTGGGGGCTTGTCCCTCTACTAGAACCTGACAAGGAGGAGGACGACGCCACCCTAGGCTGCGCCAAGTTGGAGGCGCCTAGGAGTCCCCTGTTGGATAGGGACTCCATCTTCTTTTGGATTCAATTAGAGTTCTCCTTAGAACCAGCCTTTGGACGTGATCTCAAGCACTCTCTGAGGAGGATCCAGAGGGATTCTATTTCCCATCAATCAGATTAGATTCTGATTTCACAAAGAGTTATTGATTGGATTGGGAAGGAAGGAGTTGGATCACAGACGAGTCTATAAATAAGACCCTGCGTCCAACTTCAAATTAAGATTGGGAAAATTGAAACCCCACACCCCAAGGCTGCCTCTCCCTTCTTCCTCCATGCCAAACCCACTTTCGCTCTCCTCTCACATCCAAAAGGAGTTTTGGATCTTTCGGTTGGTGCGAATCCAGACGAGAGGAAAGGCGACTGAAAGCTTAGAAGGGACTGCACTGCTCATAGGGACAACTGCTGATCTTCGACGAAAAGAATTTTTGAAGATCTTCCAGATCAGATCCAGATCTGATTTTGGAGATGTGATAGAGGAAAAGAACAGGATCTTTAGATCCAGCCTGAGTGGATACCGCTAGAGGCTAGGCACTTGCATGGCTTGATCTAGAACCTTCCGCTGCTTACAGGATCATCAATGGGTAGTAGGATTACCCACTTCAAGATAAATTAAATTTTGATTTGATTTAGTCTTAAATTTATTTTAATTATTAAAATAATAAGAATCAGATCTAAAATATTTTAGATCTGATTTTGATCAAAGAAAAAAAATTTTAAAATATATCTCTTGATCTGATCAGATCTGAATGAATTCGATCCAAAAAATCAGGATTTCCCTTCACTACCAAGGTCCAGACTTGGTTTGAGTGCATCGAGTCAATTTCTAACTGCATTGCCTCTAGCTATTTTTCGAAGTCGATATCTGATATCGTCTCGTTATAGGTTTTGGGATCATCACCATGAGCACCATTACCTACAAGGAACATTTCCTCTACTTCCTCTGAAATAATACCTAAGTATCTTTCAGGAGGATGGGAAACTCTTTCCAATCTATGAGGTGGAGGAGGTAGTATTCTTATTGGCTCAACCTGATTTGATTCTAGTTGGTCCTTAGCTCATTGTACTTGTGAGACTTTCTCATCAAGCTTGACTCTTTGCATGCCAGCTACTCTGATATAACTATTTTTAAAAGAATGGCATGTCGGACTCACCAATCAATTATGGTCTTCTGAAATGTAGAATAGTATCCATATGACTCTTTGGATACCCATTAAATCGATGCTCTGAAGACTAACTCTAATTGTCCACTGTGCTTTTTATATGAGCCGGACACCCAAATTCTAGATGATCAACTTTGTTTCTTACCTTGCATAATATATACGGTATGCTAGAGATGAATTTTGAGGAAACCTATTCAGTAGATAAATTGAAGTTACATGAGTGTCCCCAGAAGATATGGAGGTCTGTTGAATCACATGACGAACCATATCATATAGACGTCGATTTTTTTGTTCTGAAACACCCGTTGAGTTGAGGTATTCCTGGTGGAGTCCATGAGAGATGCCATTTTTTTTAGATAGTCTAGGAACCCGGCTAAGGATTCACCTCCTGTATCTGATCGAAGAACTTAATGGGTTTTCCATTGTTTTTTTCTACTTCAGTCTGAGTTTTTGAACTTTCAAAAGCTCAGACTTATGTCTCATAAGATACATATATCCATACTAGACAGATATGGTAAAGGTATGAAGTAAACAAAATGCTCTAGTCGGCAATCAAATTGAGCTGCACACTCAGTATTATTAGGGCAGGAGATTATGGCCTTTCTCATGTCAACAAAGGGAGTTTAGTCATTTTGCCTTGAAGACAAGATTCACAAGTTGGATATGACTCAAAGTCAATGGACTCATAGCCCATTTTCTTCATTTGTTGATCCTATCTTCTCTATATGACTATCTTTAGGTGCCTAGATCTATCATTTGGACTATCTAGTCGTTTGGCATTCACATTTTGCTCGACTAGTTAGAAAGGTACATCAATATGTAGCTGATAAAGATGTTAATAAGAAAACCATTTGCAATTTATTTCTTTCATAAAGAATGTTACAATGGTCCTTAAAAAGGTAATCACATAGCCTTCTAGTGCTAAGCATTAAATAGAAATCAAATTTCTTGCTGCTGCAGGCACATCATAACAGTCTTTCAAAACTAAGTCTAAACCAGATGAATCTTGAACAGCGGAATATTTTCACTGTATGCAGCAATCTTGCTCCATTATTGATGCATGAGATTCTCCATCTCAGCCTCTACTATCCTCAGATCCTGCATGAAGTGCCGATGATGACATAGAACAGAGTCAAGCACCTAACTGGATGTCAGAAGAACATAAGGTTAGACTCAGTAACGAGCATACTCCAAAAAAGGACCTTCTTTTTTGTTTTCAGGATGACAGGTAAGTAGGCAGTTTACTTTCCAATGGTCGATGTTGCAATGGAATTTTCCTTTGACACGGGTTCTTTCTTTCGCTACTGCCTTCTTTCTCTTTACTCCTTCCACTTCTGCTTTTTCGCAAGACTTCTTTTCTTTTCATAAGACTTTTTTTTGGAAGATGTCCATTCCATAGTAAGACTAAGCTTTAGAATTTCAAGAAAGCCAGCGGTGACCAGCATGTCATAATTGGCCAGGAATTTAAAGTTTATGCATGTTGGTAATTCATGATGAATTGCCATATGCATCAGTCAAGGATTGTTAATAACATCATTCTATAGATAAGTCCAACTCACATCGAGCTCTCAAGTCTTCAAGTTCTTGATCATCATCAGACAGTGATCTTGGACTGACTGCCTATTTCATGACTGATATTGTGCTGCGCGACTTCTGTTCACCAAACATCTCCTAAGTGAGCCAAATTGGTGAGCAGTCCGATATCTTGTGTTGGGCTAGAGTCATCAGACATCGAGCCAATATGTAAATATCTGGCCTTATTACTTGTCTATCATTTTTTTAGAATCTCTCTGTTCAATGGATGGATGGACTGATAAAGGGGAGGATCTTGATCTAATACATCGCGTTAACTCTCGAATCCAAAATAATTAAGTTCATGAGCCAATTCTTGTAATTGGGTCCAATCAGTCTGTGTGTCCAGATACGTGCTAATGGCGGGATGCAGACATTTTCCTATAGAGAGTCAAGATTCTAGTTAGATACTGTAATTATGACTTGACCAATTTATTAGAAATTATTTTTTTAAACAAATTAGCTCCTACTATTTCTCGAATCCCTACATCTCTGTAGAGATCAAAAATCTCATATTAATGATTTTTAGTGGATGTGCGGTCTCACCAACTGACTCATCACTCACCGAACAGTTATTGATGATAGGGTTAGCCAATGATGAACAACTCTGTTCAATGATCTCTAATCATGGTGCACCCAAAATTGATCTCTAATTCATGATACTCACCGTATCGAAATATTGATCCACTCCTTATTAAGTCAGATCCACTATTGACAGACTGAATTCTAATGAGTCTCTCACCCGTATCCAGATATTAAGCCAACTCATTCTACACCATATCATCCAATGCTTAATAGACATGTGCATTTTTCGTGCATGAGCCACTGTATCCAGCCGAGAACAATCAACCCCGGGAAGGGCCCGCACACTATTACAATGGTTGAAGAACTAAGACTTAATCCTTTCTTAGGGAGAATGATTCGGTTTTCCATTAAACTAGACTTATCATAGTCATAAAAATTATGACTAACCTAGTGCATGGGTTAGCTCGAATTATTGACCACCTCAGATCAGAACTTGAGTAACATGTATGGCCAGATAAGTGAGACCGGTGGAAGGAATAGCCATTAACTCGTACAAAAAATGTATTCAAGTCAAGTAGCTCCATTAAAACCATCGGTCGTTGTGCCAAACTTACTTAGACCCAAATATTGAGTCAGAACCAATCGAGTTAGCTATAATCCAGACTTTGACCTCTGAGCCTAATAGGTCTTGCTTATCGTGACTCGATCTGATCCAGACTTAATCTATTAGGTGGTCAATTTAGCATTGTTGACCCATCTAACAACTCTTGATTCGGTTTGATCATTGCTTAGACCTATTGAGCTATCCAAGTCAAACCCAGTATTATGAATATGTCTTAATCTTAAAATTCTTAATTTAGAACTAATTATATTCTATAATCTAATTTTAATAAGTAGGATTCATAAATAAAATATGCAGAATAAATCCTAGGATTTCAGGATCTAGGGTTTTACAAAGTAAGTTTGGTTTTGATTAAGGACGAACGGCAGCATCCTATACGTCATAAGAACACCCATCGGATGGAAGGAGAGGGCTTTAAACCTTCTTCGTTTCTTATGATCGGACGGCCAGAGGAACGTCTTAATCAGAACATTCATGCTACAAAATAGTTTTAGATCTATTCATATATCTCATATACAGAATTAGATCTAATCATGGGTAATATTTTGCATACATCTCATGGTGATCAAATCATGCATATTTTCAGATCTAAATTATCATATAATTAAAAAATTAGATTTAAATTGATCTAATCAAAATAATTTAATCTAGACACTATGTAGAACTATTCTACAACTATCGTAGACATGCATCAATCATAATCTCATATGATGTTGAAATTAAAATAATTTTATTTGTTTATTTTTTAGATGTTATTATACATTATGATATTGAGAATAGTAAATAATAGATCTAAAATATGATTAATCAATTAAAATTAAAACTGCAAGAGTATTCTAATAGAACTATTCTATTTTAGAACTAGTCATGCATATTTTCTAATCTTAGATCCAAATTATTTAATTTTAATTTTTTCTAATTTCAAATCTGATCACATCTTATGTGACATTTGAAATAATTTATTTTTTAATTAAAATAAATTTAAAAATTAGATCTAAATACTTTAAAATCTTGGCTCTGATACCAGTTGAAGGAAAATCCTGATTTTCTGGATCAGGTTCGTTCAGATCTGATCAGATCAAGAGATATATTTTAAAATTTTTTTTCTTTAATTAATATTAGATTTGAAATATTTTAAATCTATTTTTTATTATTTTAATAATTAAAATAAATTTAGATAAATTAAATCAAATTTAATTTACCTTGAAGTGGGTAATCCTATTACCCATTGATGATCCTGTAAGCAACGGAAGGTTCTGGATCTAGCCATGCAAGTGCCTGGCCTCTATCGGTATCCACTCAGGCTGGATCTAGAGATCCTCTTCTTCTTTATCACGTCTCCAAAAATTAGAACTAGATTTGATCTGGAAGATCTTCAAAACACCTTTCGAAGATCAATAGTTGTCCTTTGCAGCAACGCAGCCTTCTAGCTTTCGGTCGTCTTTCTCTTATCTGGATTGCACCAACCAAGAATCCAAAACACTTTTAGATGTAGAGAGGAGAGGGAGAAGATGCTTTGTTATGGAGGAGGAGGGGAGAGGCAGCCTTGGGGTGTGGGTTTTTCAATTTCTCTTTGAGTTGGGCACAAGGTCTTATTTATAGACTATCTGTGATCCAACTCCTCTTCTTCCTAACCAATCACAACTCTTTATGAAATCAGATCTAAATTTGATTAGTGGAAATAGAGTCCCCTGGATTCCTCTTTAGATGGTGCCTAAGACTAATCAAAGTTGGTTCTTAGGAGAATTCTAATCGAAATCCAAAAAGGAGATAGAGTCCCTATCCAACAGGGACTCTTGGGCGCCTCCAGCTTGGGTGCATGCCAAGGGTGGCGTGCATCCTCCTCCTTGCCAGGTTCTAGCAGGGGGACAAACTCCTACCAGCCCTCTAATAGGTGCGTGACATGTGGATAGAAGTCAAAGTATCTATGGTCAATATTTGACCAGTTAAAGATCAACTTTTGACCAAAGTCAAAGGACGAGAAATGGCAGATGACCAAAATGGCAGGTAATGTCTTACAAAATAAGACAACCTTTTCTGACTTGGACAAGCTCCAGTCAGACCAAGTGAAGGCCTCTGATCGAGCACAAACTCCTTTGGCTTAGTCAGGACAACTTTATTTATGATAGTAAAAGAAGAACGTTAGGTTCAATCGAGTGCTAGCATGATTTTCTTGAACCTAATTGAATCTCATTGAGATCAATTGAACTGGATCAATTTAATTGATGATTATCAGATTCAAACCCTTGTTTGTGTGACCCAGTTAGGTTCGGTTCTGTATGGTAATGGGATATGTCATGATCTCTATCATCGACATCATCGAAACTCCTTTCGATGAATCAGAACTCTTCTGATTCGAACAGTTAGAATGATCGATCATCTAAATCATTCTAATTGCTCCCAAAATCTACCAATGACACCTAGCAGTATATGGTGGCAATCCATCAGTGCTGAATGCGAACCTCTTGGTGTAGCTACCTGTGTGATTAAGTTCTTCTATCTTAAGCCCCGATCAGATTAGGGTTAAGGTGAACTCATCAAACCCTAGTTTCTGTCATATGATGTAATCATTCAATTCAGGTCCGATGTGAAAGGCTAAATAGAAACTCTTTTTATTATTTCACTCTACCATGGCCATGGGCTTTTGGACTTGATTCTTATGATCATCATAGGGCTACTCCTCTACCACCGAGGTAGATAGATTCCATCTTGATGCTATCCAGTTCCTACAATGAACATGCTATAGCCAACATACACCTCAAGATTCTGAATGGCTAGGAGACCGAGTAATGGTGTAGTCAAACTATAACACCCTCAAGGTGAATTGCCGATGCACCTTAGGTCAAAGAACTAGACATACTACTGCAGCATCGAGTCAGTCATTGACGAGAAGGTAGACTCCCTAATGACTACTCGAGGTGGTCACGCTCAGTGCCCTCGTTCTCTAACGAGTATCTATACTCTCACTCTAGTGTCTCTACACCGTAGACTCAAGACTCATCTACTAAAGAGAAGTGATTGTAGACCAACCTTCCAGATCAATCACCATCCTCGTGATGATCCTATGGTCGGGAGCATTTTATAAGTTAATAATGATTATTCTTGTCTTAAATTTTCAACTCTTGAAAATATGAATTATCATTGCCATTAACTCAAAGGATGTATCACAGACACTAAATACACATATGTGATAGAAAATAATCCATTTTATTGATATTAGTCAAAATTATAATTTTTCCCCTAGAGGTGTATTACAAGTGTCAGCCAATTCTGGCTTTTTGGGCATATATATCTAATACTGATGCAGTACTCTACCGGAATGTCTTAATGATGCAGGTACACTAGGCTCCAGATTTGATCTAATCAAATTCAATTCTGGTTCAGCTATAGATGTCAATTTTTCTACCTATTGAACTTCATTAATTTCAACCTTAGAGGCAACAGTTTCTTCACTAAAAAATTTTTTTTCCAAAAAGATTGCCTTAAGGCCGACGAACACCTTTTGTTCTTCAGCATGGTAGAAATAGTAATTCTTACTTTCTTTAGGATACCTTATAAATACACACTTATCAGACCAGGGTCCAAGCTTATCTGTATGCAAATGTTTGACATAGGCCAAACAATTCCAAACCCGTAGGTATGAGAGTGTAGGCCTATGCACAGTCCATATCTCATATGGAGTCTTTGCGATAGATTTACTCGGATATTGTTCAATATATAACATGCAGTCTCAAGAGCATAACCCCAAAATAAAATAGGTAGACTAGCAAAGTCCATCATGGATCGAACCATGTCCAATAAGGTTCAATTTCTCCTTTTTAATACACTATTATGCTATGGTGTCCCAGGAGGAGTCCACTATGAGAGAATTTCATTCTCTCCTAGATATGTCAAGAACTCATTGGATAGATATTCACCTCCTCGATCCGATCGAAGAGTTTTAATAGTCTTCCTAATTTATTTTTCTACTTTACTTTAGAATCTTTTGAATATTTTAAATGAATCTGACTTATGTTTCATCAGATAAACATATCCGTATCTGAATAGATCATCTGTAAAAGTTATAAAGTAGAAATATCTACCTCTGGCATCTGTGCTCATTAGTCCATATACATCAGTATGTACTAGACCTAAGAGCTCAGTAGCTCTTTCACCCTTTCCAATAAAAGATGACTTGATCATTTTTCCAAGAAGACAGGACTCACAGGTTGGAAATGATTTACAATCACTGACTTCGAGGTTTCCCTCTTGGGTCAATCTATTTATTCTGTTCTTGTTAATGTGACCTAGCCTACAGTGCCATAGGTAGATATCAGAGACATTATCTAATCTAGGATATTTTTTAGAAGTGTACATTATACTCACAGGCTATGATAAAATATAAATACTATTTTTTTTGTTATCCTTGCATTATTATAACATCATTCATAATGATATCATAATAATCTCCCTTTATAGATAAATGATAACTATCCTTGGCCAAAAGGCTAACAGAGATTATATTCATCAGAAAGGAAGGACAATAATGACATTCATTTAAAGAAATGATATTAGTATTGAGAATAAGTTGAACTATTTTCATAGCTAGAATTGAAACAGACCTTCCATCTCCAACATTCAGGAATCACTCATTATTCTCAAATCTTTTACTAATTTGAAGTCCATGTAATGTATTGCAAATATGGACTGGACTTTCGATATCCAATACCCAAGTAGAAGTATCACAAATAGAGAAATTATAAGGTATTATCATATAATATCCTTGATCAGCAACTACTTGCTCATCTTTCTTATTTAGCCTGTTGGGGTCATGGGAATCATGATATTGAGGATAGTTCCTCTTCCAATACCCCTGCTTCTTACAATGAAAGAACTCTGCCTGATCTAGGTTATTCTTGGACCTTATATTTAAATTGGGCATAGAGGTCCCAGCACGAACTACTTCATGCTGCTAAACAACATTCAACTACTGATACTTATTATCGAAGTTGGGTCCCATAAGTTAATCACTATCTAACAGTGAATGAAACAATTATGGTTAGGATTTAACTGCATAAAGAAGAACCAAAAGCCTAATTAGTAATTGATTCATTAAACCTAAAGATTTGGACTTTAATCAAAAGGTTTCTTCCACTATTTATTCAAATTGGTAGCCTCTACCTCCAATCCAAGGAATTATCGTAATTTCTTAGTGGGTATTAGAATCCACATAGACTGTACATGAGCCCAACTTTGGTTGGCCCACTCATGTACATCTAAAGGTAGGTTCATAACCAAGTATTTCTTCAAACAACTTCTAGTAATTAAATTTTGCCTCAACCCCTGATCAGTTGGCTTTGGCGTTCTCAGAAAAGGATCCAGTTAGGTCCAACCATTAACATGACCATACTTGGCCCATCTAACCAATGAATGATCAAGCCCAACTTTGGTTGGCCCACCTGATCATCATTTAGAAAGAAGTATTCAAGAGATCATATAATGAATGATAATTTCATCAACCGATAAGCAGCAGGCCTTTGGGCCTCCAATGATTATCCAACTGATTGACCCATTATCATTCACTTTAATGGGAGGCTATGATCCAGTTATCATAAAACTATTTCATTTTAGGGACCTAATAATTTTAAAAAATTTATTTATAGAAGTGAGTAAGTTAAATTAACCAGCTTATCATGATCCTTCCACTGGCTTCACCAAGTTAGCTTAAGGGAGACCACTAACAAACTGATCTAGGAGCACCTAAATCAGTCACATAGATTTACCTAGCTGATATGGGTCAACTCAAATTGTCAAGTCATCTGATCAAAACTCAATCACGCCAAGAAGGTCAGGTAAGTGAGATCGGTGGAAGAGTCTGCCAAAGCTTATCTTAGACACCATAAAAAATGGCCAGGTAAGCGGGCTGCCAATTAAAAACCACCAGTCGTATGTGCCAAACTTACCTTAGACACCAACTGATTTAATTAACCTTGATTAGATCAACCTAATAGTTTGAGCTAGACTTCTTAGACAAGAATCAAGTCCATTTGGTTCTTGTTAAAGACATGGACTTGACCAACTATAACTATTGTAATTGATCTAGAGAATCCTTGACCTAATCTAAAACAACAATTGATTAGATTTAGTTAATTTTCTAATTAAATTTATTCTTTAATCTAACCTTAGGTCTAACCCAATTAATGGATCTAATCTCCACTAACCCATTAACCCAATGTGTTATGATTCATGTCATAGGATCTTCAATTTACAATCCTAAAATCTAATCAAATAACTTCTTAATTCTTAATTAAGTTTTGGGCTGAGGGTTGGGGTTTGGCTTTTCAAAAATAATTTTTATATTTATAAAATATTTTTACAACATGGTTCTATCAACCAAATTAAATGTTTGATTCATAATCAATATGTAAGTAAAATAAACATGAAACTACTTTAGATCTAATCTAAATAGGTTCATGTAATTGAAATAGTTTCAATAATAATCAATCATAAATATTTTTAGATCAAATCTAATATATTTATAATAATTAAAATTAGAACTAAATATTTTTAATCAGATCATAAAATTTTTTAGATTTAATTTAAAATTTTATGATCAATATTTTAGATCAGTACGTACTAGGATAACCTTTTCACTGTAAGGGGTAGATCTTACAGTAGGACAATCTTATGAAAGTTTGTACAATCTAAAATATTTTATTTTTAAATTTAAAAATTATTTTAAATCTATTAAATTATAAATAAAATTAAATTAAATCTAATAAGTTTATGATCAGAGTCAAATCATCACAAACTAGAACAATCTTTTCACTGTAAGGGATAAACCTTACAGCAGGACAATCTTATGGTAGTTCATGAGATCTAAATTTTTAATTTTAGATTTAATAATTAAATTATAAATTATATCTAATCTAAGAAATAATTTAAATATATACAAAAATCATGTAATAAGAACCTAGGCTCTGATACCAATTGAAGGAACCAGATCTAGGCTTTTATGGGTAGATCTTGAAACTTTTTCAGGATCAGATAGCAAAAAATTTAAATAAATTAAATATTTATTTAAATAAATATGTAAATACCTAGATCTCATATCTATATATGATCAAGGCATGATATTAAATCAAAAATTAAAAACATAAAGGAGAAGGAAAGGTTGATCACATCAACCTAGATCTACACTACATCTAATGTAGGTATGAAATCAATAGATCAGATCTATTACCTATGCAAGTTAGATTTTCTAACTTACTGATCCAGGCATGAGGATGAAGTCACAAGCTGCACATGCATCCAACCTCTAGGAGTCATCCACACGAGCCTACGAACTTTGATTTGAAGTTCGATGTAGGAAATCAGCACAGCATGCTAGTATCATGCTGATCCTTCTTCAACGATCGATCTGATACTCCCTTCTTCAAAACTTGGACTCTCCAAAATATGAGAAGGAAGAGAAGAGTTTTTTGATCTAAGACTCTCTTAGAAAAAGCTCAAAAGAAGGAGGAGAGATGAAGAATAAAATAGTCCTAGAAGAAGACCCTCTTCTTCTTCTCTTTTCTCTTACCTAGATACCTAGTTTGGTGCCTATAGAACCCCCATGCCCAAGGATTCTCTTTCTTTTATTTTTGCACACTCTAAACCTCTCCTAAAGCTCTATATTTTATAAAAAAATTAGATCAAAATTTATCTAAAATTTATAAAAAAAGAAGAGTCTTTGTCTAGGTCAAAAACTAGACAAGGCAGGACTAGATTTGGCAAGTGGTTGGGGTGCCCAACTCTTGGGCGTCCCTCCTCTAATTTTTTTATGAATCCAGAAAGGGAGAACACATAAAATTCTTCTTTCTCACCATGAAAATAGTGGAGAAAAAATAGGAGAGGGGGTGGCACACAAGGGAGAGAAGTTTTGGTCAACAAGAATTCTATCTCATAGAATCCTAAAACAAAACTAACTCCCCTTTTGACTTGGTCTTCCAATAAATTGCCTTATGAGAAAGAAGGGAGAGAGGGGTGTGCATGAACATCAGGGAGAGGAGATCTCATGCACAAAATAAAGAAAAGTGGGCATGGGGGGGCATGGGATAAGGTGGTGCAAGGTTAGGGAGTGCTAGTCACACTAGGACTCCTGTTTTGACTTGGTCAACCAAGGTCTTTTAACCAAATAAAATCAAAAGTAAACCAACTCAATTAAATAAGATCCTAATCTATTTAAAAGATTCAATTAAATTAGATTAAATTATATTTAATTATAATTTAATATTCTAATCAAATTAAAAAATTGGGTTGACTCGAGTCCTAGTTAGACTAGGATTAGTTCTTTCTTGCACTTAGCTTATCCAATAAGCCAATTGAACTTGATCCAATTAAGCCCAAACTAAATCTAATTAAATTATATTTAATTAAACTTAATCTCAGCCCTCTAGCTTAATCTAATTAAGTCAATTAGTAATCTAATTGCTAATCGATCCTCTTGTAATACTTGTACTAGCTTAAATACCAATCATATTGACTGTTTAACCCTTGAACGATTCTTAATCATTGATCAACCATCCGATCAGATCATGAGATCTAATGTATATGATCTCATAGGTCTGAACCTAAATTGCTAGCATAGAAATAAATTTCTATACCAATCAAAGTGACCATTTAGCAATGATATTCGATGGTCGGATAGGTCGAATGTGTAGAACAACATTCTTAGAATCCATGCGGATATAGTTTCCATATAATTCATTCTCTTAACCAAAATGCTTGTAGGACATGTTAGAGTTCAACTATTAACTCTAATCAAGTTGTCCATATTATATTTCAAAATATCAAATCCATCTGATGGATTATCCTGGCCAAGATTTTACGATATTGAAATATAGTGATACATTCTTCTTCAACTCTTAGAGTGGTCAATCCCATCTTAATTATACTCTGACTTCACAAGTACTTGATTGTGCTCAAAAGCCTTCTATTATTAAATTAAAATTTTAGTTAGTTCGGCACCGAAACATGGTGAGTTGCTTGCAAGTTACTAAGATGATCTCAGGTCTAAGGGACACTTATACCTATATCCCATCAGAAATATTTTCAACAGCAGAATGCTTTGGAGTTGGTCATGTTCAATGATGATGTACCCATACATCTCACCTGTATACCATATCAATGTCTCCATACTCCTTGGTTAAGAGGACAATCAATCTATATGACATACAGCAATGTATGCTCGATAGATGCTGTCGTCCTAATTAACAGCCTATCATTTGATCGTGAATAAATCTAAGAACTAATCAATAAATCCTTTCTTTATCGAATCTAAATAGTTCTAAGGACTTCATCACAATAATGAAGTTCATTAGAAGATGAATACTTTATGATGAAAAATATCAAAAATATATTTTATTTATTAATGAATCAATTATAAATATAAAGTAGCTCAACCATCAATAAACTAACGATTGGCTTTGGGACACATTTTTCAACACATTAACCTCTCTAGTATACCCATTAATATCAAAATCATCCACTCCAAAGTGTGCTAAGCATGCCTGTAAAGGGTCCAAGTCGAGCAAGGTAAGGATTTTATCTTCTAAAACTTCCTCTAGTAAATTGATTTCACTATGGTCGAAAGTGGATGGTCCCTGTTCAGCATTAGAAATATTCAACCTCAGCTTTTTATTTCTGAAAGATACATCCATAATCTCGGTCCTATAGTTTATGTAAGCATTGGCAGTTGTGAGGAAGGGTCTACCTAAGATGATAGGTACTTAGCTGTGGTTGCTACCAGATTCCATATCTAGCACCAGAAAGTCTATAAGAAAGTAAAATTCATCTATCTTGACTAGCACATCTTCCAACATTTCATGGGGTACGTTAATTGATCTATCAACTAATTGTAGGGTTACCATTATGGATTTTAGTTCTCCAAATCCAAAAAGGTCATAGATAGAACTTGAGAAAAGATTAACACTCGCACCCAAATCTAATAATGCTTTCTTAATGGTTAGGTCTCCTATGACACAAGATATAATTGGGGCACTAAGATCCTTTAGTTTGGATGGGGTTATTTGTTGAAAGATAGAGCTAGCTTGTTCAGTTAGGTGAACTTTTTTAGGTGTATGTGCTTTAGTTCTTCATTTTTGAGTGCACAGATCTTTGAGAAATTTGGCATATGTTGAAACTTATTTAATAGCATCAAGAAGAGGTAAATTAATTTGGACTTATTTAAATAATTCAAGCATTTCATTCATTTTAATGATCTTCTTATCTAAATGTGGAGAGGATTCTAAAGCACTAGGGTATGGGACTTTAAGTGCAGCTATTGGGTCAGTAGGTTCTTTCCTCTCTATGGTTTTATTTTTCTCTAATTTAGTTGGTTTTGATGGTTCTGGATCTTGAGTTGTTTGATTTATAGTTTTTCCATTTCTAAGGGTCATAAAAGACTTGGCATGTTTGGGAAAAATCTTAGGGTCAGTGGAGCTTTCAGCCATGCACTATCCTTTTGGGTTATTGATGGATTGACTTGAAAGTTTTTCTTCCTCTCTTCTATTCAAACCAGTAGTTAATTGATCTATTTGATTCTCAAGCTTGGCTATTGATTGAGTGTGGGAGTGAAGGAGTTGGGTAATTTTTTCCTCAAAGGCAGAAGGCAGTGAATTTTGTGCAATTTATAGGTATGGGGCAGGTTTGTAGGCTCCCTTAGAGTAATTAGGTCTAGGTACTGGTGGTCTAGCAGTAGGTTGTTGGGCTCAAGAAAAGTTAGGATAGTTCCTCCAATTGGGATTGTAAGTGTTGGAGTAAGGATTGTACCCTGGTCTAAAATTGTTTTGAGTTTGTGCTTAATTTACTTGTTCATATAAAAACTTAGGAAACTGGGATGCAGTAGGATAATCATAAATAGAGGGTGTTGGACTTGAATATATTGAACATACATCTGTGATGGATGTGGGTGGAGTACTAATGGGCATTGCTTGCAGTAGTCGGTCCATCTTTCGAGATAATTCATTTACTTGACTATAGATGTCTATCGAGCTACCTAATTCATAAATTCCATCCCGCTTAGGACCAGACATGAGAGGGTCTCTCCTAGCAGAAGATATATGGTGTATAAATTTTTACTTAGGATTTCAAACAATTTTTAGGCTTCTTGTTCATTTTTTAACATGAAGGTTCCACCACAGGATGCATCCACCATCTGCCGGTGCTTCTCTGTCAAGCCATCATAGAAGCACTGGACTAGTTGTCACTTGGGTACAGCATAGTGGGGGCATTTTCTAATCAATTCTTTTAATTTCTTTCAAGTTTCATGAAACATCTCTCCATCTAATTGGGAAAAATTAGTTATGGCCTTTCTTATTTGATTAGTTTTTCTTATTGGAAAGTACTTCTTGAGGAATTCCTTTTGAAGTAGGTCTCAGGTTGAAATAGTTATAGTATCTAAGAAGTTTAGTTAGTATTTGGCTTTGTTCTTTAATGAAAAGAGAAACAATTTTAGCCTAAGGGCATCATCATTAGAGAAATTATGAATTTTAACTATTGAGCATATTTCTTAGAATTCATCAAGGTGTTTATATGGGTCCTCATTGGCAGGTCCATAAAAAGATGGGAGTATCTGAATAACACTAGACTTGATTTCATATTATGTAGCTTCTACTAGAGGAGCCTGTATGCAGGGAGAGTAGGTGTATGTGGAAGAAGTAAAGTACACCTTTAATTATTTAAGTGGATCATTCTTCTGATTTCGATCCATGTTTCTGGGTCTGTTGGCTTTGAAGGTTCTCTCGATTTTAGGATCTAGGATTGAATTTTGGGTTGCAATGAATGATGCCCGAGCATAAACCTTATAATTATATCTTAGAGCAAACACAAAAAAATATTAATTTAATTTTAAATATTTTTTTAATAAAATAAAAAGAGATGAAAGAAATTCTAAAGATGAGAGTCTAGAAAGTCCTAAGACTAAGAATTAGATGTGAAGAGTTTAATTAGGTTTGATGTTCATGGATTAGCAACCAAATTATACAATCAATCCTAACTAAGGATTACCTTAGATCTAGATAGCTCCTAACTGTCAAGATCACCTTCAAGCCCTCTAAGTAAAGAATCAACCATCCAACTGGTCAGATAAGTGTAAGATCAGTGGGAGTCTCCCTGTTGCTTGACTTAGACACCAATTGTGCTTGTCCAGGTAAGCTAACGAAATCCATTATAAACCATCTTTCTTTGAACCCAATTGTCTTTAAACTACTCATCTTAGATACCAATTGAATTGACTAATCCTAACCCGGTCCAACTCATAGGATTCCTTATCCTAATGAGCTAGAATATCCTTAGGGGCCAACATCTAAATAATTTTAAGAATTAAGATTTCGGTCAATGCAATATGAAGGTTTATGATTTTTGGGCTAAGAAAGGATGATCAAATCTCTATCTTATCTTGATTAATTAGGTTTAGTGCCCTTAAAGTGTCTTATGAATGAGATGCAAAAAGTCAAGATGTCCAAGTAAAGTAAAATAATCAAGCTTAAATTAATCAATTGTACTTGTTATGTTCTGTGATTAGATCTCTAATCCCTAAATAGCTTATGTAGTGTCAATGTAAATTTGTTTTAAATTTTTTTTTTATTTTTTTTTGATTTTTTTAAAGCAACTAAATTATGATCTCTGGCAATGGTGCCAAAATTTGATCGCTGTTGCAGGCGGTCAAAAATAAAACCTAACTTACTACTATATAGATAGGATGAGTCAGAATCATATCTATGGGGATCGTGTTATTTATATTTAAATTATAAATTAAAAGCAAAATTAAGATTAATTAAAAGATGATTAATTAAGAGACTACTTAAATTAATCAAGAAAGCAAATTAAATAGCCAATTAATTAAAAGAGGAGTTGTAAGTATGGAGATGGATTCTCAAGATTTCAATTGATCACTTATCTGACAACTGGTATTCTTTTTAATATGCTTTAATTGATATCTAACTAATAAAGATATAATCTATCTAAGAGAGCATAGCCTATATCCTTGGATCACAGCTCGTTCTTTAAAGTTATAGGCTAGTCTAAATTAAATTTGATATAATAATAAGAATTAATCTAAATATAATCTATTCCAAGAGCACGAACTGTACCCATAGATCATGGCTCGTCCCTAGGGTCATAAACTATTCCAGATTAATCTCATGCAAGAAAATAAAGACATAAAAGAATAATAAAGAGAATCAACCTTTATTATATAATAAAAAAATATAAAAGATGGAAAATAGGAAACACCATCAAAATAAGATTATAATGATCTCCTGAGAACAAAGATGATCAACTGGACATTGAAAAGCATCTTGCTGAAATCTTCATCCTGTAGCCTTGCTGAAGAACCTGGGCAATAGTTGGTTGCAAGAATCCGGAATAGGAGAAGAGGTTTGGTGGAGAAAAGATGAAATTTGATGGTCTGTTGAAGTAAAAAAGAAGGAAAAAGAGAAGATGAGAGAGAATCATGGAGAGAGAGAGTTTTTAGGTGAAGGAAGGGCTTTGGAGAGGCTTAGGAGAGTTTTGGAGAGGTTTTAAGGGGCTTATGGCTCATTAGTTTAGCTTAGGAGGATTTTTATAAAGAGAAAAAGGAAAGAAGTAGAGTTTGAAAGGGAGAAAAACTATGAAAATTGAGTTTAGATCGGATTCTGCACCCTATGATGAATTCCAGCCATCAGATCGGGTTCAAACGATCTAGATCACTTCAAAATTAGCCTTTTATAGCTAAAATAGGGCCCGAATTTTTTTACAACCATCAGATAAAGGTTGGGGATGAATTTTGATCGTTGGATGGCACCTAAATCTCCTTAATCAAATCAGAAACACTCCCTGACCATTGGATCTCCACTGGCATTGATTTGGGCTATTAGATTGCGCAAATCAGTTGGGCATAGTTCGAATCAAAGAAAATGATGTCGATCGTCGGATCTTGACTGGGACAAATGCCTACCATTGGATTGCATAATTACTATGCTCATGGACCACATAGACCGACCGCACCGAAGACCTCAGCCAATCACGTCGCACTCTGCTTGACAAAATTACTGTTCTATCCCTATGAGCCGTGATGGATTTTTGGTGAACCCCTTAAGGGTCCAGGTCCACCATGCAGTGCACTTTGATTGGGCACACCTGCTGAGCTGGCCAATCCATGCCTAATCTGTAGACTAGACGGTCGGTCTACCGTACACCAGCGGGCTAGATGGGCTTCTATTCTATGGCTGGAGGGCTGGTGGGGCGGCTTCTCTAGCTAGGCCGGCTTGCTGGCGTGCTAGCTGAGCTGGAGTGCTGTGGTTTGGCTTGGCACGCCGACTGAGCCAGCTGCGATGGTTGAGCCGATTTCAATTTTTTTATTTTTCTTTTTTTTCTTTGAAAATTAATTTTGGATTCATTTTAACTTCGATTTACTTCAAATTTATTTCATTATGACCCATAAATCAAGCTCTTTTCATCAATATCCTTTTTTATAAAAAATAAAATAAAAATATCAATTCTTAAGAATAAAGATAATTTAATATAATAAATTAATACTTATATATATTTTATGTGTTTATCAAAAGGCTAGAGACTCAATTGAGAAAGCAAGAAAGTAGATTAAAGAGAAAAAATATTCAAACTAAGAGAGAATTATTAAATATTATTAAGAAAGAGAAAAAGAGAGGGATAGAGTACATAGAATTGAGTGCTTTTTAAGAGTGATCTTCTCCAATATCCCCAACATCCTCTCAAGCATTGATTAAAGAAAAGTCAAGCTTCAAAAGATCAATCATTCAGCTTCTTCTCCATGCTTCAAAAGAGTTTTTATTTTTTATTTTTTATGCTAAAATTATATTTTATTTTCTTTATAAGTTTTTTTAGGGAAAATAATTTGGGATAAAGGCTGATCCAAGTCCATAATTAGATGTTGTATTGGTTTGATTGGTGAGCTAAGGTTAAAATCAATTAGGATTAATTATTAACTTAGAAAAATAATCATTGTATAATTATGGCTGATGAGCCAAGGTTAAAACCAATTGGATTGTTAGTGAGTCTGAAAAACTAATGGTATAAGATTTTGGTTGATGCTCCTATTAAAAACCAACTGAGTTTGTTTATAAGCCCAAAAAATAAACATACTATAATTAAGAAATGATTATAGTGAAATTCTTAAGAAAAGCTTGGAAAGTAGATGTAGGAGTGGATTGCTCCGAACCACTATAAATTTCATGTATTTATTGTGTCTTCTCATTTTGTTTACTTGCTTTACTTACTTACTTTACACTAGCTTAATTCTTACATAGTTTAATTTATACTTTGATTTTGCTGTTGTATATATTGATCATATCACAATTACTCAAACAAGTTTAAGTTGAAGCACATTATTGATTAGATTTCAGATTTGGCTATAATAAGTATCCAATTCACCCCACCCTCTTGGGTAGCAATCCTTGGACAATAAGTGGTATCAGAGTAGATGCTCTATTATTAGTTGTTAACCTAACGATCAAGAGCTAAAGATTTTAGCAACCCAAAATAGAATTTTTGCTTACTGAAGGTTATTCCATTGATCGACCCTCCATACTTAATGGATCAAATTATAGTTATTAGAAAGCACGCATGCACATCTTCATACAAGCATACGATTATAACTTATGGAAGATTATAATTGATGGCTCATACACCTCAAATGCATTATTTAAGCATGATAAAGAAATGATCCAACTAAATGCTATTGCCATGAATATGCTTTATTGCTCTTTGGACTTAAATGAATTTAACTTGATTTCTTCTTGCATTTCAGCAAAAAAAGTATAGGAGAAATTAAAAATGACCTGTGAGGAAGCAAATAAAATAGAAAAATTAAACCACCATGAAGAGAAGAAAGCTCATCCCAACGTATGCCTCATGGCTCATGAGGATGAAAAGAAGAAGAAAAAGAAGAGAAAATAAAAGAAAACAAAAGCATTAATTAAGGAGGAGCAAAGCAAAGAAATGAGAAATAAGAAAGAGGAAGAATGTGTCACAAATCTTTGCCTCATGGTCAATAAAAATGAGGTAAATTCTGAGAACTCTTTCTAATTTATATTTGATAAATTATATGAAGTCTTTAATGATTTAATGAATGAATACAAAAATTTAAGAATAAAAAATAAAGAGCTTAAAAGATTAAATTTTCTTTTAGATGATAAAAAAATAATCTTTTAAGTAAAAAAGAAGATCTTTTGAAAGAAATGAATTCTTTGGCTAAAGAAAAGAATATACTTTTTAAATCTAAAAAATCTTTAGTTGAAGAAAATATTAAGTTGAAAGAAAATTTTAAAAAATCAAAACTCTATATTAAAAAAAATATATTAGAAAAAAAGAAATCTCTTATAGAAGAAAATAAAAAATTAAGAAAAGAGATTGAAAACTTAAAATCTATGCTTGAAAAATTTATTATTAGATCTTAAAAGCTTTAAGCAATTTTAAATAATCAAAAAGCTATTTTTGATAAAGTAAAAATTTATTATAATTAATCAAAAAATAAAAATTTATCAAAAACATGTTTAGCAAAGCTTTATTTGAAAGTCATTCAATTATATATTTTAAATATAATAAAGTTGCCACAAAATTTTAGAATGCAATACCAAAAGAATTGGCCAAACTTTAATTAAATAAATTTGGATTTCAAAAGTAATCATATGCTCTAACATTCATGGATCCAAGATGATTTGGATACCAAAGATTAGGAAATAATTTTATAGGTACACTAAGGATCTAATGGAATGAAAAGAGAAAAATATTATGGATGGATGCCTTGAAAATTGAATGGATGATAATATTTAATAAAATCCAAACTTATCTTACATCATACCATTATTGTTTGCTAAATATATTTTGATTATTAATTAGCATAATTATTGAATATATTTGATTGATTTTGATGATTTATCATTGCTTAAAATGATCATACTCTATGAATTAAAAATTTGATGTATTGATCAAAACTAGTATATCATGTTGATTATTTATTTTATGCTTATTATTTTATTCTAAATTCAGCATGCTTGTTCAATCCTTTGTATCATGCTATTTTGATCTTTAATTATTTGAGAAACCTAAATTATTATGAGCTTGATTGCATATGAAACTATTTGGTTATTAAATTTATAAATTAAACAAATTTTGACATTCCCCCATAAGATACTTAACTATCAAAATTCTTTTAAAATAATTGGTATTAAGCTGAATTTGCAAATTAATCTTTAAGCGGTATTGAACTATCAAGAAAATCATTCAAAGAAATGACTATGTGGTTTGATTTTTTTAAAAAAAATTGTGTAAAATTGATTATTTTCATAATTAGTATCAAGAAGTTTCTTTCTAAAAAGTTTCACTCTTGGTATCAATGATATCATACTTGCCTTGCTTTTTATTGCATTATTTTTGGCAAAAGAATTGAATATGATGTCTTAAATCTATTTTACATTTGTTGGGAATAGTATCCTAAAGCCAATCGTCAGCTTAGTGATGGTTGAGCTATTTTTATTTATATATGAATTAATAAATAAATAAAAATTATTTTGATATTTTTCATCACATATTCTTTCATCTTCTAATGAACTTCTGTGTTGTAGTGAACTTCTTAGGACTATTTAGAATTGACAAAAAAGGATTTATCGTTTAGTCCTTAAACGTATCCGCAACTAAATGATATGTTATTATCAAAGATGACAACATTTATCGAGTATAGATCGTTATGTGCCATATAGGTTGCTTGTTCTCTTAACCAAGAAGCGTGAAGATACTGGTATGGCATACAGATGAGATATAGGGATATATCTACACTAAACATGACTGACTCTGGAGCTTTTTTGCTATTAAGATTTGCTTCAATGGAATGTGGGTATAAGTATCCTTTCGATCTGAGATCATCAGGATGACTTTCAAGCAACTCACTGTGCTTTGATGTTGGACTATCTAAATTTCTAATTCAATGATAAAAGATTTTTGGCAATAGTTAAGTACTTGAAGAGTTGGTACGTGAATAAGGATGGGATTGACCACTCTGGTTCAGGAGCTGTATTCAATTATGTTTTTGTTTAGCCAAGCCTTGGCCAGGCTAGTTCTAGTGAGGAGTTATGGGACTGATTGCATTGAAAAATGATATGGATGTACTTTTTAGGATTGGCAGTTTAACTTTGAGTCATCCTACACATAGAGATCAAAGGGATGAATTATGCGGTAACCATATTTACGTAAGTTCTGAGTATTGCGATTGTGACTTTCGACCTATTTGGATGTCGGGTACCATTGCTAGATGATCACTTCGATTAGTGCAGAAATTGATTCTTGTGCTATCAGCTTAAGTTTGAACCTATGGGGTCACACATATTAGAGGTTCCTACCTGATCTGATAGCTGATGAAGAGTCCCACTAGACTGGGACTATTCGATCGAGAGTCTTAGTGGGTTGGAACTCTGAGTTCGGCTTGTCCGAGACTCTATGGTCAAGAGTTCCACTGGACTGGAACTCTATGACCAAGAGTCCTACTATACTAAAACTCTAAGTCCTACTTATTTGAAACTCTATGATCGAGAGTCCTACTATTTTGGGACTATGATTATGAGTTTCACTCGTTTGGGACACTAGGGTCAAGAGTTTCACTAGTTTGGAACTCTTCAATCAAGAGTTTCATTTTGATCAGACTCTGTTGCCCGGACACCCATCATATTTGGACTCTATATTTATGTGAGATTTAATTAATAATTTGATTATTAATTAATTTAATTTGATTGAGTAATAACTTTTGGATCATGTCCAATTGAATTGGATTCAATTGGGTTTGACCTAATTTGATTATAAGATGACCTAATCACCGAGGAGGTTTGATCCCTATGTTGATCAGGGATTGGGCTTAATCAATTTCTAATTTTATTAGGATTTAATTAAGCCAAATTAAGCCTAAATAAGTTGGATTTAATCTGGTCTAATTGAGTCTAGACAAATTAATTTGGATTGGTCCAATTGGATAAGATAAGTTCAAGACTAGTTTGACTAGTCTTCTCTTCTCATGCGCCACATAAGACTTGCACCCATATTTTTCTACGAGAATGAGATTCTTGTTTATTTTTTCCACACACTTGCAGATGTGTGCCTTGCCTTCTCATGCCCTAGATAGATAAGATTGATCTAGTTACTATTTGAATTCAAATGGGATTTGAATTCAAATGACTAACCACTTGATCTTATCTAATCCCTCACGCCATCTACTTGGTTTTGTGCTATTTATTCTATGGATTTTTGGGACATGAAACATCTAAGAAAGGAAGCCTCCTCTCCATGCATGAGCCTCTCCCCATGTGATAAAAATACAAAAAAAATTCTAAGAGAAGAAAAACTAGAGAAAAAGTTTGGTGCAAGGTTTGGGTGATAGTGTTGCCTTAAAATTCTGATCTAGGGTTTGGCATGTGCTTTCATAAGTTTTGATCATCAAAACTTCATGAAATTTTTTGGAGAGTTTCCTCTACCTCTCCTCTACCTCTGCTACTAATCCAAAGTGTCTGTAGAATCGATGGAGGGGGATCAAAAGTATTCAATCAGATTCAGCCATCAAAAGCATCCATCGTCGAGCTAGCACTTGGGAGGAGCCGATCGGGATCAGGATCTTGTGTGGATGATCCATGAAGGCCAGACATCCTATGTGGCTATGCCATGATGAGAGGATTTTTATGGTGGTGATTGACTACCTATGCAAGGTAACGTGTTCTGAACACGTAGAGTGGTAAAACTATTTTACTGGTGGTAGCTATTTTATTTTTAGATTTCATTACATATATATCACATTAGATCCTAAATTTATAAGATTTATAGATCTTATCTATAGTTCTTAAAAAATTAATTAGATTAATTTTTAATTCTACTGCATTTAATTTTTGAAAAAAAAATTGAAAGGAGAGCTAGAAATCTCGCATGCAACCTATCAATGGTATTAGAGTAACTAGGTTGATTAATGTGATGTATATGCATGATTAGATTATTTATTTGGATTAGATTTAAATAATAATCTAATTTTTAAATATAAAAATAAATTTATGATCACATGGACTGAAGGTTGTCCTCTTGTAAGGTTTATCCCTTACAGTGAAAAGGTTGTCCAGATATGTTGCTGATCTAAAACATTAATCATAAAAATTTAGATCTGATCTAATAGTTTTTATGATATGATTGAATTATTTTAATCTAATTTTTAATCATAGATAAGTGTTTAGATTAGATCTAAAATGGTTCATAATTTTTATGTATTGTACATTGATTTAGATTAAAACCTACAACTAGTACTATTTGTAAAATGAGCCGACCCATTTTTGAAATGAGTCGACCCATTTAGTGAACGGTGCTAGATTGTAAAAGAACCTTGCAAAATTTTTAAAAATATTTTCAAAATATCAAACCCCAACCCTCAGCCCAAAAATTTAATTAAAAATTAAGGATTATGAATTAGGATCTAGAATTATGAATTAAAAATCCTAAGTCATTGATCATAATTTTTGGATTATTGGATTAGATGAATTAGATCTATTAATTAGATTAGATATGAAGTTAGTTAAAGAATGGACTAAATTAGAGTAATTGATCAAATCTAATCAAATATTAATTTAGATTAGGTCCAGAACTCTTTAGACTCAATTATAATAGTTATAGTTGGTCAAGTCCATGCCTTTAACAAGAATCAAATAGACTTGATTCATGGCTACGCGATTGAACATGAAATTACTAGGTTGATCAAATTAAAACTAATGAACTGGATGGTGTCTAAGGTAAATTTGGCAGTTCAGACTAATGATTTTTAATTGGGAGCTACTCGTACTGATTTGATCTTTAACAAGTTAATGGCACATCCCTTCTACTGATCTCACTTACCTGGCCATCCTGGTAAATTAGATTTTGATTAGATCACTTGGTGATTTAGGCTCACCCATGTTAATTAGGTAAATCAGTGTGACTGATTTAGGTGCTTCTAATGCTGGCTTGAATTAGATCCTTTTTTATCTGACTTGGTAAGGTCAGTGGGAGGATCAAAATTGGCTGGTTTATCCTCTCTTTTCTTCTTAAAATGACTTAATCAAATTTTCTAAAATTATTAGATCCTTAAAAATGATAAAGTTATGATGATAACTAAGTCATAGCCTCTTATTAAGTTGAGTGATAATGGATTCATTAGTTTGATAATCATTAAAGGCCCAAAGGCCTGGTGCTTATTAACTAATGAAATTATCATTCATAATATGATAATTTGATTGTATCTTTCTAATGATGGTCAGATTGGCCGAATAAAGTCGGGTCTGATCATTTATTAGTTAGATGCACCAAATATGGTCATGTTAATGGTTGGACCTATCCAGACCTTTTTAATGGAGGCTAAAGCCTACTAATTAGATTTGATAAGAGCGCGACGTTGTCGTTAAGATACTATATTTATCAATTTAATCTAATTTCTTAAAATAATTAAAAATATATAGATAGCAGTGAGTCGGATCGAATCCATAGGGAAGGTAGTATTTTTAGATTTAAAATCTTTGATTTTATATATATATAAAAAAAAGAGTTTTAAAATCAAAGGTGAAGTCAAAAGCGAAAATTAAAAGGTGCAAAAATTTAAACTTGGTACTAAGATCTACTAGTTATATCTTAGCATCTACTTGCAATAAAATAAAAAGTAATAATTAAAGTATAGAAATTAAATTATAATAAAAATAAAGAGTATGAAATTAAAGAATATAAAAATAAAAATTACATTAATTAAAAGTTCATAATTTAAATATATAAAATTTAAAAAATAAAAAAATAAAATAAACTGATCTTTGATCTTGGATTGACATTGGCAGAAAGATGGTGTAGAAGCCCAGCTCTTCTTTTCAGCATCCGTTGCTTTGAAGCAGCCTCTAATCCAAAGCCTGGCTTCACCTTGTACCAAAGCTTCACTTTGATCGAAGATTATGAATTCTAAAAGTCTGGGGTCTTATTTATAGAGCTAGGAGGATTGGAGACTTTTCTACACGCAATGTGGGACTAAGGAGGTCTTTAATCATCAAAATATGGAGAAATCTAAGTGAAAATCAAATTAAAAAGAGTTCTGGATGAATTCTGTTGAAGTCTGGTGAAATCTAGCCATTCAATAGGAATTCAATGAACCAAAAATCATCAAAATTGGATGTGTATCGATCTAGATTAGGTCGGATTAAATTTTGGCCATTGATCGTATGTTTGATGGAGAAAATCTGACCGTTGATCATGTGTTGGGAGTCCTAATCACCGTCGAAAGCTTTCTCTACCGTTGGATCATCTCCTGGATCGAGCGTTGCCATTAGATGGTGATCCGTGTGAAGTCTGAAGTAGAAAATTCTCTCCACCGTCCGATCTTGACCGCAAGCAACCATAGATGCACGATCGCGCAATTATTATTTTTGTGGACCGCATGGATCAACTTCACTGCACACCACAACGAAACAGCACCTCCTGTCGCTAAGTGAAAAGTCCAAAATGCCCTATGGGCCATGATAGATTTTCTGTAAACCCTTTAAGAGTCTAGGTCCACCACATGTCGCTCCATGATTCGTCAATTTCTGCTGAGCTGGCGGTCCACGCCTAGATCATAGACCGACTGACGGCTTCTGCAGTTGAGTCGGCTATCGTGGCTGGCTTCGTCAGCTTGGCTCGGCACATTTGGACACACCGACTGATATGATACGGCGGCTTGAGCCGATTGAGCCGTATGTTATTTTTTATTTAATTTTTATTTATTTTATTTCTTTAGAAATTCATATCTTCTCCATTTTAGCTTCATTTTGTATGAAACTTATTTCATTATGATAAAAAAATAAGCTCTTTTTATTGATTATAAAATTTTATTTTTTAATTTTATTATTTTTTAATTAATTTTTTAATTAATAAAAATATGAATTTCTTAAAAATATATAAAAATTGATCATTAATTCTTAAAAATTAATATAAATTAATTAATAAATTAAAACTTTTATTGATGAATTTATGATACTTATCACACCCCCCAACTTAAGCTTTGCTCATCCTCGAGTAAAGAAAGAATTTAGTTTTAAATATCTTTTAACTTTAGAGTTTTGAATTTTTTCTAAGCAGTTTTTAAAATGGCCATTGATATTTAGTAGAGTTTAAGTGAGATATATTATTAAAATATTAATACTTATTAATAAAAAAATTAAATAAAGAACATTAAATTTTTCTAAACTTTTTCTAAATTATCCCACATTTATCTCTGATTTATCTAAACTTTCATATAGGCAAGTATATTGCTACTTTCATCCTTCATTTATTAATTTTTATTTTTACATTACCCACTTTTTGATGCGCTCGATTACTCGATGGAAAATCAATATATATTTTTTTTAAACATTGTACCACTATTGAGTGTCTTAACCCCTTAAGCTTTCTATTTGATCCATGTAGCGAGTCCTAGACCAATGACTTCCAAACCAGTTGGCTTTAGGATACTAGATATAAAATACCCCTCGAGCTTACTAGCTCGAATCAAATAGGCTATGAGTTAAGACTAGCTTTATAACGAGCTTTTTTGCCCTTTCCATCTTTTGATGCGAAACTCAATGCTTGCTTAGATAAAGAAGCCCGGTTACTCAGTGAGAAGTGCTTAAAAACTATTTTATTTAATTTTTTATATGAAGAAACATATAGTTGAAGGGAAATCCTGATTTTCCGGTCCAGGTTCGTCCAGATCTGATTAGATCAAGAGATATATTTCAAAATTTTCTCTTGATCTCAATCAGATCTTGATAAGTTTTAGATCTGATTATTATTATTTTAATAAATAAAATAAAAAGAGAGAATTAGGCGCCCTCTAAGGAGGGAATCCAGGGGTCTCTATTTCCAACAATCGATTTAGATCTGATTTCACAAAGGGTTGTGATGTTGAGAGGAAGAGGAGTTGGATCACAAGAGGTCTATAAATAAGACCCTGCGCCCAACCTAATCCTAAGTGAAAGCGAATGCAATTGAGAAACCCCACGCCCCAAGGCTGCCTCTCCCTCCTTCTCCATGCCATAGCTTCTTCTCCCTTGCTCTCCACGTCCAAAAGGTTGTTTGGATTCTTAGGTTGGTGTGATTCAGATCAAGGAAAGGCGATCAAAGCAAGAAGGCTGCGCTACTGCAAAAGGACGACTGCAGATCTTCAAAAAGAGTTTTGAAGATCCTCCAGATCAGATCCAGATTTGATTTGGAGTGTGATAGAGAAGAAGAGAACTCCAGATCCAACCCGAGTGGATACCGGTAGAGGCAGGCGCTTGGTGGCTAGAGATCCAGAACCTTTCGCTGCAATCAGGATCATCTACAGGGTAATAGGATTACCCAAATCAGGTAAATTAAATTTGATTACTAATTGATTCTTTCGTAGTTTTGGTGGTGTGTATTATTGATTTAGTTGTCTGTAAACATATATAG
>QRFJ01003322.1:29412-94412 GCA_006176705.1 Cocos nucifera
CTTTCCAATGCCGCTATCTTGAATAAACTATTTTTCAAGAAAGATGGCATGTCGACTCACAATCACATTGTGGTCTTCTGGAATGTAGAAATAGTATCCTAATGACTCTTTAGGATATCCTATGAATCGAGCTCTAAAGGACCTAAACTCTAACTTGTCCGCTTGTTGTCTTTTGACATGAGCCGGACAACCCCAAATTCTGAGATGACTCAGACTTGGTTTCTTACCGTGCCATATCTCATACGGTGTGGTAGGAACGGTTTTAGAGGGAAACCCTATTCAGTAGATAAATTGAAGTTAACAATGAGTGTCCCCAAAGAAAATCAGGGAGGTCTGTGAAGCTCATCATGGATCGAACCATATCCAATAGAGTCCGATTTCTCCGTTCTGAAACCCCGTTGAGTTGAGGTGTTCCTGGTGGAGTCCATTGAGAGACTATGCCATTTTCCTTGAGATAGTCTAGGAATTTCCGGCTAAGGTATTCACCTCCTCGATCTGATCGAAGAACCTTAATGGGTTTTTTAGTTTGTTTTTCTACTTCATGTCTGAATTCTTTGAACTTTTCAAAAGCTTCAGACTTGTGTCTCATAAGATACACATACCCATACCTAGACAGATCATCGGTAAAGGTAATGAAGTAGACAAAATTGCCTCTAGCCGGCACATCAAATGGGCCGCACACATCAGTATGTACTAGGGCAAGGAGATCTGTGGCCCTCTCCCCATGTCCAACAAAAGGGAGTTTAGTCATTTTGCCTTGAAGACAAGATTCACAAGTTGGATATGACTCAAAAGTCAATGGACTCAATAGCCCATTTTTCTCCAATTTGTTGATCCTATCTTCTGCTATATGACCTAATCTCAGGTGCCATAGATATCTATCGTTTGGACTATCCCTAGGTCGTTTGGCATTCACGTTTTGCTCGATAGTTAGAATAGGTACATCAATATGTAGCTGATAAAGACCATTAATAAGGAAACCATTTGCAATTTTATTTCTTTCATAAAGAATGTTACAATGGTCCTTAAAGAAGGTAATCACATAGCCTTCTTGTGCTAAGCATGAAACAGAAATCAAATTCCTGCTAGCTGCAGGCACATAATAACAGTCTTTCAAAACTAAGTCTAAACCAGATGGTAATCGAAGAGGGTATGTTCCCACGGCTACTGCAGCAACTCTTGCTCCATTACCGATGCGTAGGATCATGTCTCCATCCCTCAGCCTCCTGCTATCCTCAAGACCCTGCATGGAAGTGCACAGATGAGCACTAGAACCAGAGTCAAGCACCCAACTGGATGCAGAAGAAACCGTAAGGTTAGACTCAATAACGAGCATACCTCCAGAAGGACCTTCCTTCTTGTTCTTCAGGGTGGCCAGGTAAGTAGGGCAGTTCCGCTTCCAATGGCCGTCGCTGTTGCAATGGAAACACTTTCCTTTGACATCGGCCTTTTTCTTCGGCTCTGCCTTCTTCTTCTTTGATCCTTCCACCTTTTGCTTTTTCACAGACTTCTTTTTCTTTCCATAAGACTTTCTTTTGGAAGAAGTCCGTTCCATAGCAAGAACTGAGCCTTTAGAACCTTTCATAGAAAGCTCAGCGGTAACCAGCATATTCATTAATTCGGCCAAGGAAATTTTGAAGTTTATGCATGTGGTAATTCATGATGAATTGCCCATATGCATCAGTCAAGGATTGCAGAATAATATCGTTCTGCAGGTCCAAGTCTAACTTCACACCGAGCTTCTCAAGCTCTTCCATGTCCTTGATCATTGTCAGACAGTGATCTTGGACTGACTGCCCATCACGCATCTTAGCCTTAAAAAGTCATTTCGTGACTTGATATTTGGCTGCGCGACTCTGTTCACCAAACATCTCCTGCAGGTGAGCCAACATTTGGCGAGCAGTCCCGATATCTTCATGTTGGCGCTGGAGCTCATCAGACATCGAGCCCAACATGTAATATCTGGCTTTATTATCTTCGTCTATCCATTTTTCTAGAGACGCTCTCTGTTCAATGGATGGACGGGCTGGTAAGGTGGGAGGGTCCTGGTCCAAAACATGGGTTAACTTCTCGAAACCCAAAATAATTTTGTAGTTCCTGAGCCAATCTTTATAATTGGGTCCAGGTCAGTCTATGTGTGTCCAGGATACGTGCCAATGGGTTGGACGCAGACATTTTCCTGTAGAGAGTCAAAGATTCTAGTTAGATACTGTAATTTTGACTTGACCAATTTATTTAGGGATTTTATTTTTAAACAAATTAGCTCCCACTATTTTCTCGGATCCCTACACTCCCTCTGTAGAGATGCGAAAAATCTCCATGATTAATGATTTCTAGTGGGTGGTGCGGTCTCACCAACTGACTCATCACCTCACCTAACAGTTATTGGTGATGGGTTAGCCAATGAGTGAACAACTCTTGTTCAATGATTCTCTAATCATGGTGCACCCAAACTTGGTCTCTAATTCATGAATCTCACCGTATCCGGAAATATTGATCCACTCCTTAGTTAAGTCAGACCCACCATTTGCATAGACTGGGTTCCTAATTGAGTCTCTCACCGTATCCAGAAATATTGAGCCCAACTCATCCTCCAGCCCATAGCATCCAATGCCTAATAGACATGGTTGCATCTTCCCGGTGCAACTGAGCCACTGTATCCAGTCCGAGAACAATCAACCCCGGGAAGGGCCCGCACATCTACAATGGTGGAAGACCTCAGACTTAATCTTTTCTTAGGGAGAATTGATTCAGGTCTCATTAAACTAGACTTGTCATAGTCATAACAATTATGACTAACCTAGTGGCATGGGTTAGCTCGGATTATTGACCACCTCAGATCAGAACTGTGTCAACAGATATGGCCAGGTAAGTGAGACCGGTGGAAGGAATATGCCATTAACTCGTACAAGAACGCATTCAGGTCGAGTAGCTTCCAATTAAAAACCAGTCGGTCGTATGTGCCAAACTTACCTTAGACACCAAATTGTTGAGTCCAGAACCAATTGGGTTAGCCTACAATCCAGACTCTAACCTCTGAGCCTAATTAGGTCTTGCTTGATCGTGACTCGATCTTGACCCAGACTTAATCCTATTAGGCTGGTCAATTTAAGCATTGTTGATCCCATCTAACCAACTCTTGATTCGGTTTGATCAACCGCTTAGACCTAATTGAGCTACCCAAGCCCGAACCCAGTATTATGAATATGTCTTAGATCTGAAAATTCTCAATTTTAGACCTAATTAATATTCCATAATCTTAATTCTTAATTAAGTAGGGTTCATAAACAAAATATGCACAATAAATCCTAGGGTTTCAGGATCTAGGGTTTTGCAGAAAGTAAGTTTTGGGTTTCTGATTAAGGACGAACACGCAGCACCCCTACACATCATAAGAACACCCCATCGAATGGGAAGAGAGGGCCTTTAAACCCTTCTTCGTTCTTATGACCGGACGGCCAAGAGGAACGCCTTAATCAGGAACATGTAAATACTACAAAACAGTTTTAGATCTATATCATATATCTCATATACAAATTAGATCTAATCATGGCATATTTTGCATACATCTCATGTATCAAATCATGCATATTTTCAGATCTAAATTATCTCATAATAATCTAAAAAATTAGATTTAAATTGATCTAATCAAAATAAATTCTAATCTAGATAATTATGTAGAACTATTCTACAACTAGTCTAGACATGCATCAATCATATCTCATATGATATTTAAAATTAAATAATTTTTATTTGCTATTTTTTAGATGTTATTATAACACTTATAATATCAAAAAATAGTAAATAAATAGATCTAAAATATGATTTAATCAGAATTAAATCAAAACATGCAAGACTATTCTATAGAACTATTCTATTTTAGAACTAGTCATGCATATCTTTCTAATCTTAGATCCAAATCATTTAATTTTAATTTTTTCTGATTTCAGATCTGATCACATCTCATGTGACATCTAAAATCACTTTATTTTTAATTAAAATAAATTTAAAATCAGATCTAAACAATTTTAGAACCATTGGCTCTGATACCAGTTGAAGGGAAAATCCTGATTTTTCCCGGATCCAGGTTCGTTCAGATCTGATCAGATCAAGAGATATATTTCAAAAATTTTTCTCTTTGATCTAATCAGATCTTGATATGTTTTAGATCTAATTCTTATTATTTTAATAAATAAAATAAAATAAGATAAATTAAATCAAATTTAATTTACCTTGATTTGGGTAATCCTATTACCCTGTTGATGATCCTGATTTGCAGCGGAAGGTTCTGGATCTAGCCACGCAAGCGCCTGGCCTCTACCGGTATCCACTCGGGTTGGATCTGGAGATCCTCTTCTTCTCTATCACACCTCCAAAAATTAGATCTGGATCTGATCTGGAGGATCTTCAAAACTCTTTTGAAGATCAGCAGTCGTCCTTTGCAGCAGCGCAGCCTTCTTGCTTTTGATCGCCTTTCTTTGATCTGAATCGCACCAACCAAGGTCCAAAACTCCTTTTGGACGTGGAGAGCAAGGGGAGAAGAAGCTATGGCATGGAGAAGGAGGGGAGAGGCAGCCTTGGGGCATGGGGTTTCTCAATTGCATTCCTTTCACTTAATTGAGTTGGGCGCAGGGTCTTATTTATAGACTAACTTGTGATCCAACTCCTCTTCTTCCCAACCAATCACAACCCTTTGTGAAATCAGATCTAAATCTGATTGGTGGGAATAGAGTCCCCTGGATTCCTCCTTAGAGGGTGCCTAAGACCAGTCAAAGTTGGTTCTTAGGAGAACTCTAATTGGAATCCAAAAGGGAGATGGAGTCCTTGTCCAACAAGGACTCCTAGGCGCCTCCAACTTGGGCACACGCCACCCTTGGCGTGCGCCCTTCTCCTTGCCAGGTTCTGGCAGGGGGACAGGCCCCCACCAGCTCTCCAATAGGTGCATGACATGTGGTCAAAAGTCAAAGTGTCAATGGTCAACATTTGACCAGTCAAAGGTAGACTTTTGACCAAAGTCAAAGAACAAGAAATGGCAGGTGACCAAAAATGGCAGGTAATGTCTTACAAAATAAGACAACCTTTTCTGACTTGGACAACCTCCAGTCAGACCATATGAAGGCCTCTGATTGAGCACAAACTCCTTTGGCTCAGTCAGGACAACTTATTTATGATAGTAAAAGAAGAACGTTAGGTTCAATCGAGTGCTAGCACGATTTTCCTTGAACCTAATTGAATCTCATTCAGATCAATTGAACTAGATCAGTTCAATTGATGATCACCAGATTCAAACCCTTGTTTGTGTGACCCAGTTAGGTTCAGTTCTGTATGGTAATGGGATATGTCATGATCTCTATCATCGACATCATCGAAACTCCTTTCGATGGATCAGAACTCTTCTGATTCGAACAGCTAGAATGATCGATCATCTAAATCATTCTAATTGCTCCCAAAATCCACCAGTGACACCTAGCAGTATATGGTGGCAACCCATCAGAGCTGAATGCGAACCTCTTGGTGCAGCTACCTGTGTGATTAAGTTCTTCTATCTTGAGCCCCGATCAGATTAGGGTTAAGGTGAACTCGTCAAACCCTAGTCTCTGTCATATGATGTAATCATTCGATTCGAGTCCAATGTGAAAATCTAAATAGAAACTCTTTCTATTATTTCACTCTACCATGGCCATGGATTTCTGGACTTGATTCTCATGATCATCATAGGGCTGCTCCTCTACCACCGAGGTAGATAGATTCCATCTTGATGCAATCCAGTTCCTACAATGAACATGCTATAGCCAACATACACCTCAGGGTTCCATATGGCTAGGAGACCGAGTAATGGTGTAGTCAAACTATAACACCCTCAAGGTGAACTGCCGATGCATCCTCAGGTCAAAGAACCAGACACACTACTGCAGCATCGAGTCAGTCATTGACGAGAAGGTAGACTTCCTAATGACTACTCGAGGTGGTCACGCTCAGTGCCCTCGTTCTCTAACGAGTACCTGTACTCTCGCTCCGGTGTCTCCACACCGTAGACTCAAGACTCATCTACTAAAGAGAAGCGATCATACACCAACCTTCCGGATCAATCACCATCCTCGTGATGATCCTATGGTCGGGAGCTGTTTATGAGTTAATAATGATTATTCATGTCTTAAATTTTCAACTCTTAAAAATATGAATTATCATTACCATTAACTCAAAGGATGTATCACAGACACTAAATACACAGGTGTGATAGAAAATAACCCATTTCATTAATTATAGTCAAAATTATAATTTTGCCCCTAGAAGTGTATTACAAGTGTCAACCAATTCTGGCTTCTAGGGCACATATATCTAACAATAGTTACCCTACACAAGCCTATAAAAGTAGACTTTTCTTTGATGCTAGTAGAAAAAATTAAAAATACTCAAAGAAAAAACTTTTTATGTTCTAAACTTAACTTTTTATTGGATTTTCTTAATACTTGATCCCTCAATATCTCACAGATTCTTTGATCTATGCATCAATTTTTTAAAAAAATGCTTAGTTTAATTCGATTCTTAAGCATAATCAGGTATCTAAATACTAAATACTAACTTTTTTGAGGATTTAAAATTTTAAAATTTTTATTTTTTTTTCTCCAACTTAATCAACATTATCCTCAATGGAGAAAAAAAATAAAGGATGTAATAAAGAATATAAAAAAATACATCTAACTCAGTATATTTTTGGTCTAGCACATGCCTTTGAAAATTTGAGCTCTCCATCCAACTTATTCATCATGTCCTAAAAAAAAAATAAACTAAAAAATAAATTAGATAAAAAAAAACTAAATATTGGGTTGCCTCCCAATAAGTCCTAAGTTTACCATCTTCAGTCAGACACAATGCAGCTTACTATCCTATGTCAAATACTGGATTGATAAATTTCAATAGTTTTGGATTGTCAATCTCAGAAAGATATTTTCTTATCCCTTTATTGATATAATCATTGTTAATTCTAGGTTCATAATTTCTGACCCTATTCTCAGACCCATGTTTATTAAGAATTTCTCCTATTTGTTCTTCTAAAATACTCATGAATGGAGTTTTTGTATTAGGAGTTAAGTTTAATGCATTGGGTACTAGAAGGGTGTCTAAAGATGGATTTAATTCTGCAGGTAAATTAATGTGATTTTGCTTAAACAATTTTATTGATACTTCATTACATGCCTCTTGATTTTTGTAAGAAGAATCGGCTTCTAGGATTGAAGAAAATAAGACATTAGGTTTATAAGTCTTGGGTAAATCATCTATTCTCTTTTTCTCTATGTTTATCTCATTTAAACTGGAACTAACATCAGTACTAATTTTTGGCTTGGGTTCTTCTATGTGGTTAGTTTCAGTACTAACCTGTTTCTCTAAATTTTTATTTTGACTAGCATCACTCACTTGATCTTGATATAGGTCCATAAGAATCCTATAGCTTTTAAGTTCAAGAATTACTTTGGCATTCTCAAATTGGGGATTCTTAAGTAAGACATTAAATTGATAACTTGGTCTAGATGGTTGGTGGATATTAGGTGGGTTGTTTGAAATTGGTAGGTTTGATAGTTGATGTAGTTCTCTCCTCATGTTAGATGCAACTAATTATCCTATTTGAGCTTCTAGCTTGGCGATAGATTCTTGTTAAGTCAAGATTGATTGTTGTTGATTCAAAATTAATTATTAAAGTTGGTTAAATCTATCATCAGTTAGATTAATCTATTGAGGAAGTGGGTATGATAGCTAGTTGTTATATGATGGCGGGATAAACTAATTAGACTGACCATTATTATAGACATAGTTTTGGTATTGAGGTCTATTTTGATAGTTTTAGATAGATGAAATTTAGGTCTGAGCCTGAGTCTGCTGGGATGTCCAAGAAAAATTAGAGTAGTTACTCCAATGTCGGTTATATGAATTTGAAAGAAGATTATTAACGGGCTTGGAGTAGCCTTGAGTAGTTTAGACTTATTTTTGGATAAAAGATGAAAATTATGCAGTCGTAGGACATTTATTCACATGATGGGTTGGGCTAGCATAAATAGAATAAAACTCTTGATAATTAGAAGGTGATGTGAATTATGCAAGAGATTATTGATCTAAGATTAGGAGTTGATCTAATTTTTGGACAAGAAGATCAACTTTATCTAATTTTTGGACTATTAGGTTCAGATCAGCCATTTGATTATCAGGTTTAATATAAATCAATCATTCAATTAAGTTCAACTAAATCAAAAAAAGTGATTTTCTACCGTGCATGTATGGTGCAACTCTAATGTATTATTCTAAAATTTTTTAGAAGTTTTAGAATTTTTTATATTTTTTATTATTTTATTATATTAAAAATTATTTTTTTAATTATTTTTTTTATTAATTTTAATTTAATTTAATTTAATTATTATTTTTAATATTTTTTTAATTAATTTAATTTAATTTAATTTAATTTTTAGAGGAGAAAGGAGAAGAAAGAAAGAAGAGTTCTAAAAAAGAGATCCTAAGGAGTCCTAGAACTAAGAAGAAAGAGAAGAATTAGGTTTAATTAGATTTGATGTTGGTTAGCAATCAAGTTGGTCAATCAATCCTGACTAAAGGTTATCCTAGATATAGATAGCTCGTAACTACCAAGGTCACCTTCAAGCCCTCCAAGTATAGGATCAACTAATCAATTGGCCAAATAAGTGTAAGATCAGTGGGAGTCCCTTCGTTGCTTGCCTTAGACACCAATTATGCTTGATCAGATAAGCTAACAGAACCAATTAGAAATCATCTTTCCTCAGGCCCAGTCATTTCTGAACCACTTTCTTAGACACCAGTTAAATTGACTAATCCTAACCTGGTTCAACTCTTAGGGTTCCTTGTCCTATTGAGCTTGAGCTCTTAGGGCTGATGTCCAATTGATTTTAAAATTAAAGGCTTACGTCAATGCAGGATGCTGGTTCGTTATTTGTGGGCCAAGAAAGGATGATCAAATCCTCACCTTATCTTGTTTAATTGGGTGTTGCCCTTAATTTGATTTAAAGATGCATATGCACAATCACTTTCAACAAGGGATTCTATGCAACTAAAGTAGATGCATGAAATTAATTAAACTTAAGAGCTTATCTTATCTCCAGCGATCACCAAAAAAATAAAATTAAAATAAAACTAATATGTTGCATGCTCTAAGCAGTTAGAATTTCTAATCTTATCATGAGATTTTTAATTAGATTTAAGTGGATATATTTTCTTTTAAAATTTAATTTAAAAATAAAATAAATAAATAAATAAAAAGAGAAAAGGACTAGGGTTAGGATTGATCTCACCAAACAGGATTAGAAGCTTCCTTCTTGTCCTAATCTTTTTGTTTTCTTTGTTTCTTTTTTTTTCTACAAAATAAAGAAGAAAAAGTTAGTAAGCAATATTTACAAGAAAATAAAAAATTTATTTATAAAAAAATCAAAGAGATAAAAAATTTAATGTCCATGCCTTTTCTGATAATGGTGTTAAAAACTTGATAAGTTTGCCAAAATTATTTTTAATTTATTTAATATAAATTAAAATAAAAAATCAAAAATAATCTCTAGCAACGGCGTCAAAAACTTGATAAGAGCACGATGTTGTTATTAAGACATCATGTTTATTAGTTTAATCCAACTTCTTAAAATAATTAAAAATACGTAGATAGCAGTGAGTCGGATTGAATCTACAGGAAAGATAGTACTTTTAGATTTGAAATCTTTGATTTTACAAAAGAAAAAAAGAGTTTTGAAATCAAAGGTGAAGTCGAAAGTGAAAATTAAAAGGTGCAGAAATTTAAATTTGGTACTAAGATCTACTAGTTAGATCTTAGCATCTATTTATAATAAAATAAAAAGTAATAATTAAAGTGTAGAAATTAAATTATAATAAAAATAAAGAGCATGAAATTAAAAAATATAAAAATAAAAATTATATCAATTAAAAAGTTTATAATTTAAATACATAAAATTTAAAAAATAAAAAAATAAAATAGACTGATCTCTGATCTTGAATCGGCATTGGCAGAAAGATGGTGTAGAAGCCTAGCTCTTCTTCTCGGCATCCGTTGCTTTGAAGCAGCCTCTAATCCAAAGCCTGACTTCACCCTATACTAAAGCTTCATCTTGACCGAAGATTATGAACTCTGAAAGTTTGAGGTCTTATTTATAGAGCTAGGAGGACTGGAGACTTTTTCTGTAGGCAATGTGGGACTAAGGAGGTCTTTGATCATCAAAATATGGAGAAATCTAGGATCTTTGATCATCAAAATATGGAGAAATTCGAGTAAAAATTAGATTAAAAGGAGTCTTGAATGAATTTTATTGAAGTCTGGTAAAATCTAGCCATTCAATAAGAATCCAATGGACCAAAAATAATCAAAATTGGATGTGTATCGACCTAGATTAGGTCGAATTAAATTCTGGCCATTGATTGCATGTTTGATGGAGAAAATCCGACCGTTGATCTCATGTTGGGAGTCCTGATCACCACCAGGAGCTCTCTCTGCCATCGGATCATTCCCTAAATTGAGCGCTGCTGTTGGATGGTGATCCGCATGAAGTCTAAAGTAGAAAATTCTCTCCGCCATCTGATCTTGACCGCAAGCAACCATAGCTGCACGATCGCATAAGTACTATTCCCATGGACCGTGTGGACCGACTTCATCGTACACCGCAATGAATCAGCGGATCCTATCATCGAGTGAAAAGTTCAAAATGCCCTATGAGCCATAATAGATTTTCTTTAAACCCTTTAAGGGTCTAGATCCACCATATGTTGCTCCATGATTCACCAGTTTCTGCTGAGCTGGCGGTCCACGCCTGGATTGTGGATCGACTGACGACTTCCACAACTGAGTCGCTAGCATAGCTGGCTTAGCGCACTGGCTTCATCGGCTTGGCTCGACACGTTTGGATGTGTTGGCTGATATGGCGCGGCGGCTTGAGCCGACTGAGCCGTATGTTATTTTTTATTTAATTTTTATTTATTTTATTTCTTTAGAAATTCATATCTTCTTTGTTTTAGCTTCGTTTTGTACAAAACTTATTTTGTTGTGATCAAAAAAAAAAGCTCTTTCTATTGATTATAATATTTTTTAATTTTTATTATTTTTAATTTTTTTAATTAATAAAAATATGAATTTTTTAAAAATATATATAAATTGATCATTAATTATTAAAAATTAATATAAATTAATTAATAAATTAATATTTTTATTGATGAATTTATGGTACTTATCAAGATTTTTGAGATAATTAAAATTATTAGAAGTTGTTTAGAGAAATAATTGGTTATGAACCTATCCATAGATATACATGGGTTGACCGACCAAAGTCAGACTTATGTGTAGTCTATGTGGATTCTAGTAACCACTAAGAAATTAAAGTAATTTCTTGAATTGAAGATAGAGGCTACAGTTCATATAAAATAGTGAAAGAACTTTTAGACTAAAGTCGAAATCTTTAGGATAAATAATTCATATACTAATTAGGTTATAATTTTTCTTTTTGTGCAACTATGGCCACTACCTAGTTGCTTCGGTCATTGTTGGATAATGACAAACTAATGGAACTCAACTTCGATAGCTGGTATCGAAAGTTGAAAATCATCCTGGAGCATGAGCAGATTCTGTACATTTTGATAGATCCGACATCTGAGAAGCCAGCTTCGAATGCTAGAGAAACAGTCCAAGATACTTACCAGAAGTGGCTCAATGACCGCACCACCGTTCGATGCATCATGTCGACGGCAATGAATGATGAGTTCAGCCATAGGTTTGAAAACATCCAGCCATAGAAGATGCTTCAAATATTGAACGACTCCTTTGGCACACTTGTCGATGTTGAGAGGCACAAGACTAGTTGTGCTATTTCCAATGCTCGGATGATGGATGGGGCATCAATCACTGATCATGTATTATACATGATCGAGATGATTGAGCACCTCAGTAAGCTGGGCTTTTCCTTGCATGAGTAGCTTGGGAAGGATTCGATCCTGAACTTTTTGCTCAAATCTTCCTCCCCTTCCTTACTCATTTCAGAATGACAAAGCCTGCAGTGAACTATTATTGCTTATTGAGATTGCTGCAGGACTTTGAGAAGGATCACCAGCTCCATAAGGAGACAATGAATGTAGTGGGAGGGTCATCTTTTAGTCATCGATTCATTAAGAAAAGGAAGAAGAACAAGAAGAAGAAAAATAAGAAGGTGCAGCAACATGCCGGGATGTCTGCACAAGATCAGACCAAGTAGTGCAAGCCCGATCAGATCCAGGCAGAGTACTTTTTTTGCAAGAAGCAGGAGCGCTGGAAGAGAAATTATCCTTAGTATATTGCCTTCCTAGATCTGAATATGCCGAGGAAGAAGCAAGTAGTTGCTGGGTAAGATAATTATATGATAACACCTTGCAACTTCTCAATATATGATACTATTATCTGGCTATTAGATACCAGAAGTTCTTATCATATTTATAATTCGATGCAGGATTTGTAGGTTAGTAGAAAATTTGATGAAGGCGAGAGATTCTTGAATGTTGGAGATAAAAGATAAGTTTCAGTTATAGCTTTAGGAATCATGAACCTTGTAATCAATTTCATAAAGTTATTCTTTATAAATGTTACTTTTGTCCAAGTTTTTTATTGAATATTATTTCTATAGGCCTTCTGGCCAAAAATAATTATGAATTTTAATAATTTTTTTTTTGTAATATTATGTTGAATGGTGTTACGATTTGTGTTGGATAATTGAATAACAGTATTTATTTACTATCACAGTCTGTTAACATGGTTCAATCTTCTGATAAATGCTTTAGACTAGATGATGTGTCTAAAGTCTATTTTTAACACTGTAGGCTAGGTCATATTAATAAGAATAGAATAAATAGGTTGGCTCAAGAAAAAATTTTTGAAGTCAGTGATTATGAATCACTTTTGACCTGTGAGTCTTATCTCCTTGGTAAGATAACCAAGTCATCTTTTACTGAAAAGGATGAATGAGCCAGTAACTCTTGGGTTTAGTACATATTGATGTATGCGGGCCCATAATCTCAAGTGCTAGAGGTAGATATTTCTACTTCCTAACATTTATGGATAATCTATCAAGGTATGGGTATGTCTACTTAATGAAGCATAAGTTGGAGTCGATTGAAATGTTCAAACTATTCCATAATGAGGTAGAAAAGCAAATTGAAAAGAATATTAAAACTCTTTGATGTAACTGAGGGGATGAATATCTTTTCAGTGAGTTTCAGACATATTTAGAAGAAAATAGGATTCTCTCTCAATGGACTCCTCCTGAAATACCACAGCATAATGATATGTCTGAAAGAAAGAATTAAACTTTATTGGACATGGTTCAATCCATGATGGGATTTGCTAGTTTGTCGATCTCTTTCTAGGGATATGTGTGTTAGATATATGTGCCCTAAAAGCCAGAATTGGCAAACACTTGTAATACACTTCTAGGGGCAAAATTATAATTTTGATTAATATCAATAAAATGGGTTATTTTCTATCACATATGTGTATTTAGTGTCTATGATACATTCTTTGAGTTAATGGTAATGATAATTCATATTTTTAAGAGTTGAAAATTTAAGACATGAATAATCATTGTTAACTCATAAAATGCTCCCGACCATAGGACCATCACGAGGATGGTGATTGATCCAGAAGGTTGGTGTACAATCGCTTCTTTTTAGTAGATGAGTCTTGAGTCTACGGTGTGGAGACACCGGAGTGAGAGTATAGGTACTCATTAGAGAATGAGGGCACTGAGCGTGACCACCTCGAGTAGTCATTAGGGAGTCTACCTTCTCGTCAATGACTGACTCGATGGTGCAGTAGTGTGTCTGGTTCTTTGATCTGAGGTGCATCGACAGTTCACCTTGAGGGTGTTATAGTTTGACTACACCATTACTCGGTCTCCTAGCCATTCGGAACCCTGAGGTGTATGTTGGCTATAGCATGTTCATTGATAGGAACTGGATTGCATCAAGATGGAATCTATCTACCTCGATGGTAGAGGAGCAGCCCTATGATGATCATGAGAATCAAGTCCAGAAGTCCATGGCCATGGTAGAGTGAAATAATAGAAAGAGTTTCTATTTAGATTTTCACATCGGACTCGAATCGAATGATTACATCATATGATAGAGACTAGGGTTTGACGAGTTTACCTTAACCCTAATCTGATTGGGGCTCAAGATAGAAGAACTTAATCACATAGGTAGCTGCACCAAGAGGTTTGCATTCAGTTCTAATGGGTTGCCACCATATACTGCTAGGTGTCACTGGTGGATTTTGGGAGCAATTAGAATGATTTAGATGATCGATCATTCTAGCTGTTCGAATCAGAAGAGTTATGATCCATCGAAAGGAGTTTCGATGATGTCAATGATAGAGATCATGACATATCCCATTACCATATAGAACTGAACCTAACTGGGTCACACAAATAAAGGTTTGAATCTAGTGATCATCAATTGAACTGATCCAGTTCAATTGATCTGAAATGAGATTCAATTAGGTTCAAGAAAATCGTGCTAGCACTCGATTGAACCTAACGTTCTTCTTTTGCTATCATAAATAAGTTATCCTGTCTGAGCCAAAGGAGTTTGTGCTCAATCAAAGGCCTTCATATGGTCTGACCGAAGGTTGTCCAAGTCAGAAAAGGTTGTCTTATTTTGTAAGACATTACCTGCCATTTTTGGTCACCTGCCATTTCTTGTTCTTTGACTTTGATCAAAAGTCTACCTTTGACTGGTCAAATGTTGACCATTGACACTTTGACTTTTGACCACATGTCACACACCTATTGAAGAGCTAGTGGGGGCCTGTCCCCCTGCTAGAACCTAGCAAGGAGGAGGGCGCACGCCACCCTAGGCGTGTGCCCAAGTTGGAGGCGCCTAGGAGTCCTTGTTGGACAAGGACTCCATCTCCTTTTTGGATTCTAATTAGAGTTCTCCTAAGAACCAACTTTGACTGATCTTAGGTGCTCTCTAAGTAAGAATCCAGGGGACTCTATTCCCACCAATCAGATTTAGATCTGATTTTACAAAGAGTTGTGATTGGTTGGGAAGAAGAGAAGTTGGATCACAAACAGTCTATAAATAAGACCCTGCGCCCAACCCAGATTGTGATTGGAAGTGATTGAAAGGAATCATAATTCCCCATGCCCAAGGCTGCCTCTCCCTCTTCCTCCATGCCAAACCGCCTTCTCCCTCTCCTCTCCACGTCCAAAAGGAGTTTTGGATTTTTGGTTGGTGCAATCCAAATCAAAGAAAGGCGACTGAAAGCTAGAAGGCTGCGCTGCTGCAAAGGACGACTGCTGATCTTCAAAAGAAGTTTTGAAGATCCTCCAGATCAGATCCAGATTTAATTTTTGAAAATATGATAGAGAAGAAGAGGATCTCTAGATCCAGCCCAAGTGGATACCGATAGAGGCTAGGTACTTGCGTGGCAAGATCCAGAACCTTCCGCTGCATACAGGAACATCAATGGGTAATAGGATTACCCACATCAAGGTAAGTTAAATCTGATTTAATTTATATAATTTTAATTTGATTTCTAAAATAATAATAATTAGATCTGAAATATCTTAGATTTGATCTAGATCAAAGAGAAAATTTTTTTAAATATATCTTTTGATCAGATCAGATCTGAACGAACCTGGATCGGAAAATCAGGATTTTTCTTCAATGTGCTTGAATCGACTTGTTACATTCTAAATAGGATTTGGAGTAAGTCTGTAACTAAAATACCATATGAGATATGGACAGGACGTAAGCCAGTACTCTCGCACCTTAAGATTTAGGGATGTTTGGCTTATGTCAAATATTTAATAACGGACAAGCTTGGACCTAGGTCTAACAAGTGTGTTTTTATAGGATACCCAAAAGAGACCAAAGGATATTATTTTTACCTCATTGATGAACAAAAGGTGTTTGTTAGCCTTAAGGCAATCCTTTTAGAAAAGAAGTTTTCTAGTAAAAAAATTAATGCCTCTAAGATCAAACTTGAAAAAGTTCAGTAGGTAAAAAAACTGACACAAATAGCTGAATCTGAACCATATTTGATTAGTTCAAATTAGGAGCCTAGTGAACCTACACCCTTAAGGCGATCTAGTAGAGTACCACGTCAGTCGGATAAATATTATGATTTCTTGATCTAGGATGGTGATCCTGTCGAACTTGATGAGAATGATGAGGATCCGATCACCTACATGGATATAATGTAGAGAATCGATTCTGAGAAATGGCTTGAGGCCATGAAATTCGAAATGGAGTCTATGAAGGTCAATGATGTATGTGTGAGGATTGGTGGTGCTTTCAAGCCTTGGGAGGCTATGGGAGGAGTCAGGGTGTTGACTCCAAAGATTCTAGGATAGGTGTAGTCCTAGGTCTAGGATAGAAGTTGTCCTAGGATGGAGGCAGTGTTTAGCCCTCCACGGGCTTAAGGTCCAGGTGTTGAGGACCTTGAGGTACTTGGTTGGTACTTCGGAGATCTGAGACATAAGGTAGAGCAAGGAACCAAAGCTAAGGCATGAAAACTATAGAGAAGGACTTCTTCTATAGGTTAGCTGGCTCAGTCTGATACTAGGTCAGTAAAGTCTCAGTAAATAAGCCAAATAGAAAGGAGTGCATTTGAAACTGCAGGCATAGCATGCAATTGGATCGACTTAGTTTGAAACTAAGCCAACCCTATCTCAGGTTAGCTGGTTCAGTGCTGAAATTAAACCGACTCAATGCATAGGCAGAGGTACATGAGGGTCAGCATGGAGCTGACTTAATGCACGGGTAGAGCTACATGATGGTCTATTTGGGGCTAGGATAGAAACTTATCCTAGGAGTCTTAAGGCTTGGTTTGAGAGGTCGTAAAGGGGCTAACTCATGTATGAATCGGATTTAGATCCAGGAGATGAGAGCATAAGAGACATAGGTGTACATGGGCTCGATGAGTGCTTTCATGTATTGGATTAGCCAGGAAAGTTTTTGATCAGGCTTAATGACTATGTATAAATGCATAGGTTGTATTAGGGTTTTCATTGATTGATTGATTGAATATAGATCTTTTCTCCTCAATCTCTCTTCTCTCTTCTCTCTAGTGTTATTGCCCAAGATTCTTGAAGAAGCTCTAGAGAGAGGGAGCACCTCCCTCAAGCTCAAGGAGGGAGGCATCCCAACATATATCTAGGTGATGATTTATGGTATGCTATCTTAGAGAATATCAAAGATCTCTCTAGGTCCATCCTAAAGATCAAAAGTTTTTGCAACATGGTATCGGAGCTTGGTGATGCCAGGACAACAATTGGTTCAGAGCTAGACGGTACCATGATTTCTTACAATTGACATCAGAGCTTGATGGTGCGTGGAAGAGAAGTCATACAAGGTGAAATCAGGAATCTGCATGAGTATTCCATGATATATCTCAGATCTTTCTTTGTTATTGCTATGGTTTGGCCAACCGAGTGCAGCAGGTTGAAGGTGGAGGTTGAGAGGATTAATAGGAAGGATTTTTTTGGGGTGGAAGATTTGGGTGCATGATTTGTTGGTCGGTCTTGATGGAAAGGCCAAGGTGTATGATGGTAGATAGATAGGAAGTATTGGAGTACTGCAGTAGCACTTCCTTAGAGATGCAGGGCTGAGAGAGGCTTGGTGGTGCAGCAGTCGAGGAAGGTATCTTAGTAGAGAGCATCAAGGTTCTCTTAGAAGATGAGCAATGTGGGGCTGTTTGATGGATGAAGAGAGATTTTTTAAAGAATAATGATCGAAGGAAGGCTGAAGAAGCAGCTATACGTCTTTTGATTGTAGAAAGGAGGAAAAATAGTTGGGGATATATTCAGCGGTTCGACTAGAGCATGAATTTACGGAGCCTTGGGGGTGATGGAGATGGATGATCCATGAAGGTCCGATAGGTCAAGGCTGGGTAGTGGATCAAGTTTCTTCTGCATGAGCATCAGAGAGAGTTGCGGTTCAGGTGGAGGATGAGTTATGTGCAGCAAGAGAAGACCTGGATACCTATGAAGAGGTGGTGTCGAGACAAAGCAAAGAGCACTAGAGTGCTATAGTAGTGCTTTCTTGGAGTAATGGGGTTGAGAGAGGCTTGGCAATGTAGCAGCCGAGGAAGCTATTTCAGTAGAGAGTGTTAGGAGACATCTCAAGGAGATCGAAAGCAAATTTCATGAAAGGCTAGGGAGTCTCATGAGCCTCAAGATAAGATAGGTGGGTCTAAATCCAAGATAGGATTTGAGCTATAGTTCCTCCGGCTACAACTAAAGCGATGGCTGGTGTAGGGGTAGAAGAGAAGAAGTGCTAGGATGGAATTCTTTAGGATCAGTCACTGGATTCAGAGTTGGATGAGCTCTTGATAGTCTCAAAGGAGCCTACGGGGTGTAGTGTATCTAAGATGGCTTTGGAGGGATCCGTAGAGTGCAGAAGATCCGAAGGAGCAGCGATGGTGTCCGAGGAGCAATGGTAGGCCCAACAGTGCAGTATTGGATGGTTGACCTTGGGTGGCTTGGGTATAGAGTTAGCTTCTGCAGCATCAAGAAGACTTTGATTTTAGATGGAGCACCGGATAGAGGTGGCTTCACGGGTGGAGATGTGACATGAGTTCAGAATGGAGGGATGCAGGAGGATCAATATCTTAGCACCAGCGCAAGTGATGCATAGTTCCAGATGAATTGGTGTATGCAAGTGGATAGGCGTATATCTGAGGAGACCATGTCAAGGTATGCAGTGAGTGCTGGTACAAGAATCCTATAGATTCTCCAGAAAAGTTTAGGATAAGTGATGCAGCTACTAAGTAGAAGGGATCCTATAATTCTAGGATGATGCAAAGGAGCAAGCACAAATCTTCAGCCATGAAGGTAGTCATCCTAAAGGCCTCAAGGATGCCCAACAGTTGAAGAAGATTGGCTGAGATGATGTTTGTACAATAGGCTATCAGGATGCATGGCGATAGTGGAATCGTGCAGGAGGACATTACCAAGGGTTTGCCAAAGCTTAGAGGAACCAATATGGAGATTCTGAGGATTAGTGGTGCTCCCAAGCCTTGGGAGGCCATGGAAAGAGTTAGGGTATTGACTCCGGAGATTCTAAGATAGGTATGGTCCTAGAGCTTGGACAGAAGTTGTTCTAGGATGGAGATGGTGTTTAGCTCTCCATAGGCTTGAGGTCCAAGTGTTGAGGACCTTGAGGGGCTTGGTTGGTGCTTTGAAAATCTAAAATATTAGGTGGAGCAAGGAACCAAAGCCAAGGCATGAAGACTGCAGAGAAGAACTTCTTCTGCATGTTAGTCAGCTCAGTCTGATACTGGGTCAGCTAAGTCACAGTGGATAGGCTAAACAGAAAGGAGCATGTTTGGGACTGCAGGCATGGCATGCAACTAGGTCAGCTCAGTCTGAAACTAAGCCGACCTAGTCTCAAGTTAGCCGATTCAGTGCTGAGACTGAGCTGGCTCAATGTGTAGGCAGAGCTATGCGAGGATCTATTTGGAGCTAGGATAGAAATTTATCCTAGAGATCGTAAGGCTTGGTTTGAGAGGTCTTAAGGAAGCTAACTCATGTATGGGTCGGATTTAGATCCAAGGAATGAGAGCATGGAAGATATAGGTGTACATGGGCTCGGTGAGTGCTTTCATGTATTGGGTTAGCTAGGGAAGTTTTTGGTCGGGCCTAATGACTATGTATAAATACATGGGTTGTATTAGGATTTTCATTGATTGATTGATTGGAGCAGCGAATACAGATCTTTTCTTTCTTAATCTCTTTTCTTTCTTCTCTTTAGTGTTGTTGCCCTAGGTTCTTGAAGAAGCTTTAGAGAGAGGGGGCGCCTCCCTCAAGCTCAAGGAGGGAGGCATCCCAGCATAGACTAGGTGATGATCTATGGTATGCTATCTTAAAGAATGTCAAAGATCTCTTCAGGTTCGTGCTAAAGATCAGGGGTTTCCGCAACATAGTATCTGAGCTTGGTGATGCCAGGACAATAATTGGTATCAGGGGTTTCCTTATAGTATAGATATTGGTTGATCCACCCAAAGGGGTAAAACCCATAGGATGTAAGTGGATCTTCAAGAGAAAAAGAGGCGCAGATGGAAAGGTGGAGATCTATAAAGTCTATCAAGTTGCCAAGAGATATCATCAACGTTATGGTATAGACTATGATGAGATATTTTTTTTCTGTGGCAATGCTCAGGTCCATTCGGATCATATTTGCAATAGCTGCCCATCTGGACTATGAAATCTTGCAAATGGATGTGAAGACAATTTTCTTAAATGGAGAGCTAGATGAAGAGGTGTATATGATACAACCTAAAGGATTCACATTCATAGATTAGTCTAAGATGTGCAAGCTTTAAAGATTCATTTATGGACTGAAGTAGGCATCTTGGAGTTGGAACTTACATTTTGATAGGACGATCAAAACATATGGCTTCATTAAGAACAAAAAGAGCCCTATATATATATAAGTGGGCTAATGGTCCAGCGATTGTATTTCTAGTATTGTATGTGAATGACATTCTCTTAATTAAAAATGATATTCCTGTATTATAAGAAATAAAGATCTGGCTATCATCATAGTTCTCCATGAAGGATCTGGGAGAAGCTTCCTACATCCTAGGGATGAAGATCTATAGAGATAGATCCAGTCCATGTATATTGATACTATACTGAAAAAGTTCAACATGGAGAATTTCAAAAAGGGCTATCTATCGATAGGCCATAAAATTTCTCTCTCGAAAAGGAATTATCCGACAACACCTCAAGAGAGAGTACGTATGAGTAGAATTTTATAATCTTCGGTGGTGGGTTTTATCATGTACGTCATGACATATATGCGACCAGATGTGGCATACTCACTAGGGATAGTGAATAGATACCAATCTGATCTAGAAGAAAACTACTAGAAAGTTATTAAAACCATCCTGAAGTATTTGAGAAATACTAAGAACTAGTGGCTTGTTTATGGTGAGTCGGATTTGAGACTTGTGGGGTTTATAGACTTTAGTTTCTAATCTGACTATGATGATAGTAAAAGTATGTCAGGATATGTGTTTATCTTTAATAGTGGAGTTATTTGCTGAAAAAATTTTAAGCAGCACACTGTGGTCGACTCAGTTTGTGAGGTGGAGTATGTCGCTGCATCAGATACTACTAAAGAAGCGATGTGGCAAAGGAAGTTCATCACCGAGCTTAGAGTAGCACCATTCCTTGATAGTCTAGTTCTGCTCTTTCGCAATAGCTCTTCAGCCATTGCTCAGGTGAAGAAATCGAAGGCACACTAGTGGACGAAGCATATTCTGCACTACTACCATCTTATCCGAAAGATCGTAGATCGAGGTGATATTGATCTTCAGAAGATCGATGGAAAGAAGAACCTGATCGATCCATTCACTAAAGCCATTATGTGAAGAAGTTCGACAACTTCAAGTCGAAGATGGGTATTAGATACTGCATCAATTGACTTTAGTCTAAGTGGAAGATTATTCAAAATAGTATCCCAAAGTCAATAATCAGCCTAGTGATGGTTGAGCTATTTTTATTTGTATATAAATTAATAAATAAATAAAAGTTATTTTGACATTTTTTATCATAAATTCTTTCATTTTCTATTGAACTCCTATGTTGTGGTGAAGTTCTTAGGACTATTTAGAATCAATAAAGAAGGATTTGTCATTTAGTCCTTAAACATGTCTATGATCAAATGATATATTATTATCAAGGAGGACAACATTTATCGAGTATAGGTCATTATGTGCCATGTAGGTTAGTTATCCTCTTAACCAAGGAGTGCGGATATATTGATATAGCATGCAGGTAAGATATAGAGAAACATCTGCACTAAATGTGATCGACTTTGAATCTTTTCTACCGTTAGGATTTGCTTCGATGGAATGTGGGTATAAGTGTCCCTTCGATCTGAAATCACCACGGTGACTTTCAAGCAACTCACTATGCTTTGATGCCAGACTAACTGAATTTTTAATTTAGTGATGAAAGACTTCTGGGCATAGTTAAGTACTTGAGAAGTCAGTGTGTGAATGAAGATGGGATTAACCACTTCAGTTCAGGAGCTATATTCAATAATATTTCAATTTAGCAAAGCCTTGGCCAGGATAGTCCTAGTGAGGAGTCATGGGACTGATTGCATTGAGATAAGATATGGATATACCTTTTAGGATTGGCAGTTTAACTCGGAGTCATCCTATATATAGAGGTTCAAGGAATGAATTATGCGATAACCATATTCATATAGGTTTTGAGTGTTGTGATTATGACTATTCGACCTATCTAGATATCAGGAATCATTGCTAGATGGTCATTTTGATTAGTATAGAAATTAGTTTCCATGCTACCGACTTAGGTTCAAACCTATGGGATCACATATATTAGAGGATCCTACCTGATCTAATTATTGATGAAGAGTCCCACGGGACTAGAACTCTATGGTCAAGAGTTTCATTGGACTGAGACTCTTCGATCGAGAGTTTTATTGGGTTGGGACTCTAAGTCCTACTTGTCTTGGACTCTATGGTCAAGAGTCCCACTACACTAGAACTCTATGACCAAGAGTCCTACTACAATGAAACTCTAAGTCCTACTTATTTAAGACTCTATGATCGAGAGTCTTAATGGTCTTGGACTCTATGATCATGAGTTTTGCTCGTTTAGGATACTTGGATCAAGAGTCCCATTAGTTTGGAACTCTTCGATCAAGAGTTTCATTTTGATGGGATTCTGTTGCTCGAACACCCACCAGATTTAGACTCTATATTTATGAGAGGTTTAATTAGTAATTTGATTACTAATTAACTCAATTTGATGGAGTAATGACTTTTGGATCAAGTCCAATTGAATTGGAATCAATTGATTTGACCTAATTAGGTTATAAGATGACCTAATCACCGAGGAGGTTTGATCCCTGATTTGTTTAACGGGTGGGCTTAATCAATTTTTGATTTTATTAAAATTTAATTGAGCCTAATTAAGTCTAAATAAGTTGGGTTTAATCTGATCTAATTGGATTTAGCCAAATTAATTTGGGTTGGTTCAATTGGATAAGATAAGTTTAAGACTAGTTTGACTAGTCTTCTCTTCCCATGCGCCATATAAGACTTGCACCCATATTTTTCTATGAGAATGAGATTCTCATTATATTTTTTCATGCACTTGAGGATGTGCGCCTTGCCTTCTCATGCCCTAGATAGATAAGATTGATCTGATTACCATTTGAATTCAAATGGGATTTGAATTCAAATGACTAACCACTTGATCTTATCTAATCCTCATGCCATCTACTTGGTTTTATGCTATTTATTCCACGGGTTTTTAGAACATGACATCTGAGAAAGGAAGCCTCCTCTCCATGCATGAGCCTCTCCGTTGCATGAGAAAAATATAGAAAAAATTTTGAGAGAAGAAAAATCAGAGAAAAAGTTAGGCGCAAGGTTTGGATGATAGTGCTGTCATAGAATTCTAATCTAGGGTTTGGCATGTGCTTTTATGAGTTTTGATTGTTAGAACTTCATGAAATTTTCTAGATAGACTTCTCTACCTCTCCTCTACCTTTGCTGCTAATCTAGAGTATCCAAAGAATCGATGGAGGGAGATTGAAAGCATTCGATCAGATTTAGTTGTCAAAAGTATCCATCATCGAGTTAGCACCTAGGAGGAGCCAATTAGGACCAAAGCCTCATGTGGATGATCCATGGAGGCCAGACATCCTGTGTGGCTACATTGCAATAAGAGGATGTTCATGGTGGTGATCAAATTATGGTGATTGACTACCCGCACAAGGTAACGTGTTCTGAACACGTAGAGTAGTAAAATTGTTTTACTGCTGGTAGCTATTTTATTTTCAGATTTCAGTGCATATATGCCACATTAGATCCTAGATTTGTAGAGTTTATAGATTTGATTTATAGTTCTTAAAAATTAATTAGATTAATTTTTAATTTTATTATATTTAATTTTTGAAAAAATTTTTTGAAAGTAGAGCTAGAAACTCTGCATGCAACCCATCAATGTTGATATACTCTTGATGTGATACCATTTAAGATAAGTTCAAAAGAAATTCATATATCTTTTAAACTTATTTGAGTGATATTTCTTATGATAAGAAAAATCTAAATTAAAAAAAAAAATATTTTTGATAGTTGTACATGTCATATTCTTTTGATCTTCTTGATGTTTATTATTATTGTATACATCCTTTTGTAAACATTCTTTAAACTTAATAAAAAGTATTTTTTTTAAAAAAATGGTATCTTCTTGAGTGATGCTATGTTTGATTAATATTTGGATTAATTAATGCTTAGTTTACTCAATTGATGCTTATACTTTTAAATTTTATTTAATTTTAAAATAATTTTATTTATAAAAGTAAGGGGAGAAAATATTAAAAGAAGAAATAATTAGTTAAAGATTCATTTGGTATCAATTATAGGTGCTTAACTTAAAAAGAATAGAGGAAGAGATATTTGTTGAATATTATCTAACTTTGATTGAAAATTAAAAAAATTGAATGATGATCTTAAATTCTCAGTCAATTATTTTATAGCATTCTTAATTTAAGCTTTTATATAATCATCAAATTTGACTTACATGATTTGATTACTCAATTTTATTTTTGGATAATTAGTTGAAGTTAAAATAAATTTGAAGCATACTTCTACTCCAAGAAATAAATTTTTAAATCTATTTCTAAAACTCATTTGAAAATCTAAAAATAATATAAAATTTTTTATGTGCATTTAGAAATCACTATAAAATTACTTTTGCTTTGATATAATATAGAATTTTTTATGTACATTTAGAAATCACTGTAAAATTACTTTTGCTTTGATATTATCTTTGACTTGCTCGATACATTTTCGAAACATATCTTTTCTGAACTTAATTGACTAAAATTTTTTAAAAGAAAAAAGATTGAATATTAACATATATATTATGCTTGATTTCATGATCAAATCTTTTAAAAAGCTCTATTCCTCTTAAAGCTTAAAAATGTATAGTTGAAAATTTGATTAAAAAGGTCATATTCATCAAAAAGGAGGAGAACCTTTGATATTTGAACTCAAGCTAATTTTTGAAAGTGAATGAAGTATTTTAAATATGTTTTAAATCAAAAGACAAGTTTTCAAAGAGAAATAATTTATTTAACTTGATTCTTTTTAAATCAATACATCTCTAAATTAATACAATTCTTATATATTATTGATTTTGATGATTTTTTTTCATCCTTTTCATGAGCTTTTTGATGTTGTCAAAAAGGAGGAGAGGAATGTTGAGTATATGCTTAAAGAATTAATACTTTAAAAACTCAATAAATTTGATACTTGAAACCTTAATACTCATTGATTTAAATTGAAACATGAACTTGAAATTAGTATATAAAGTATATGCAATGAATTAATTATAGATAATGAACCAAAAGATTATTTGAGAATATTCATGAGGTATTCATTCATGTGTTTAATCTATATTTCATAATACTTCATGATATATTTTGATAAAATATATCAAAATATATTATTTATTTTTATTATGCATATACTTAAGATTTTGTCATCATCAAAAAGGAGATTATTGATTCTAAGATTGATTTTGATGATTCTAAAATATTAAGTATAAATGATACTAATCACATGTTCAATTGTATATAGAACTTTTCAAGTACTTAAAATGAAGAAATTATCCATAGAAGAAATTTTCTCGAAAGAAAAAAGTCAAAGAAAAGAATGATTTCAAATGCTCTAATAAAGCTCAAACAAGAAGTTTTTGGAAGCCTTAAAAGTGAGAAAGACCATAAAAATTAGGGTAGAAGAAGCCCTCAAAAGTTGAAAACAAAAAGCCATTCATGCAAAAAAATATGCAAAATTTTTTAAGTAGAATTTTTGAAGGCTGAGGAAAGAGCTGGCTTAGTGAAAAATTGAGCTAACCTAGTACTTAGTTAGTTTAGTGAAAAAATTAGCCGACCTAGTCTCAAAAAATAGAAAGATAGAAAGTTGATTTTTGAAGTCTACTGATACTGAGCCGACCCAGCTAGAAATTGAGCTGATCTAGTGAGAACTAAGCCAACCCAATGAAAAACTGAGCCGACCCAATGACTGTAATGGCTAGTTTTTCAAAACTTTAACTTTTTATCCACAACGATTCTCAATGGCTATTCCAAGAGTTCTAACGATCAAAACTCATTCTCCAACCACTTTCAAGCATATAAAAGGCTAGAGACTTAATTGAGAAAGTAAGAAAGTAGATTGAAAAGAGAAAATCTTTAAACTAAGAGAGGGTTATTGAATATCATTGAGAAAGAAAAGAAGAGAGGGATAGAGTGCATAGAATTGAGAGCTTTCCAAAAGTGATCTTCTTCAATATCCTCAACATCCTCTCAAGCATTGACTGAAAAGAAGTCAAGCTTCAAAAGATCAATCATTTAGCTTCTTCTCTGCACTTCAAAAGAATTTTTATTTTCTATTTCTTTTATGCTGAAATTATATTCTATTTTCTTTACTAGTTTTATTTGGGAAAGAAACTTGGAGTAAAGGCTGGTCCAAGCCCGTAATTGGATATTGTATTGGTTTGATTGATGAGCTAAGGTTAAAATCAATTAGGGTTGATTGTTAGTCCAGGAAAATAATTTTTATATGGTTGTAGTTAGTGAGCCAAGGTTAAAACCAACTAGATTATTAGTGAGCCCAAAAAACTAATGGTGTAAGGTTTTGGTTGGTGATCCTATTAAAAACCAACTAGGTTTGTTTGTAAGCCTGAAAAAATAAATACACTGTAATCAAGAAAGGATAATAGTAAAATTTTCAAGAAAAGCTTAGGGAGTAGACATAAGAGCTGTTTACTTCGAAGAACTATAAATTTTGTGTTTGTTGTGCCTTCTCATTTTATTTACTAGCTTTACTTACTTGCTTTGCACTAGCTTAATTCTTATATAATTTCATTTATACTTTGATTTCGCTGCTGCATATATTAATCATATCCTAATCACTCAAACAAGTTTAAGCACAGTATTGACTAGATTTCAGATTTAGCTATAATAAGTACTCAATTCACTCCTCTTGGGTAGCCATTCTTAGGCAACACTTTTACTCTTTTAGGATGAGGTCCATCTTCTGTTCCTAACAAGATTTTCATGGTATAAAAGGGCCATTGAGTGGGCCTCTCCCTATGGGACATTGAAAGGATCTCTCTCCAAGGGCACAAAAGGGCTATTGCAAGGGCCTCTCCCTAGGGGACTCTTCACCCTCATTAAGACGAGGTTAATCTCCTATTTAAGAATTGAAGGCTTTTGTATCCCTCGTAAGGATCTTCATCCATGTCAAGATGAGGTCCACCTCCTATTCTTGACATGGTTAACCTCTTATTTAAAAACTAAAGGCTTTCAAGATGGCTTTTATTCTTGTTAGGATGAGGTCACCTCCTATTCCTAATAAGATTACCAGAGCATAAAAGAACCATTGAGTGGGCCTCTCCCTATGGGCTATTGAAAGGGCCTCTTCTTAGGGGCATAAAAGAGCCGTTATAGGAGCCTCTCCCTTAGGGCAGTCTTCACCCTCGTTAAGATTTGGTTAATCTTTTATTTAAGAATCGAAGGTCTTCATATCCTTCGTAAGGGTCTTAACTCATGTTAGGATGAGGTCCACCTTGTGAGCTCAGAAGTAGCACTCTCAAATCTTGGAAACATGAGAAAATAGATCATGAAAAGATGGAAGCAAGTCGAAAGAGAAATCAGCATAAGTAGCAAAGTACAGAAACTTAGTCGGCTCACCCTGAGACTGGATCGGCTAAGTTGAGAACTGGATTGGCTCAGTCTAGGACTGGGTCGGCTATATCTCAGAGAAAAACCTAGATAAAAAGCAGTATTTTTGGGCTTTTGGCACGTGTACACAACTAGATCGGCTCAGTTTAAAACTGAGTCAACCCAGTCGTAGGTTAGCCAGCTTAGTTTTAAACTAAGCCAGCTTAGTTTCACGAATATGTTTTGTGTACGTGGATTATTTTGAGTTTGAAAAGTTTTTCTATGAGCTTAGGACTTGACCTTTTTGTAAAGTGTATATACTAAAAATAGGTCAAGATTGTATATTATTGGGGATAAACCCGCTCCCATCGAAGTTCGGCTAAATGTCTAGTCTCAAAGCGATCTCGATCACCCTCCTATCATTGAATCCCCTTTGGATGAACTTGAATAGTGAGAGTGGCCCTATGGATAGTCTAGCTTGGCCAACTTGGGGACCAGTCAAACTCCTTCCGAACTCTTCTCCGTCAATCGAACTCCTTCTGGACCTCTTCACCAGTCGAACTCCTCCCAGACCTCTTCTTCAGCCAGACTCTTTCAGCAGTCAAACTCCTGCCAAACTTCTTCTTCAGTCAAACTTCTTCAACAGTCAAACTCCTATCGAATTTCTCCTTCAGTCGGACTCCTTCGACAATCGAACTCCGAACAGGCTTCACCGCTAGTCAAACTTTTCTCGGGCTTCTCTGCCTATCAAGCACCTCTCGAACTTCTCTCACCAGTTACCCAAAAAGGCCTTGACACCAACTCGTGATATGGAAAATGATGGCCCAAGCATGGCTGATCTCAAGAACCTCTGAACTCCTCTATAACGATGTTAGCTAAAAATTCTTCGTTACCTATGGCTATCCCATCTGAACTTGAGTTGTCAAACTCCAGCGGACTGGCACATCATGACAATAGACACGACCCTCCATAACAAACCTCACGTGGCCCTGAATGGCCCACTACTAGGCGATTACGACTGTCACTATCAGTTTGTTACGGACTCTGCCTATATAAGGGATCCTCCAGATACACCTTCTTCTCTAAGCTCTTGATCTAAAAACTCTACTAAAATCTCTCTGAGCACTCCATTTCTGTTAGCCAAAAGAGTTGACTTGATCGTCGGAGGATCTTGCCGAAGCCACCACTTTCGACTTTGGACGAGACTTGTTTTGTAGGTCATCGATGATGATCTCATCTTCTCTAACTCTAGCCTCAATTTTGATGATAATCAGATTTCGCAGCAACAGGATTGGCGCTGAAGGAAGGGTTCTCTCATTCTTGAGGTTCCCTTATTCTTAAAGGGGTGTCCAGCAGAGATTTTTCTTCTTTTGATTCAAAGTTTTCTTCCCAGCAAAGATGCCTCCTAAGAAGGCTTCAATCCGACGATCAACCATCTCCATGGTCAGATCTCATCCAGATCTGCCCACCCCTATTTCATCTCCTGCATCTCGAGCTCCACTAACTGCAATGGTTGATGCAGAGCAGTTCAATCTACTGGTACAGTAGGTTCGCGATCTTACTGAAGCAGTGTAGACCATGCAGCAGCAGCTGCCCCAAGCATTGATTCAGCCAGAGCAGGCTTCTTTGGAACTCCAGGACCTAGTCTAGGGACAACTGACTTAGGCAAATTGGCTGGTAACCTTCGAAAAGGGGCAGTAGAGGATGGAGAGTCCTTGCTCTGATCATGACTCAACCCTCGGGGGAATCCTACCCCCATTCAGTCAGAAGACTTTGGAGATCTACGACCGTAAGGATCTTCTAGACCAAAAACTATAAGAAATGAATCGGTGGATTGAAGAACTCCACCATGCTCCCTCCTCCCATGATAACAACATCTGCACTGACCCTCCTTTCTTGTAGAAAATTATGCAGAAACTCATCCCATCAAACTTCAAGCTTCCCTAATTTGAGAGCTATGATGGGACTTCCAATCTAGTCGATTATCTGAAGGCCTTCCGAATAATGATGCTACTCCATGGCATGCCAGACACCATTTTGTGCTGAGCTTTTCCATCCACTTTAAAGAGAGCAGCCAGAAATTGGTACTCGACCCTTAGGTCGGGTACCATCTTTTTCTTCGATCAAATGAGCCACCAGTTCATAGCTCATTTTGTCAGCAGTCGGCACCTCCGTCGAGATTTGGACTCCCTCATTAATATCAAGTAGAAGAAAGGAGAGTCCATCCAGGCCTATGTCATCCAGTTTAATGTTGTTATGATGGAGGTCCGTAATTTGGACCAGTCTATCGCTATGGCCGCACTGAAGGATGGCCTTCAAAAAAATGATCTGCAGTTCTTCCTGGAGAAAAAATACCCCAAAGATTTTGCTGATATGCTAGCTCGGGCTGAAGGTTACGCCTGAGTAGAAGAGGCCTTTAAGGCCAAGGATAGTGAAGCCACCGGAGAGCGACGGGCGAGAGAATCAAGTATGCCCGCAGTTGAAGGAAAGTCGAGTGAAGCTCGGCCACACTCCAGAACTCCCTCCGAGCACAAGCGAGTCCAAACTCCTCAAGCTTAGAGATAGAGAAGCCCTGATAGAAGGGCATGGTAGGGCTCCCCCCTCATAAGATTTCACAACTATGCTCCCCTCAATGCTCCAAAAATTTAGGTGCTAATGAAAATCAGGAAGTAGTTGCCAAGGTCGGAAAGGATGTACGCTCATCCTGGCAAGCGCAATTCTAACAAGTTTTGCCTCTATCATCGTGACCATGATCACGATACTGAAGAATACATTCAACTCCAAGATGAGATTAAGGAGCTCGTCAAGCAGGGCAAGCTTGGCTGATTCCTATAACATTGGCTTGATGGATGGGAGGATCGGTCGAGGGACCCCCACCCTTAGAACTACCAAGGAGGGAGGAGCAACAAGGAGATCGACCCCTGCTTGGCATCATCAACATCATCTTTGGGAGACTTCGATGAGGGGAGACTAGCAGACTGATGAAGCTCATGAAGAGGTGAAGGATTGAAGAGCCCATCACTTTCACCAACAATGATGCCCAAGGGATCCAATTCTCGCATAACGATACAGTTATAATCTCTTTAAACATTGCTGGCTATGATGTATGCCACATTCTGGTAGATAATGAAAGCTCTATCAATTTTTTATTTTATAATGCTTTCTCTAAAATATCTATATCTAATAACCATCTAGAACCTATGAACTCTCTACTAGTGGGTTGCACTGGCGATGCTGTGCCAGTCGAAGGAATAATAATGCTATCTGTGGCTGTTGGGCAATACCCGAAATAGGCCAGGGCACAAATCGACTTTTTGGTAGTAAAGGCCCCGTCTGCCTACAATGCCATTCTTGGCCAACCTAGTCTGAATGCACTTCGAACCATGGTATCAACCTATTACTTGAAAATAAAGTTTCCAATAGGCAACAAAATAGGAAAGATCAAGGGAGATCAAGCTTTGCCCAGACATTGCTACTTCATCACCTCACAAAAAGGAAGCCAACCCGACCCTTGCCCGATTAATGGGCTAGATGTCTGCGATGATCTTACTAAGAAGCAGGGTGAGCCCATGGAGGATCTTATGACCATCCCTCTGGATGATGGAAGTTTGGAGCATATGGTGCAGATCAGCTCCAACTTGGAAGATGAAGTCCGAGAGCAACTCATTGCCTTCTTATGAAAGAATGCTGACGTCTTCGCCTGGGTCCCAGTAGACATGCTAGGAATTGATGCTGAAGTCATGGAACATCGGTTGGCTGTCGATCCTAAGTATAGGCCCGTGAAAGAGAAAATTTGGGGCCATGCACCAAAAAGACAAAAGGCAATAGCGGAGGAAGTGGATAAGCTCCTCAAAGTCGGATTCATCTGAGAAGTCCACTACCCATGTTGGATCTCTAATGTGGTCCTAATCAGGAAGGCCAACGATAAGTGGAGAATGTGTATCGACTTCAAGAAGCTAAACAAGACCTGCCTAAAAGACAGCTATCCCCTATCAAGAATTGATTAGTTGGTAGACACAACCTCGGGCCACTAGCTCCTCACCTTTATGAATGCCTTCTCTGGCTACAATCAAATCTGGATGGCATCAAAAGATGAGGAGAAAACTACTTTTATTACTGATCGTGGTCTTTATTGTTATGGGATCATGCCCTTTGGGCTTAAAAATGCAGGAACAACCTATCAATCCTGATCAATAAGATCTTCAAGTAGCAGATCGACCGCAATATGAAAGTTTATGTGGACGATATGCTTGTCAAGAGTCGAACCTCATCCAATCACATTGTCGACCTTGAAGAAACTTTTAACGCTCTTCGAAGATATAAGATGAAGCTGAACCCGACTAAATGCACCTTCGGAGTGATCTCAACAAAATTCTTGGGGTTCATGATCTCAAGGAGGGGGATCGAAGCTAATCAGGAGAAGATCTGGGCCATCCAAGAGATGACCACCTCAAAATTGATAAAGAAAGTCTAGTGCCTGATCGAAAAGGTGGCATCTTTAAACTGCTTTATTTCAAAGTCGGTCGAGCGGTGTATGCCCTTCTTCTGGATCCTCAAGCAATTAAAAAATTTCTGCTGGACAATAGAGTGCCAATGGGCATTCGAAGAACTCAAGAACTATCTCAGTTCGCCCCCATTGTTGGTAAAGCCTGACCCTAGAGAAGAATTATTCTTATACCTGACGGTCTCTCCTGTAGCCCTGGTAGTGGTCCTTGTCAAGGAAGAGGCAAAAGTGCAATAGCTAATCTACTACATTAGCCAAGTCTTGAGAGATGCAGAGATCTGGTACACTAAATTGAAAAAATTGACTTACGCTCTTCTAATTTTAGTCAGGAGACTTTGGCCATATTTTCAGGGGCATACCATAACACTTCTTACTGATCAGCCCATCAAAGCAGTTCTTCATCGAATAGATGCTTCTGAAAGAATTATGAAGTGGGCTATTAAGCTGACAGAGTTCGACACCAACTATCAACCTTGGCTATCAATCAAGGCTGAGATACTGGCTGATTTTATAGTAGAGTGTATGATCCTGGATGATGCCGAACCCAAATGGAATGGTGCCAACATTCCGTGGTTGCAGTCGAGCTCCTTCGAAGAGAGGGTAGATCTTTCTAAAGGATTCTAGGCCCTGTATGTGGACTGCTCCTCTAATGCCTCGGATGTAGGTACTGGGCTAATCCTAGTCAATCTCGAGGGGGTCATTGCTGAATATGCACTACACTATGAGTTTCCTACAATAAACAACTGGGCAGAATATGAAGCTCTGATAGTGGGGCTCAAGATGGCTAAGGAACTAGAAGTCGATTGGCTTCAAGCCTACAGCGATTCGCAGCTAGTGGTGGAACAGGTCGATGGCAACTACGAAGCTCAGGAGGAAAATGTGATAAAGTATCTTGAAAGAATGAAGAGCCTGATCCCAGCCTTCAATGGCTTTGGCATCTGGCAGATTCCAAGGGCTAAGAATGCTAAGGCCGACCTCCTATCCAAGCTAGCCACACTCACCCCCAACAAACTTTCCGAAGAGGTATACTTTGAAGTGTTGAAATATCCGAGTACAGAGGAACCATAGTCTACAATGCAGATCAACCATGAGCCTTGCTGGATCGATCCATTGATCGCTTATCTCAAAGATGGGACACTCCTTTATGATTCGAAGGAAGCTTGGAAGCTGAGAAACCAAGCCTCCTGGTATATTTTGTATGAAGGTAAGCTATACAAGAGATCGTACTTCTTGCCACTTTTAAAATATCTCCGACCTTCTGAAGCCGACTTTGCACTATGGGAAGTACACAAAGAAATTTATGGGAGCCATCTAGGTGCCAGATCCCTATCTCACAAGCTACTTCGATAAGGATATTATTGGCCAACTAGTCATCATGATTATATTGAGTATGTTAAAAGATACGATCGTTGCCAAAGGAATGTGAGTATACAAAGGCAGTCGGCCTCCGAGCATACCACACTAAGTGCACCTTGGCCATTTGCACAATGAAGGATGGATATACTCAGACCCTTTTGGATGGCATCCGAACAATGAAAGTTTCTCTTAGTTGCGATCGACTACTTCACTAAATGGGTTGATGCCGAACTTCTAGCAAAAGTCACTGAAGCTAAAGTGTAGGACTTCATCTGCAAGTCAATTATTTGTAGATTTGGTCTGCCTCAGACCCTTATAATAGACAATGGGCGGCAGTTCGCTGCGGCAAAATTTGCGGAGTTCTGTGAAGACTTGAATATCTTCCATAACTTCACGTCAGTAGCTTATCCGCAAGCAAATAGTGAAGCAGAGGTGACCAATAGGATCCTATTGTAGGGTATCAACACAAGGCTTGAAAGAGTATGGAAGACTTGGATGGATGAACTCTACCATGTACTCTAGTTATACCGATCTATCCAAAGACCGCCAACTAGAGAAACACCATTTGCCTTGGCCTTTAGAATGGAGGTGATCATCTCCATCGAGCTCATGCTCCCATCAGCATGGGTCGTGGCCTTCAATGAGCAGCATAATTTTGAGGACCTCAAAGCTAACCTCGATCTGTTGGAGAAAAAATGAGAAAAAGCCCAAGTTTGAATGGATGCTTACAGACAAAGGGTGGCCCAATACTACAACTTCAGAGTCATTGACAAAATATTCAAAGTGGAGGACTTAGTGCTCCGGTGAGTAGCTATTTTTCATCCCCAGAACCAAGGAAAACTCATCCTAAATTGGAAAGGATCCTACGAAGTCAAGGAAGTCATCCGACCCAGGACATATTACCTGAAGGAGCTTGGAGGAGTCGATCTATCCCGACCGTAAAACTTGAAAAATCTATGGATGTATTATCAATGATTTGGTTGCAATAAGATCCCTTTACATTAACACCTCGATCCCTGTTACAAATTTGTAATGGCAAGAAATAACTTTCCAAACTTAGTTACGCAACAAAAATAGCCATGTTAGGAATAGGAGGAGAACCTCGTCCTAACATGAACAAAGTTGAAGACTTTGTTAATCTAAGATAAGATGAGAGGAGAGGCCCTATCAATAGCCTTAATGTGCCCTACAACCGCATTAGAAATAGGAGGAGAACCTCATCCTAACACGAGCAAAGCTGAAGATCTCGTTAATCTAAGATGAGATGTGGGAAGAGTGTTAGATATATGTGCCCTAGAAGTAGAATTAGCTGACACTTGTAATACACTTCTAGGGGCAAAATTATAATTTTGACTATAATCAACAAAATGAGTTATTTTCTATCACATATGTGTATTTAGTATCTGTGATACATCCTTTGAGTTAATGGTAATGATAATTCATATTTTCAAGAGTTGAAAATTTAAGACATGAATAATCATTATTAACTCATAAAATGCTCCCGACCATAGGATCATCACGAGGATGGTGATTGATCTAGAAGGTTGGTGTACAATCGCTTCTCTTTAGTAGATGAGTCTTGAGTCTATGGTGTGGAGACACCGGAGCGAGAGTACAGGTACTCGTTAGAGAACGAGGGCACTGAGCGTGACCACCTCGAGTAGTCATTAGGAAGTCTACCTTCTCGTCAATGACTGACTCGATGCTGCAGTGGTGTGTCTGGTTCTTTGACCTGAGGTGCATCGGTAGTTCACCTTGAGGGTGTTATAGTTTGACTACACCATAACTCGGTCTCCTAGCCATATCGAAATCCCTGAGGTGTATGTTGGCTATAGCATGTTCATTGTAGGAACTGGATTGCATCAAGATGGAATCTATCTACCTCGGTGGTAGAGGAGCAGCCCTATGATGATCATGAGAATCAAGTCCAGAAGCCCATGGCCATGGCAGAGTGAAATAATAGAAAGAGTTTCTATTTAGATTTTCACATCGGACTTGAATCGAATGATTACATCATATGACAGAAACTAGGGTTTGACGAGTTCACCTTAACCCTAATCTGATCGGGGCTCAAGATAGAAGAACTTAATCACACAGGTAGCTGCACCAAGAGGTTCGCATTCAGCTCTGATGGGTTGCCACCATATACTGCTAGGTGTCACTGGTGGATTTTGGGAGCAATTAGAATGATTTAGATGATCGATCATTCTAGCTGTTCGAATCAGAAGAGTTCTGATCCATCGAAAGGAGTTTCGATGATGTCGATGATAGAGATCATGACATATCCCATTACCATACAGAACTGAACCTAACTGGGTCACACAAACAAGGGTTTGAATCTGGTGATCATCAATTGAACTGATCCAGTTCAATTGATCTGAATGAGATTCAATTAGGTTCAAGAAAATCGTGCTAGCACTCGATTGAACCTAACGTTCTTCTTTTACTATCATAAATAGTTGTCCTGACTGAGCCAAAGGAGTTTGTGCTCGAATCAGAGGCCTTCACTAGGTCTGACTGGAGCCTGTCCAGGTCAGAAAAGGGTTGTCTTATTTTGTAAGACAATACCTGCCATTTTTGGTCACCTGCCATTTCTCGTCCTTTGACTTTGGTCAAAAGTTGACCTTTGACTGGTCAAATGTTGACCATTGACACTTTGACTTCTGTCCACATGTCACGCACCTATTGGAGAGCTGGTGGGGGCTTGTCCCCTACTAGAACCTGGCAAGGAGGAGGGCACATGCCAAGGATGGCGTGCGCCCAAGCTTGAGGCGCCCAGGAGTCCCTATTGAATAGGGACTCCATCTCCTTTTGGATTCCGATTAGACTCCTCCTAAGAACCAACTTTGACTGGTCTTAGGCACCATCTAAGGATGAATCCAAGGGACTCTATTCCCACCAATCAGATTTAGATCTGATTTCACAAAGGGTTGTGATTGGTTGGGAAGAAGAGGAGTTGGATCATGCATAGTCTATAAATAAGACCCTACGCCCAACTCAAAGAGGAGAATAATTCTCTACATGCCCCAAGGCTGCCCTCTCTCTCCTCCTCCATGCCAAGTTCCATCTTCTCCCTCTCCTCTCCATGCCCAAAGAAGTTTGGGATCTCAGTTGGTGCAATCTAGATCGAGAGAAAGGCGACAGAAAGCTAGAAGGCTGCGCTGCTGCAAAGGACAACTGCTGATCTTCGAAAAGCTAGTTTTGAAGATCCTCCAAATTAGATTCAGATCTAATTTTTGGAGATGTGATAGAGAAGAAGAGGATCTCTAGATCCAGTCCTGAGTGGATACTGGTAGAGGCCAGGCACTTGCGTGGCTAGATCCAGAACCTTCCGCTGCTTACAGGATCATCAATGGGTAATAGGATTATCCCTACATCAAGGTAAATTAAATTTGATTTAATTTATCTATATTTTATTTTAATTATTAAAATAATAAAAATTAGATCTAAAATATTTTAGATCTAATTTGGATCAAAGAAAAAAATTTTTGAAATATATCTCTTGATCCGATCAGATCTGAACGAACCTGGATCCGGAAAATCAGGATTTCCCTTCAACTGGTATCAGAGCCAAGGTTCTAAAGTGTTTAGATCTGATTTTAAATTTATTTTAATTAAAAAATAAGTAATTTTAGATGTCACATGAGATGTGATCAGATCTGAAAATCAGAAAAAATTAAAATTAAATGATTTGGATCTAAGATTAGAAAATATGCATGACTAGTTCTAAAATAGAATAGTTCTATAGAATAGTCTTGCATGTTTTTAATTTAATTTGATTAAATCATATTTTAGATCTATTTATTTACTATTTTTTGATATTATAATTATTATAATAACATCTAAAAAATAGTAAATAAAAATTATTTAATTTTAAATATCATATGAGATATGATTGATGCATGTCTAGACTAGTTGTAGAATAGTTCTACATAATTATCTAGATTAGAATTTATTTTGATTAGATCAATTTAAATCTAATTTTTTAGATTATTATGAGATAATTTAGATCTGAAAAATATGCATGATTCGATACATGAGATGTATGCAAAATATGCCATGATTAGATCTAATTTGTATATGAGATATATGATATAGATCTAAAACTATTTTGTAGTATTGACATGTTCCTGATTAAGGCGTTCCTCTTGGCCGTCCGGTCATAAGAATGAAGAAGGGTTTAAAGGCCCTCTCTTTCCCATTCGATGGGGTGTTCTTATGATGTGTAGGGGTGCTGTGCACGTTTCGTCCTTAATCAGAAACCCAAAACTTACTTTCTGCAAAATCCCTAGATCCTGAAACCCTAGGATTTATTGTGCATATTTTATTTATGAACCCTACTTAATTAAAAATTAAGATTATGAAATATTAATTAGGTCTAAAATTAAGAATTTTAGATCTAAGACATATTCATAATACTGGGTTCGGGCTTGGGTAGCTCAATTAGGTCTAAGCGGTTGATCAAACCGAATCAAGAGTTGGTTAGATGGGATCAACAATGCTTAAATTGACCAGCCTAATAGGATTAAGTCTGGGTCAAGATCGAGTCACGATCAAGCAAGACCTAATTAGGCTCAGAGGTTAGAGTCTGGATTGTAGGCTAACCCAATTGGTTCTGGCTCAATAATTTGGTGTCTAAGGTAAGTTTGGCACATACGACCGACTGGTTTTTAATTGGAAGCTACTCGACCTGAATGCATTCTTGTACGAGTTAATGGCATATCCCTTCCATCCGGTCTCACTTACCTGGCCATATCTGTTGACACAGTTCTGATCTGAGGTGGTCAATAATCCGAGCTAACCCATGCCACTAGGTTAGTCATAATTGTTATGACTATGACAAGTCTAGTTTAATGAGACCTGAATCAATTCTCCCTAAGAAAAGATTAAGTCTGAGGTCTTCCACCATTGTAGATGTGCGGGCCCTTCCCGAGGTTGATTGTTCTCGACTGGATACAGTGGCTCAGTTGCACCGAAAAGATGCAACCATGTCTATTAGGCATTGGATGCTATGGGCTGGAGGATGAGTTGGGCTCAATATTTTGGATACGGTGAGAGACTCAATTAGGAATCCAGTCTATGCAAATGGTGGGTCTGACTTAACTAAGGAGTGGATCAATATTCCGGATACGGTGAGATTCATGAATTAGAGACCAAGTTTGGGTGCACCATGATTAGAGAATCATTGAACAAGAGTTGTTCACTCATTGGCTAACCCATCACCAATAACTGTTAGGTGAGGTGATGAGTCAGTTGGTGAGACCGCACCACCCACTAGAAATCATTAATCATGGAGATTTTTGCATCTCTACAGAGGGAGTGTAGGGATCCAAGAAAATAGTGGAAGCTAATTTATTTAAAAATAAAATCTTTAAATAAATTGGTCAAGTCATAATTACAGTATCTAACTAGAATCTTTGACTCTTTACAAAAAAATGTCTGCGTCCAACCCATAGACTGATCGGATCCAATTATAAAGATTGTTTCAGGAACTACAAAATCATTTTGGATTCTGAGAAGTTAACCCATGTATTGGACCAAGACCCTCCCACCTTACCAGTCTGTCCATCCGCTGAATAGAGAGCATCTCTGAAAAATAAATAGATGAAGATAATAAAGGCCAGATATTACATGATGGGCTCGATGTCTGATGAGCTCCAGCACCAACATGAAGATATCAAGACTGCTCGCCAAATGTTGGCTCACCTGCAAGAGATGTTTGGTGAACAAAGTCATGCAGCCAAGTATCAAGTCACGAAATGACTTTTTAAGGCTAAGATGCATGATGGGCAGTCAGTCCAAGATCACTGTCTGATGAATGATCAAGGACATTTGGAAGAGCTTGAGAAGCTCGGTGTGAAGTTAGACTTGGATCCTGCAGAATGATATTATTCTGCAATCCTTGACTGATGCATATGGGCAATTCATCATGAATTACCACATGCATAAACTTCAAAATTTTTTTTGGCCGAATTAATGAATATGCTGGTTACCGCTGAGCTTTCTATGAAAGGTTCTAAAGGCTCAGTTCTTGCTATGGAACGGACTTCTTCCAAAAAGAAAGTCTTATGGAAAGAAAAAGAAGTCTGCGAAAAAGCAGAAAGGTGGAAGGAGGAAAGAAGAAGAAGGCAGAGCCGAAGAAGAAAGGCCGATGTCAAAGAAAAGTGTTTCCATTGCAACAGCGACGGCCACTTGAAAGCGGAACTGCCCTACTTACCTGGCCACCCTGAAGAACAAGAAGGAAGGTCCTTCTGGAGGTATGCTCGTTATTGAGTCTAACCTTACGATTTCTTCTGCATCCAGTTGGGTGCTTGACTCTGGTTCTAGTGCTCATCTGTGCACTTCCATGCAGGGTCTTGAGGATAGCAGGAGGCTGAGGGATGGAGACATGATCCTACGCATCGGTAAATGGAGCAAGAGTTGCTGCAGTAGCCGTGGAAACATACCCTCTTCGATTACCATCTGGTTTTAGACTTAGTTTTGAAAGACTGTTATTATGTGCCTGCAGCTAGCAGGAATTTGATTTCTGTTTCATGCTTAGCACTAAGAAGGCTATGTGATTACCTTCTTTAAGGACCATTGTAATAACATTCTTTATGAAAGAAATAAAATTGCAAATGGTTTTCCTTATTAATGGTCTTTATCAGCTACATATTGATGTACCTATTCTAACTATCGAGCAAAATGTGAATGCCAAACGACCTAGGGATAGTCCAAATGATAGATATCTATGGCACCTGAGATTAGGTCATATAGCAGAAGATAGGATCAACAAATTGGAGAAAAATGGGCTATTGAGTCCATTGACTTTCGAGTCATATCCAACTTGTGAATCTTGTCTTCAAGGCAAAATGACTAAACTCCCTTTTGTTGGACATGGGGAAAGGGCCACAGATCTCCTTGCCCTAGTACATACTGATGTGTGCGGCCCATTTGATGTGCCGGCTAGAGGCAATTTTGTCTACTTCATTATCTTTACCGATGATCTGTCTAGGTATGGGTATGTGTATCTTATGAGACACAAGTCTGAAGCTTTTGAAAAGTTCAAAGAATTCAGACATGAAGTAGAAAAATAAACTAGAAAAACCCATTAAGGTTCTTCGATCAGATCGAGGAGGTGAATACCTTAGCCAGGAATTCCTAGACTATCTCAAGAAAAATGGCATAGTCTCTCAATGGACTCCACCAGGAACACCTCAACTCAACGGAGGTTTCAGAATGGAGAAATCGGACTCTATTGGATATGGTTCCGATCCATGATGAGCTTCACAGACCTCCCTGATTTTCTTTGGGGACACTCATTGTTAACTTCAATTTATCTACTGAATAGGGTTTTCCTCTAAAACCGTTCCTACCACACCGTATGAGATATGGCATGGTAAGAAACCAAGTCTGAGTCATCTCAGAATTTGGGGTTGTCCGGCTCATGTCAAAAGACAACAAGCGGACAAGTTAGAGTTTAGGTCCTTCAGAGCTCGATTCATAGGATATCCTAAAGAGTCATTAGGATACTATTTCTACATTCCAGAAGACCACAATGTGATTGTGAGTCGACATGCCATCTTTCTTGAAAAATAGTTTATTCAAGATAGCGGCATTGGAAAGCAGATTAAGCTTGATGAGAAAGTCTCACAAGTACAAACGAGCTAAGGACCAATTGGAACCAAATCAGGTTGAGCCAATAAGAACACTACCTCCTCCACCTCGTAGATCGAAAAGAGTTTTCCCATCCCCTGAAAGATACTTAGGTATTATTTCAGAGGAAGTAGAGAAAATGTTCCTCGTAGGTAATGGTGCTCATGGTGATGATCCCAAAACCTACAACGAGGCGATATCAGATATCGACTCCGAGAAATGGCTAGAGGCAATGCAGTCAGAAATTGACTCGATGCACTCAAACCAAGTCTGGACCTTGGTAGATCCACCAGAAGGTATAGTACCTATTGGGTGTAAATGGATCTTCAAGAGAAAGATTGGTGCAGATGGAAATGTGGAGACATTCAAGGCTAGACTAGTGGCAAAAGGTTATAGTCAACGCGAAGGCATTGACTATCAGGATACCTTTTCCCAGTGGCTATGCTAAAATCCATCCGCACATTGCTTGCCGTTGCAGCCTATTTCGATTATGAAATATGGCAAATGGACGTGAAAACGGCATTCTTAAATGGATATCTTGAGGAAGATATCTATATGGAACAGCCGCTAGGTTTCACATCCAGTGATACTGATCACAAGGTTTGCAAGCTGCAAAGGTCCATATATGGACTTAAGCAAGCATCTCGGAGCTGGAACACTCGTTTCAATGATGTGATCAAAAATTTGGTTTCATCAAAAATGAAGAGGAACCATGTGTCTTTCAAAAAGGTCAGTGGGAGCGCTGTTGTCTTCCTCGTATTGTACGTGGATGACATCCTCCTTATTGGGAATGATATTCCCATGTTGACATCAGTCAAAATATGGTTGTCCAAGGAATTCTCCATGAAAGACCTAGGTGAAGCATCCTTTATTCTAGGAATTAAGGTCTATAGGGATAGACCGAATAGGATGCTAGGACTTTCACAGAAGATGTACATAGAGGAAAGTACTAAAGAGGTTTAGTATGGAAAACTCTAAGAGGGGATTAATACCCTTCAGACATGGTATTCATCTTTCCAAGAAGATGTGCCCTAGCACACCTGAGGAAATAGAACGCATGAGCAAGATCCCTTATGCTTCTGCAATAGGGAGCCTCATGTATGCCATGCTATGTACACGACCTGATATAGCCCATGCTGTGAGTGTCACAAGCAGATATCAGTCAAATCCAGGTGAAGAACACTGGACTTCTGTGAAATGTATCCTTAAGTACTTGAGAAGAACTAAGGATATGATGTTGGTCTTTGGTAATGGAGAACTCCAAGTCCAGGGATACACAGACTCGAATTTCATGTCCGATATAGATGATCGAAAGTCGACATCTGGAAGTCTGTTTGTGTGCAATGGTGGTGCTGTCAGCTGGAAGAGTTCCAAGCAAACATGATAGCAGATTCCACCATGGAAGCAGAATATATCGCTGCATCAGAGGCTGCGAAGGAAGCATTCTGGTACAAGAAGTTTGCTGCAGAAATCGGAGTAATGCCATCAGATGCCATTCCTCTATACTGCGACAACAATGGCGCCATAGCCCTTGCTAAGGAGCCGAGGTCTCACCAGAAATCCAAGCACATTGAGCGGCGATACCACCTCATCCGCGATAATTACCTCGAGAAGGGTTACGTCGAGGTCAAGAGAGTCAACTCCACAGATAATGTGGCAGACCCACTTACAAAGCCATTGGGCCAGCAGAAGATCGAAGCCCACCTTGAGAAGATGGGACTTAGACTTGTAGCCAATTGGCTTTAGGACAAGTGGGAGATTGTTAGATATATGTGCCCTAGAAGCCAGAATTGGCTGACACTTGTAATACACTTCTAGGGGCAAAATTATAATTTTGACTAAATAATCAATAAAATGGGTTATTTTCTATCACATATGTGTATTTAGTGTCTGTGATACATCCTTTGAGTTAATGGTAATGATAATTCATATTTTCAAGAGTTGAAAATTTAAGACATGAATAATCATTATTAACTCATAAAATGCTCCCGACCATAGGATCATCACGAGGATGGTGATTGATCCGGAAGGTTGGTGTACAATCGCTTCTCTTTAGTAGATGAGTCTTGAGTCTACGGTGTGGAGACACCGGAGCGAGAGTATAGGTACTCGTTAGAGAACGAGGGCACTGAGCGTGACCACCTCGAGTAGTCATTAGGAAGTCTACCTTCTCGTCAATGACTGACTCGATGCTGCAGTAGGTGTGTCTGGTTCTTTGACCTGAGATGCATCGGCAGTTCACCTTGAGGGTGTTATAGTTTGACTACACCATTACTCGGTCTCCTAGCCATATGGAACCCTGAGGTGTATGTTGGCTATAGCATGTTCATTGTAGGAACTGGATTGCATCAAGATGGAATCTATCTACCTCGGTGGTAGAGGAGCAGCCCTATGATGATCATGAGAATCAAGTCCAGAAGTCCCATGGCCATGGCAGAGTGAAATAATAGAAAGAGTTTCTATTTAGATTTTCACATTGGACTTGAATCGAATGATTACATCATATGATAGACAGAAACTAGGGTTTGACGAGTTCACCTTAACCCTAATCTGATCGGGGCTCAAGATAGAAGAACTTAATCACACAGGTAGCTGCACCAAGAGGTTCGCATTCAGCTCTGATGGGTTGCCACCATATACTGCTAGGTGTCACTGGTGGATTTTGGGAGCAATTAGAATGATTTAGATGATCGATCATTCTAGCTGTTCGAATCAGAAGAGTTCTGATCCATCGAAAGGAGTTTCGATGATGTCGATGATAGAGATCATGACATATCCCATTACCATACAGAACTGAACCTAACTGGGTCACACAAACAAGGGTTTGAATCTGGTGATCATCAATTGAACTGATCTAGTTCAATTGATCTGAATGAGATTCAATTAGGTTCAAGGAAAATCGTGCTAGCACTCGATTGAACCTAACGTTCTTCTTTTACTATCATAAATAAGTTGTCCTGACTGAGCCAAAGGAGTTTGTGCTCAATCAGAGGCCTTCACTATGGTCTGACTGGAGGTTGTCCAAGTCAGAAAAGGTTGTCTTATTTTGTAAGACAATACCTGCCATTTTTGGTCACCTGCCATTTCTCGTTCTTTGACTTTGGTCAAAAGTCTAACCTTTGACTGGTCAAATGTTGACCATTGACACTTTGACTTCTTGTCCACATGTGTGTCATGCACCTATTGGAGAGCTGGTGGGGGCTTGTCTTCCCTATCCAGAAACCTGGCAAGGAGTAGGGCGCACGCCACCCTTGGCGTGTGCTCCAAGCTTGGAGGCGCCCAAGAGTCCCTGTTGGATAGGAACTCCATCTCCTTATTGGATTCTGATTAGACTCCTCCTAAGAACCAACTTTGACTGGTCTTAGGCACCATCTAAGGATGAATCCAAGGGACTCTATTCCCACCAATCAGATTTAGATCTAATTTCATAAAGGATTGTGATTGGTTGGGATGAAGAGGAGTTGGATCATGCATAGTCTATAAATAAGATCCTGCAACCAACTCAAAGAGGAGAACAATTCTCTACGCCCCAAGGCTGCCTCTCTCTTCCTTCTCCATGCCAAGTTCATCTTCTCCCTCTCTTCTCCATGCCCAAAAGAAGTTTGGGATCTTAGTTGGTGTAATCTAGGTGAGAGAAAGGTGACAGAAAGATAGAAGGCTGCGCTACTGCAAAGGATAACTGCTGATCTTCGAAAGCTATTTTGAATATCCTCCAAATTAGATTCAGATCTAAATTTTGGAGACGTGATAGAGAAGAAGAGAATCTCCAGATCCAGCTCAAGTGGATACCGATAGAGGCCAGGCACTTGCGTGGCTAGATCCAGAATCTTTCGCTGCTTACAGGATCATCAACAAGTAATAGGATTATCCTACATCAAGGTAAATTAAATCTGATTTAATTTATCTATATTTTATTTTAATTATTAGAATAATAAAAATCATATCTAAAACATTCCAGATCTGATTTGGATTAAAGAAAAAAATTTTAAAATATATCTCTTAATCCAAACAGATCTGAACGAACTTGGTCTGGAAAGTCAGGATTTTTCTTCAAAGAGATCCTGTCAACAGCCCTAATATGTTCCTACAGTCATGTTAGGAACAAGTGGAGAACCTCATCCTAACATGAGCAAAAGCCGAAGGCCTCATTAATCTAAGACGGGATGAGGGGAGAGGCCCTATCAATGATCCTAATGTGCCCCTACAGCCACATTCAAAATAGGAGGAGAACTTCATCCTAACATGAGCAAGGCTGAAGACCTCGTTAATCCAAGATGAGATAAGGAGAGAGGCCCTATCAACAGCTCTAATGTGCCTCTACAGCCATGTTAGGAGTAGGAGGAGAATTTTGTCCTAACATGAGCAAGGTCGAAGATCTTATTAGACTAAGATGAGGTGAGGAAAGAGATCCTATCAACGGCCCTAACATGCCCCTATGATCGTGCAAGGAATAGAAGAGAACCTCATTCTTGAAGGAGAAATCCTGATTTTTCGGATCAGATTCGTTTAGATTTGATCAGATCAAGAGAGATATTAAAAAATTTCTCTTAAGCATCCATATCAGATCTGAGATATTTTAGATCTAATTTTATAGATCTAATAAATAAAAATAAAAATAAATTTAATTTAATTTAACCTTGATGTTGAATAATCTGATTATCCTTTAATGATCCTACTGATTGCCTAAGGTTCTGGATCTAGCCACGCAAGCACCTGGCCTCTATCGGTATCCACTCGGGATGGATTTAAAAATCTTCTCCTTCTTTATCACTTCTCCAAAAATCATATTTGGATCTAATTTGGAGGATCTTCAAAATGACTTCTAAAGATCAGCAGTCGTTTCTGCAGTAGTGTTGCCTTCTTCCTTTCTCGTCAGCTTTTTCTTGCTTGGATCGCACCAAGCTGGAGCCCAACTTTCCTTAGGCGTGGAGAGAAGAGAGAGGATTAGAAGACGGCATGGAGGAGGAAAAGGGGCAGCCTTGGAGCATGGGCTAAGAGGAACTCAAAAAAAGTTGGGCGTAGATAGGGTTTATTTATAGACCCTGCTGCACCATGCAGTGCCACACCATCCCGGCCAATCGCATTGCTTCGTGCAATCAGATCTAAATCTGATTGATGGGATGATATCACCTGATCCAATAAAATGAGAGTCCCATAAATTCACCCTTAGATGGCGCCTAAGACTGGTCAAAGTCTATGGGAAAGGGTCACCTAAGTAGAATCCAAGAAGCAACCTGGAGTTCCATCCATATGGGACTCCAGGCATCCCTATCCATGGGCGCACGCCTAGGGATGGGACTCCAGACATTCCTATCCATGAGCGCATGCCTCCATAGGCATGCACCCCCTTCTTTCTAAATTCTAGTAAGGGGACAAGCTCCTATCTGCTCTCCAATAAGTTCATGACACATGGGTATATGTCCAAGGGTCAAAGGTCAACGTTTGACCAAAGTCAAAAGATAAGAATTAGCAGGTGACGAAAAATGGTAGGTGTTGTCTCAAATTTATCTCATAAATTAAGACAATCCTTTTCTGACCTGGACAAGCTCCAGTCAGACCAAGTAAAGGTACTTGAGTGAGCACAAACTCATTTGGCTCAGTCAAGACAATTTTTAATGATAATAAAAGGAGAATGTTAGGTTCAATCATGTGCTAGTATGATTTTCTTGAAGCTAATTGAATCTAATTCAAATCAATTAAACTGGATTAGTCCAATTGATGATATCCAGATCCAAATTCTTATTTGTGTGATCCAGTTAGGTTCAGTTTTATATGATAATGGGATATGTTGTGATCTCCATCATCGACATCATCGAAACTCCTTTTGATGGATCAGAACTCTTCTGATTTAAACAACTAGAATGATCGATCATCTAAATCATTCTACTTGCTCCCAAAATCCACCAGTGACACCTAGCAGTATATGGTGACAATCCATCAAAATTGAAAATGAACCTCTCAATGCAGCTACTTGTGTGATTAAGTTCTTCTATCTTGAGCTCCGATCAGATTAGGGTTAAGGTGAACTCATCAAACCCTAATTTCTATCATATGATTTAATCATTCAATTCAAGTTCGATGTGAAAACCTTAATAGAAACTCTTTCTATTATTTCATTCTACCATGGCCATGGGCTTATAGACTTGATTCTCATGATCATTAAAGGGCTGCTCCTCATCCACCGAGGTAGATAGATTCCCTCTTGGCGCAATCCAATTTATACAATGAACATGCTATAGCCAACATACACCTCAGGATTCTGAATGGCTAGGAGATCGAGTTATGGTGTAGTTAAACTATAACACCCTCAAGGTGAGCTGCCGATGCACCTCAGATCAAAGAATCAGACACACTACTATAGCTTCGAGTCAGTCATCGATGAGAAGGTAGACTTCCTTATGACTGCTTGAGGAGGTCACGCTCAGTGTCCTCGTTCTCTAACGAGTATCTGTACTCTCACTTCGGTGTCTCTACACCATAGAGTCAAGACTCATCTGCTATGAAGAAGTGATTCTACACCAACCGTCCGGATCAATCACCATCCTCATGATGATCCTACGGTCAGGAGCATTTTATGAGTTAATAAATGAAAATTCATATCTTAAATTTTCAACTCTTGAAAATGAGAATTATCATTACCATTAACTCAAGGGATATATCACAGACACTAAATACACATTTATGATAGAAAATAATTTATTTTATTATTTATAGTCAAAATTATAATTTTGTCCCTAGAAGTGTATTATAAGCGTCAGCCAATTCTGGCTTCTAAGGCACATATATCTAACAAACTTCCACTTGACCTAAAGCCAATTGGCTATAAATCTAAGTTCCATCTTCTCAAGATAGGCTTCGATCTTCTGCTAGCCCAATAGCTTTGTAAATGGATCCGCCGCATTGTCTGTGGAGTCGACTCTCTTGACTTTGACGTATCCCTTCTCGAGGTAATCGCGGATGAGGTGGTATCGCCGCTCGATGTGCTTGGATTTCTGATGAGACCTCGGCTTCTTAGCAAGGGCTATGGCACCATTGTTATTGCAGTATAAAAGAATGGCATCTGATGGCATCACTCCAATCTCTACGGCAAACTTCTTGTACCAGAATACCTCCTTTGTAGCTTTTGATGCAGCGATGTATTCTGCTTCTATGGTGGAATCTACTATCACTGTCTGCTTGAAACTTTTCTAACTAATAACTCTACCATTGCACACAAATAAACTTCCAGATGTCGACTTTCAATAATCTACATTGGACAAAAAATTCGAGTCTATATACCCCTAGATTTGGAGTTCTCTATTACCAAAGACCAACAACATATCCTTAGTTCTTCTCAAGTACTTAAGGATACATTTCATAGAAGTCCAGTATTCTTCATATGGATTTGACTAATATCTGTGTATGACATTCACAGCATGGGCTATATTAGGTCATGTACATAACATGGCATACATAAGGCTCCCTATTATTGAAGCATAAGGGATCTTGCTCATGCGTTCTATTTCTTCAAGTGTGCTAGGGCACATCTTTTTGGAAAGATGAATGCCATGTTTGAAGGGTACCAAACCCCTCTTAGAGTTTTTCATACTAAACCTCTTTAGCACTTCCTCTATGTACATCTTCTATGAAAGTCCTAGCATCCTATTCGGTCTATCTTTATAGACCTTAATTCTTAGAATAAAGGATGCTTCTCCTAGGTCTTTCATGGAGAATTCTTTAGATAACCACATTTTTACTATGGTCAACATGGGAATATCATTTCCAATCAGGAGGATGTCATCCACGTACAATACGAGGAAGACAATAGTGCTCCTACTGACCTTTTTAAAGACACATGGCTTCTCCTCATTCTTGATGAAACCAAATAATTTGATTGCATCATTAAAATGAATGTTCTAGCTTCGAAATGCTTGCTTAAGTTTATATATAGACCTTTGCAGCTTGCATACCTTGTGATCATCATCACTGGATGTGAAACCAAGTAACTGTTCCATATAGATATCTTCCTCAAGATATCCATTTAAGAATACCATTTTTACATCCATTTGCAATATTTCGCAATCAAAATAGGCTGCAACAGCAAGCAATATGCGAATGGATTTAAGCATAGCTACTGGCGAAAAGGTATCCTGATAGTCAATGCCTTCGCATTGACTATAATCTTTTGCTATAATCTAGCTTTGAATGTCTCCACATTTCCATCTATACCAATCTTTCTCTTGTAGATCCATTTACATCCAATAGGTACTATACCTTCTAATGGATCTACCAATGTCTAGACTTGGTTTGAATGCATCGAGTCAATTTCTGACTTCATTGCCTCTAACCATTTCTCAGAGTCGATATTCAATATCGCCTCGTTATAGATTTTGAGATCATCAGCAAGAACCCCATTTCCTATGAGAAATATTTTCTCTATTTTCTCTAAAATAGTACCTAAGTACCTCTCAGGGAGATGGAAAATCCTTTTCGATCTACGAGGTGGAGGAGGTAGTGATTGGATTGGCTTAACCTGATTTGGTTCTATTTGATCCTATTGCTCTTGTGAGACTTTCTTCTCGAGCTTGATCTGCTTTCTAATGCTGTTATCTTGAATAAACTGTTTTTCAAGAAAGATGGCATATTGACTCATAATCACATTATGATCTTCTGAAATATAGAAATAATATCCTAATGAATCTTTAGGATATCTTATAAATCGAGCTCTAAAGGACCTAAAGTCTAACTTATCCACTTGTTATCGTTTGACATGAGCCGAACAACCCCAAATTCTGAGATGACTCAGACTTGGTTTCTTACCATGCCATATCTCATACGGTGTGGTAGAAATGATTTTAGAGAAAATCCTATTCAATAAGTATATTGCAGTTAACAAACAATGATCTAAAAGAAAATCAAAAAGGTCTATGAAGCTCATCATGGATCGAACCATATCCAATAGAGTCCGATTCCTCCATTCTGAAATCCCATTGAATTGAGGTGTTCCAAGTGGAGTCCATTAAGTGACTATTCCATTTTTCTTGAGATAGTCTAAAAATTTTCGACTAAGATATTCACCTCCTCGATCTGATCGAAGAACCTTAATGGGTTTTCCTATTTACTTTTCTACTTCATGTCTGAATTCTTTGAACTTTTTAAAAGCTTCAGACTTGTGTCTTATAAGATGCACATACCCATACCTAGATAAATCATCGGTAAAGATTATGAAGTAGACAAAATTGCCTTTAGTCGGCACATTAAATGGGTCGCACATATTAGTATGTACTAAGGCAAGAAGATCCATGGCCCTTTCCCCATGTCCTACAAAAGAGAGCTTAGTCATTTTGCCATGAAGACAAGATTCACAAATTGGATATGACTCGAAAGTCAATGGACTCAATAGTCCGATTTTTTCCAATTTGTTAATCCAATCTTCTGCTATATGACCTAGTCTTAGGTGCCATAGATACTTATCATTTGGACTATCCCTAGGTCATTTCATGGTATTCACATTTTTCTCGATATTAAAAATAGATATATCAATATGTAACTGATAAAAACCGTTAATAAGAAAACCTCTTGCAATTTTATTTCTTTCATAAAAAATATTACAATGGTCCTTAAGAAAACTAATTACATAGCCTTTTAATGCAAAGCAAAAAATAGAAATCAAATTCCTGCTTGCTGCTGGCACATAATAACAATCTTTTAAAACTAAGTCTAAACTAGATGGTAGTCGAAGAGGGTATGTTTCCATGACCACAGTAGCAACTCTTGCTCCATTTTCGATGCGTAGGATCATTTCGCCATCCCTCAGCCTCCTGCTATCCTCAAGACCCTGCATGGAAGTGCACAAATGAGCACTAAAATCAGAATCAAGCACCCAACTGAATGCAAAAGAAACTGTAAGGTTAGACTCAATAATGAGCATACCTCTAGAAGGATCTGCCTCCTTCTTATTCTTCAGGGTGGTCAAGTATGTAGGACAGTTCCACTTTCAGTGGCCATCATTGTTGCAACCAAAATACTTTTCTTTGTCAGTGGTCTTCTTCTTCAGCTCTGCCTTTTTCTTCTTTCCTCCTTCCATCTTCTACTTTTTCGCAGACTTCTTCTTCTTTCCAAAAGACTTTCTCTTGGAAGAAGTCCATTCCATAGCAAGCACTGAGCCTTTAGAACCTTTCATAGAAAGCTCAGCGGTAACTAGCATGTTCATAAGTTTGGTCAAAAAATTTTGAAGTTTATATATATGGTAGTTCATGATGAACTGCCCATATGCATCAGTTAAAGATTGCAGAATTATGTCATTCTACAGATCCAAGTCTAACTTTACTTCGAGCTCTCAAGCTCTTCCAAATTCTTGATCATCATCAGATAATGATCTTGAATTGACTGCCCATCACGCATCTTAGCCTTGAATAGTCCTTTAGTGACTTGATACTTGGCTGTGCGATTCTGTTCACCAAACATCTCTTGTAGGTGAGCCAATATTTGGCGAGCAGTCCTAATATCTTCATGTTGGTGTTGAAGTTCATCAGACATCGAGCCCAACATGTAATATCTAGCCTTGTTATTTTTGTCTATCCACTTATCCAGAGATGCTCTCTGTTCAGTAGATGGATGGACTGGTAAGGTGGGAGGATCCTAATCCAATACATGAGTTAACTTCTCGGAATCCAAAATAATTTTAAAGTTTTGGAGTCAATCCTTGTAATTTGGTTTGATCAGTCTATGGGTGTCTAGGATTCATGCTAGTGGGTTGGATGTAAATATTTTCCTATGGAGAGTCAAAGTTTCTAGTCAGATATTATAATTAAGACTTAACCAATTTATTTAAAAATTTTATTTTTAAATAAATTAGCTTCCACTATATTCTCGAATTCCTACACTCCCTCTATAGAGATGCAAAAATCTCCATGATTATTGATTTCTAATGGATGGTGCGGTCCCACCAACTGACTCATCACCTCACCTAACAGTTATTGGTGATGGGTTAGCCAATGAGTGAACAACTCTTGTTCAATGATTCTCCAATCATAGTGCACCCAAACTTGACCTCTAATTCATGAATCTCACCATGCCTGAAATATTGATCCACTTCTTAGTTAAGTCAGACCCACCATTTACATAGATTGAATTCCTAATTGAGTCTCTCACTATATCCAAAATATTGAGCCCAATCCATCCTCCAACCCGAAGCATCCAATGCCTAATAGACATGGTTGTATCTTTTCGATGCAACTGAACCACTGTAATCAGTCGAAAATAATCAATCCTGAGAAGGGCCCGCACATCTACAATGGTGGAAAATCTTAAACTTAATTTTTTCTTAAGAAGATTTGATTTAGGTCTCATTAAACTAGACTTGATATAGTCATAACCATTATGACTAACCTAGTGGCATGGGTTAGCTCGGATTATTGACCACCTCAAATCAGAACTGAGTCAACAAACATGGCTAGGTAAGTGAGATCGATGGAAGGGATATGCCATTAACTCGATAAGAATGCATTCAAGTTGAGTAGCTCCTAATTAAAAACTAGTCGGTCGTATCTGCCAAACTTATCTTAGACACCAAATTGTTGAGCCAAAATCAATTGGGTTAGCCTACAATCCAGACTCTAACCACTGAGCCTAATTAGGTCTTAGCCTGATCGATCACTCATGTGACTCGATCTTGACCCAGACTTAATCTTATTATGCTGGTCAATTTAAGCACTGTTGATCCCATCTAACCAACTCTTGATTCGATTTGATCAACCGCTTAGACCTAATTAAGCTACCCAAGTCCGAACCCAATATTATGAATATGTCTTAGATCTGAAATTCTCAATTTTAGATCTAATTGATATTTTATAATCTTAATTCTTAATTAAGTTTAGGGTTCATAAACAAAACATGTAAATAAAATCCTAGGATTTCAGGATCTAGGATTTTGCAGAAAGTAAGTTTTTAATTTTGATTAAGGACGAACGCGCAGCACCCCTACACATCATAAGAACATTCCATCGAATGGAGGAGAGGGCATTTAAGCCTTACTTTGTTCTTATGACGGACGGCCAAGCAAATGCCTTAATCAGAAATAAAATCTACAAAAAATAAATTAGATCTAAGCATATATCTCATATAAAAAATAGATCTAATTAAATATTTTTGTATATATCACATATAATCATGCATGCATATTTTTCAGATCTAAATAATTTCATAATCATCTAAAAAATTAAATTTAAATTTGATCATATCAAAATAAATTTAATCTAGACCTATTATGCAGAACTATTCTACAACTAGTCTAAACATGCATCATCATATCTCATATGAAAAATAATTTAATTTTATTTTTTATTTTTTAGATCTATTATAATATTTATAATATCAAAAAATAGAAAATAAATAGTTCTAAATAAAATTTAATCAAAAAAATTATGATCATACAGACTACATAGAACTAATTCTATTTACCTAGTCTGTTATTATGTATCTCATACATATAGATCTAATATTTATTAATTTAATTTTTTTTTTTTTAGATAATCATTCTCATGTGATATCTAAAATTATTAATTTTTAATTAAATTAAATTTAAAATTAAAAAAAATTTAAGAACTGCTCTGATACCAGTTGAAGAAAATCCTGATTTCCGGATCAGGTTCGTTCAGATCTGATTGGATCGAGAGATATTTCAAATTTTCTCTAGATCTATATCAGATTTGAGATATTTTAGATCTAATTTTATAGATCTAATAAATAAAAATAAAAATAAATTAAATCTAATTTAATTTATACCTTGATGTTGGGTAATCTGATTATCCTTTGATGATCCTACTGATTGCCTGAGGTTCTGGATCTAGCCATGCAAGCGCCTGGCCTCTACTAGTATCCACTCAGGCTGGATCTGAAGATTTTCTTCTTCTTTATCACTTCTTCAAAAATTAGATCTAGATCTAATTTGGAGGATCTTCAAAACTTCTTCTGAAGATCAGTAGTCGTCTTTGTAGCAGTGCTGCCTTCTTCCTTTCTCATCAGCTTTTTCTTGCCTGGATCGTACCAAACTGGAGCCCAACTTTTCTTAGGTGTGGAGAGGAGAGAGAGGATCAGAAGATAGAATGGAGGAGGGAGAGGGGCAGCATTAGGGCATGGGCTAAGAGAAACTTAAAAAGAGTTGGGTGTAGATAGGGTTTATTTATAGACCCTGCTGCGCCATGTAGTGCCACATCATCCTAGCCAATCATGTTACTTCGTGCAATCAGATCTAAATCTGATTAGTGAGATGATATCACCTGATCCAATCAGATGAGATCCCTACAAATTCACCCTTAGATGGTGCCTAAGACTGATCAAAGTCTATGGGTAAGGGTCACCTAAGAAGAATCCAAGAAGCAACCTGGAGTCCCATTCGTATGGGACTCCAGGCATCCCTATCCATGGGCACACGCCTCCCTAGGCATGCACCCCCTCTTTTTCAAATTTTAGTAAGAGGACAAGCCCCTATCTACTCTCCAACAAGTTCATGACACATGGGCAGATGTCCAAGGATCAAAGGTCAATGCTTGACTAAAGTCAAAAGACAAGAATTAGTAGGTGATGGAAAATGGCAGGTATTATCTTAAATTTATCTCATAAATTAAGATAACTCTATTTTGATCTGGACAAGCTTTAGTCAAACCAAGTAAAGGTACCTGAGTGAGTACAAACTCATTTGACTCAGTTAAGACAACTTTTAATGATAATAAAAGGAGAACGTTAGGTTCAATCATGTGCTAGCACGATTTTCTTGAACCTAACTGAATCTAATTCAAATCAATTGAATTGGATTAGTCTAATTAATGATATTCAAATTCAAACTCTTGTTTGTGTGACCTAGTTAGGTTCAGTTCTGTATGGTAATGGGATATGTTGTGATCTTCATCATCGACATCATCGAAACTCCTTTTGATGGATCAGAACTCTTCTGATTCAAACAACTAGAATGATCGATCATCTAAATCATTCTAATTGCTCTCAAAATCTACCAGTGGCACCTAGCAGTATATGATGATAACCCATCAAAACTAAAAATGAACCTCTCGATGTAGGTACTTGTATGATTAAGTTCTTCTATCTTGGGCTCCGATCATATTAGGGTTAAGATGAACTGGTCAAATCCTAATTTCTATCATATGATTTAATCATTTGATTCAAGTCTGATGTGAAAACCTTAATAAAAACTCTTTCTATTATTTCATTCTGTCATGGCCATGGGCTTATGGACTTGATTCTCATGACTATCATAGGGCTGCTCCTCATTCATCGAGGTAGATAGATTCCCTCTTGGTACAATCCAATTCCTACAATGAACATGCTATAGCCAACATACACCTTAGAATTTCGAATGGCTAAAAGATCGAGTCATGATGTAGTCAAACTATAACACCCTCAAGATGAACTACCGATGCACCTTAGCTCAAAGAACCAGACACACCACTACAGCTTCGAGTCAGTCATCGACGAGAAGGTAGACTTTCTTATGACTGATCGAGATGGTCACGCTCAGTGCCCTCGTTCTTTAACGAGTATCTGTACTCTCACTCCAGTGTCTCTACACCATAGACTTAAGACTCATCTACTATAAAGAAGCAATTGTATACCAATCTTTCAGATTAATCACCATTCTCATGATGATCCTACGGTCAGAAGCATTTTATGAGTTAATAAATAAAAATTCATGACTTAAATTTTCAACTCTTGAAAATAAGAATTATCATTACCATTAACTCAAGGGATGTATCATAGACACTAAATGCATATTTTTGATACAAAATAATCCATTTTATTATTTATAGTCAAAATTATAATTTTACCCCTAGAAGTGTATTACAAGTGTCAGCTAATTCTGGCTTCTAGGGCACACATATCTAATAGTTCTAATAGGAGATAGACCAAGGCCTTGTTAATCTAAAATAAGAAGAATGGAAAAACCCTACTAGCAATCCTTATATGTATCCCCCTATGGCTACGTTAAATATGAAGAGGGGAACTCTACCCTAGTTCGCAGAAGGGACCCCCAGCTCGGCATCCGCAACAAACATCTCATTAGAATTGTAGGTGAGCCAATATTTGGCGAGAGACTAATATCTTCATGTTGGTGTTTGAGTTATCCAGGAATCATCGAGCCAACATGTACATATCTGCTCTTGTCATTTTTGTCTATACTTATCGACGAGTGCTCTCGTTTCAGTAGATGGATGGACTGGTAAGGTGGAGGGATCCTAAATCCAATCTGAGTTAACTTCTCGGAATCCAAAATAATTTTAAAGTTCTTGGAGTCAATCCTTGTAATTTGGTTTGATCAGTCTATGGGTGTCTAGATTCATGCTAGTGGGTTGGATGTAAAATTTCCTATGGAGAGTCAAAGTTTCTAGTCAGATATTATAATTAAGGACTTAACAATTTATTTAAAATTTTTATTTTAAATGAAATTAGCTTCCATATATTCTCGATTCCTACACTTCCCTCTATAGAGATGCAAAATCTCATGATTATTGATTTCTAATGGATGGTGCGGTCCACCAACTGATCATCACCTCACCTAACAGTTATTGGTGATGGGTTAGCCAATGAGTGAACAACTCTTGTTCAATGATTCTCCAATCATGAGTGCACCAAAACTTGACCTCTAATTCATGAATCTCACCATGCCTGAATATTGATCCACTTCTTAGTTAAGTCAGACCACCATTTACATAGATTGATTCCTAATTGAGTCTCTCACTATATCCAAATTGAGCCCAATCCATCCTCCAACCCGAAGCATCCAATGCCTAATAGACATGGTTGTATTTTTCGATGCAACTGAACCACTGTAATCAGTCGAAAATAATCAATCCTGAGAAGGCCCGCACATCTACAATGGTGGAAAATCTTAAACTTAATTTTTTCTTAAGAAGATTTGATTTAGGTCTCATTAAACTAGACTTGATATAGTCATAACCATTAGACTAACTTAGTGGCATGGTTTAGCTCGATTATTGACCACCTCAAATCAGAACTGAGTCAACAAACATGGCTTAAGTAAGTGAATCGATGGAAGGGATATGCCATTACACTCGATAGAATGCATTCAAGTTGAGTAGCTCCTTAATTAAAAACTAGTCGGTCGTATTCTTGCCAAACTTAAATTCTTAGACACCAAATTGTTGAGCCAAAATCAATTGGGTTAGCCTACAATCCGGACTCTAACCACTGAGCCTAATTAGGTCTTAGCCTGATCGATCACTTATGTGACTCGATCTTGACCCAGACTTAATCTTATTATCTGTCAATTTAAGCACTGTTGATCCATCTAAAACTCTTGATTCGATTTGATCAACCCTTAGACCTATTAAGCTACCCAAGTCCCGAACCTAATATTATGAATATGTCTTAGATCTGAAATTCTCAATTTTAGATCTAATTGATATTTTATAATCTTAATTCTTAATTAAGTTTAGGGTTCATAAACAAAACATGTAAATAAAATTCTAGGATTTCAGGATCTAGGATTTTGCAGAAAGTAAGTTCTTAATTTCTGATTAAGGACGAACACGCAGCACCCCTACACATCATAAGAACATTCCATTGAATGGGAGGAGAGGGCATTTAAACCTTACTTTGTTCTTATGATCGGACGGCCAAGCAGAATGCCTTAATCAGAAATATAAATCTACAAAACTAATTAGATCTACATCATATATCTCATATATAAAAATTGATCTAACTTTATATATGTTTTGCATACATCTCATGTATCATATCATGCATATTTTTCAGATCTAAATTATCTTATAATTATTTAAAAAATTAAATTTAAATTGATCACATCAAAATAAATTCTAATCTAGATAATTATGTAGAACTATTCTACAACTAGTCTAAACATGCATTCATCATATCTCATATGATCTAAAAATTAAATAATTTTATTTTTTATTTTTTAGATCTTATTATAATATTTATAATCATCAAAAAATAGAAAATAAATAGTTTTAAATTTATAATTTAATCAAAATAAATTATGATCATGCAAGACTATGTATAGAATATTTCTATTTTACAACTAGTCATGCATATTGTAGAACTTAGATCTATATTATTATAATTAATTTTTTTTTTATTTCAATATAATACATTCTCAGTGATATCAAATTATTAATTTTTATATCAAAATCACTGGATGTGAAACCTAGCGGCTGTTCCATATAGATATCTTCCTCAAGATATCCATTTAGGAATGCCGTTTTCACGTCCATTTGCCATATTTCATAATCGAAATAGGCTGCAACAGCAAGCAATGTGCGGATGGATTTTAGCATAGCTACTGGGGAAAAGGTATCCTGATAGTCAATGCCTTCGCGTTGACTATAACCTTTTGCCACCAAGTCTAGCCTTGAATGTCTCCACATTCCCATCTGCACCAATCTTTCTCTTGAAGATCCATTTACATCCAATAGGTACTATACCTTCTGGTGGATCTACCAAGGTCCAGACTTGGTTTGAGTGCATCGAGTCAATTTCTGACTGCATTGCCTCTAGCCATTTCTCGGAGTCGATATCTGATATCGCCTCGTTGTAGGTTTTGGGATCATCACCATGAGCACCATTACCTACGAGGAACATTTTCCTCTACATCCTCTGAAATAATACCTAAGTATCTTTCAGGGGGACGGGAAAACTCTTTCCGATCTACGAGGTGGAGGAGGTAGTGTTCTTATTGGCTCAACCTGATTTGGTTCCACTTGGTCCTTAGCTCGTTCTGCTTGTGAGACTTTCTCATCAAGCTTGATCTATTTCCAATGCCGCTATCTTGAATAAACTATTTTTCAAGAAAGATGGCATGTCGACTCACAATCACATTGTGGTCTTCTGGAATGTAGAAATAGTATCCTAATGACTCTTTAGGATATCCTATGAATCGAGCTCTGAAGGACCTAAACTCTAACTTGTCCGCTTGTTGTCTTTTGACATGAGCCGGACAACCCCAAATTCTGAGATGACTCAGACTTGGTTTCTTACCGTGCCATATCTCATACGGTGTGGTAGGAACGGTTTTAGAGGGAACCCTATTCAGTAGATAGATTGAAGTTAACAATGAGTGTCCCCAAAGAAAATCAGGGAGGTCTGTGAAGCTCATCATGGATCGAACCATATCTAATAGAGTCCGATTTCTCCATTCTGAAACCCCGTTGAGTTGAGGTGTTCCTGGTGGAGTCCATTGAGAGACTATGCCATTATCCTTGAGATAGTCTAGGAATTCCCTGCTAAGGTATTCACCTCCTCGATCTGATCGAAGAACCTTAATGGGTTTTCCTAGTTTGTTTTTCTACTTCATGTCTGAATTCTTTGAACTTTTCAAAAGGCTTCAGACTTGTGTCTCATAAGATACACATACCCATACCTAGACAGATCATCGGTAAAGGTAATGAAGTAGACAAAATTGCCTCTAGCCGGCACATCAAATGGGCCGCACACATCAGTATGTACTAGGGCAAGGAGATCTGTGGCCCTCTCCCCATGTCCAACAAAAGGGAGTTTAGTCATTTTGCCTTGAAGACAAGGATTCACAAGTTGGATATGACTCGGAAGTCAATGGACTCAATAGCCCATTTTTCTCCAATTTGTTGATCCTATCTTCTGCTATATGACCTAATCTCAGGTGCCATAGATATCTGTCGTTTGGACTATCCCTAGGTCGTTTGGCATTCACGTTTTGCTCGATAGTTAGAACAGGTACATCAATATGTAGCTGATAAAGACCATTAATAAGGAAACCATTTGCAATTTTATTTCTTTCATAAAGAATGTTACAATGGTCCTTAAAGAAGGTGATCACATAACCTTCTTGTGCTAAGCATGAAACAGAAATCAAATTCCTGCTAGCTGCAGGCACAAAATAACAGTCTTTCAAAACTAAGTCTAAACCAGATGGTAATCGAAGAGGGTATGTTCCCACGGCTACTGCAGCAACTCTTGCTCCATTACCAATGCGTAGGATCATGTCTCCATCCCTCAGCCTCCTGCTATCCTCAAGACCCTGCATAGAAGTGCACAGATGAGCACTAGAACCAGAGTCAAGCACCCAACTGGATGCAGAAGAAACCGTAAGGTTAGACTCAATAACGAGCATACCTCCAGAAGGACCTTCCTTCTTGTTCTTCAGGGTGGCCAGGTAAGTAGGGCAGTTCCGCTTCCAATGGCCGTCGCTGTTGCAATGGAAACACTTTCCTTTGCCATCGGCCTTTTTCTTCGATTCTGCCTTCTTCTTCTTTGATCCTTCCACCTTTTGCTTTTTCACAGACTTCTTTTTCTTTCCATAAGACTTTCTTTTGGAAGAAGTCCGTTCCATAGCAAGAACTGAGCCTTTAGAACCTTTCATAGAAAGCTCAGCGGTAACCAGCATATTCATTAACTCGGCCAAGGAATTCTGAAGTTTATGCATGTGGTAATTCATGATGAATTGCCCATATGCATCAGTCAAGGATTGCAGAATGATATCGTTCTGCAGGTCCAAGTCCAACTTCACACCGAGCTTCTCAAGCTCTTCCATGTCCTTGATCATTGTCAGACAGTGATCTTGGACTGACTGCCCATCACGCATCTTAGCCTTAAAAAGTCATTTTGTGACTTGATATTTGGCTGCGCGACTCTGTTCACCAAACATCTCCTGCAGGTGAGCCAACATTTGGCGAGCAGTCCCGATATCCTCATGTTGGCGCTGGAGCTCATCAGACATCGAGCCCAACATGTAATATCTGGCCTTATTATCTTCGTCAATCCATTTTTCCAGAGACGCTCTCTGTTCAACAGATGGACGGGCTGGTAATGTGGGAGGGTCCTGGTCCAAAACATGGGTTAACTTCTCGGAACCCAAAATAATTTTGTAGTTCCTGAGCCAATCTTTATAATTGGGTCCAGTCAGTCTATGTGTGTCCAGGATACGTGCCAATGGGTTGGACGCAGACATATTCCTGTAGAGAGTCAAAGATTCTAGTTAGATACTGTAATTTTGACTTGACCAATTTGTTTAGGGATTTTATTTTTAAACAAATTAGCTCCCACTATTTTCTCGGATCCCTACACTCCCTCTGTAGAGATGCGAAAATCTCCACGATTAATGATTTCTAGTGGGTGGTGCGGTCTCACCAACTGACTCATCACCTCACCTAACAGTTATTGGTGATGGGTTAGCCAATGAGTGAACAACTCTTGTTCAATGATTCTCTAATCATGGTGCACCCAAACTTGGTCTCTAATTCATGAATCTCACCGTATCCGGAATATTGATCCACTCCTTAGTTAAGTCAGACCCACCATTTGCATAGACTGGGTTCCTAATTGAGTCTCTCACCGTATCCGAAATATTGAGCCCAACTCATCCTCCAGCCCATAGCATCCAATGCCTAATAGACATGGTTGCATCTTCCCGGTGCAACTGAGCCACTGTATCCAGCCGAGAACAATCAACCCCGGGAAGGGCCCGCACATCTACAATGGTGGAAGACCTCAGACTTAATCTTTTCTTAGGGAGAATTGATTCAGGTCTCATTAAACTAGACTTGGCTTAGTCATAACAATTATGACTAACCTAGTGGCATGGGTTAGCTCGGATTATTGACCACCTCAGATCAGAACTGTGTCAACAGATATGGCCAGGTAAGTGAGACCGGTGGAAGGAATATGCCATTAACTCGTACAAGAACGCATTCAGGTCGAGTAGCTTCCAATTAAAAACCAGTCGGTCGTCTATGCCAAACTTACCTTAGACACCAAATTGTTGAGTCAGAACCAATTGGGTTAGCCTACAATCCAGACTCTAACCTCTGAGCCTAATTAGGTCTTGCTTGATCGTGACTCGATCTTGACCCAGACTTAATCCTATTAGGCTGGTCAATTTAAGCATTGTTGATCCCATCTAACCAACTCTTGATTCGGTTTGATCAACCGCTTAGACCTAATTGAGCTACCCAAGCCCGAACCCAGTATTATGAATATGTCTTAGATCTGAAATTCTCAATTTTAGACCTAATTAATATTCCATAAACTTAATTCTTAATTAAGTAGGGTTCATAAACAAAATATGCACAATAAATCCTAGGGTTTCAGGATCTAGGGTTTTGCAGAAAGTAAGTTTTGGGTTTCTGATTAAGGACGAACACGCAGCACCCCTACACATCATAAGAACACCCCATCGAATGGGAAGAGAGGGCCTTTAAACCCTTCTTCGTTCTTATGACCGGACGGCCAAGAGGAACGCCTTAATCAGGAACATTCAATACTACAAAACAATATCAGATCTATATCATATATCTCATATATAAAGTAGATCTAATCATGGCATATTTTGCATACATCTCATGTATCAAATCATGCATGTTTTCAGATCTAAATTATCTCATAATAATCTAAAAAATTAGATTTAAATTGATCTAATCAAAATAAATTCTAATCTAGATAATTATGTAGAACTATTCTACAACTAGTCTAGACATGCATCAATCATATCTCATATGATATTCAAAAATTAAATAATTTTTATTTGCTATTTTTTAGATGTTATTATAACACTTATAATATCAAAAAATAGTAAATAAAAAGATCTAAAACATGATTTAATCAGATTAAATCAAAAATATGCAAGAATATTCTATAGAACTATTCTATTCTAGAACTAGTCATGCATATCTTCTAATCTTAGATCCAAATTATTTAATTTTAATTTTTTCTGATTTCAGATCTGATCACATCTCATGTGACATCTGAAATCAATTATTTTCTAATTAAAATAAATTTAAAATCAGATCTAAACAATTTAGAACCATGGCTCTGATACCAGTTGAAGGGAAATCCTGATTTCCCGGTCCAGGTTCGTTCAGATCTGATCAGATCAAGAGATATATTTCAAAAATTTTTCTCTTGATCCCAATCAGATCTTGATATGTTTTAGATCTGATTCTTATTATTTTAATAAAATAAAATTAAAAGATAAATTAAATCAAATTTAATTTACCTGATCTGGGTAATCCTATTACCCTGTTGATGATCCTGTTTGCAGCGGAAGGTTCTGGATCTTAGCCACGCAAGCGCCTGGCCTCTACCGGTATCCACTCGGGTTGGATCTGGAGATCCTCTTCTTCTCTATCACACCTCCAAAAATTAGATCTGGATCTGATCTGGAGGATCTTCAAAACTCTTTTGAAGATGAGCAGTCGTCCTTTGCAGCAGCGCAGCCTTCTTGTTTTTGATCGCCTTTCTTTGATCTGAATCGCACCAACCAAGGTCCAAAACTCCTTTTGGACGTGGAGAGCAAGGGGAGAAGAGACTATGGCATGGAGAAGGAGGGGAGAGGCAGCCTTGGGGCATGGAGAAACTATGATCTCATCATATCTCTGAATCTCATAATCTGAGTTGGGCGCAGGGTCTTATTTATAGACTAGCTGTGATCCAACTCCTCTTCTTCCCAACCAATCACAACCCTTTGTGAAATCAGATCTAAATCTGATTGGTGGGAATAGAGACCCCTGGATTCCTCCTTAGAGGGCGCCTAAGACCAGTCAAAGTTGGTTCTTAGAAGAACTCTAATTGGAATCCAAAAAGGAGATGGAGTCCTTGTCCAACAAGGACTCCTAGGCGCCTCCAACTTGGGCACACGCCTAGGGTGGCGTGCGCCCTTCTCCTTGCCAGGTTCTGGCAGGGGGACAGGCCCCCACCAGCTCTCCAATAGGTGCATGACATGTGGTCAAAAGTCAAAGTGTCAATGGTCAACGTTTGACCAGTCAAAGGTAGACTTTTGACCAAAGTCAAAGAACAAGAAATGGCAGGTGACCAAAAATGGCAGGTAAGTGTCTTACAAATAAGACAACCTTTTCTGACTTGGACAACCTCCTGTCAGACCATATGAAGGCCTCTGTTTGAGCACAAACTCCTTTGGCTCAGACAGGACAACTTATTTATGATAGCAAAAGAAGAACGTTAGGTTCAATCGAGTGCTAGCACGATTTCCTTGAACCTAATTGAATCTCATTCAGATCAATTGAACTAGATCAGTTCAATTGATGATCACCAGATTCAAACCCTTGTTTGTGTGACCCAGTTAGGTTCAGTTCTGTATGGTAATGGGATATGTCATGATCTCTATCATCGACATCATCGAAACTCCTTTCGATGGATCAGAACTCTTCTGATTCGAACAGCTAGAATGATCGATCATCTAAATCATTCTAATTGCTCCCAAAATCCACCAGTGACACCTAGCAGTATATGGTGGCAACCCATCAGAGCTGAATGCGAACCTCTTGGTGCAGCTACCTGTGTGATTCAGTTCTTCTATCTTGAGCCCCGATCAGATTAGGGTTAAGGTGAACTCGTCAAACCCTAGTCTCTGTCATATGATGTAATCATTCGATTCGAGTCCAATGTGAAAATCTAAATAGAAACTCTTTCTATTATTTCACTCTACCATGGCCATGGATTTCTGGACTTGATTCTCATGATCATCATAGGGCTACTCCTCTACCACCGAGGTAGATAGATTCCATCTTGATGCAATCCAGTTCCTACAATGAACATGCTATAGCCAACATACACCTCAGGGTTCCATATGGCTAGGAGACCGAGTAATGGTGTAGTCAAACTATAACACCCTCAAGGTGAACTGCCGATGCATCTCAGGTCAAAGAACCAGACACACTACTGCAGCATCGAGTCAGTCATTGACGAGAAGGTAGACTCCCTAATGACTACTCGAGGTGGTCACGCTCAG